>JBBPDA010000001.1:35542967-35572967 GCA_037974385.1 Arnoldichthys spilopterus
TGCACATGTGATGGGTTAAATGCAGAGGTCACATTTCGTTGTGGTGCTTGAGTGTGTTCACAATGACAAATATTCACATTCATTCATTAAAGCTCCCTGAATTGTGCCATATGAGTTTAAAAGGGGAATCTTCAAACGGTGCTGGACACAGGCCCTTCTGGACCGGAGTTAGGGATCCCTGTTATAGAGCAATGTACCACCAAAAATTAGTTTAAGCTGGTAGAAGTTTAACCATTTAAGCACGTCCCTTTATATTAAAATCTTTAAAAGAACACAACAGCTGTACTGTGACTGATTACATCACTCTTCATGTGAGGTATAAGGAACAAAGACCACTGATCTAATAACAAAGGTGGAGGAATGACTGACTCATATTATCATCCAGAAATGCAAATAGAGCTGTATTTTCTACCGTAATTTCCATGCCCAAAATGGTAATAGGTAATTAAAACATTGCAGCGTTGGTCATGAATACAGCGCCATCATGCCAAGAAGGCCAGACTGTAGAGGAGGAGCAGCAGGGGGAGACAGGGTGGGCTTCTTGGCAGGAGTGAAAAAGAACACATTTTGTCTCTTACAGCCGCCAGCAGCCACTCCTCTTCAAACACATCAATGGATGGATTAAGTTTCTGCCTGTTTTTCTCTCTGTCTAACCCATGATTTATTTAAAGAATCAATGCTCAGAGGTTAGCTTTGAAAGCCCTTTAAACCTCAAGAGTTTGACTGGGTCCTTTTGGTGCTTTCTGGGCTACATGGGCCCATTTATGTGTGATGTGAAAACAGTGCATAAATGCATGCAGCAATTCCAGCCTAAGCTGTATAATCAAAAAAGTCTTGAATTCTAGTCTACTAGATTACAGCCATTCATTCAGAAGCTTCAATGAGAAAGGTTTGAGGGGAAAATAAGCAAGAAAGGGTAAAAGAGGAAAAACAACACTATATGAAGCATTCTGGGCTGAGGTGTTTGCACTGCGCTTGAATGACAGCTCCAGTAATCTCACCCTGGGTGACAGACTGTGGGGCTCTCCTCTCTTTCACGCTTTCTTTTCCTCCAGCTTTCTAACTGTGCTGGTGAAAACTAGTGAACTTGGGCTGCTGTTGGTAGAAAGTGGAGTTTGCCAACTTTCACAGCAAGCCTGTTTGAGGGGAAAAAAGCTGGTCTCCCAGAGGATTAGTAAGTCAAAAGAGACTAATGCTCTGACTGAGAACCAGTCATCTTTATTCTACTGAGCACTGTGTGTGTCAACGAGGGACTGATTAGCCCTGACTGACAGACTTTCTGCTATACATATACAATGGGTAACTGCCACCTAAATGTGTCCTAAAACTCTCCCTAACTGATTTAAATATCACTGTGAATTTGTGGACAGTGGGCAGGTCAAGTGACACATTTCACTTTATCCTGAGGCTCCGAGACATACATTCCTAACGACGTACAGGCTTGGCTTTATTAAGCCGAGGGGTTCAAGCTTGAACAGTTATAATGTCTGTCTTTCTTTGTCCTTCTTTATCTGTGTGCTAATTCCATAGTTAATGTGTTCACTTTTTACAGTCTTCCATAGGTTCGCCCACAGCAGGCTGAAGAGTAATGCACTAGAAGTGCCAGAATGGGCTTATATAACAGCCATTTCCTTGCAGCCCAAAGTACTTCCAATTTCCCCATTAAGCAATAGTTTAATGAATCATCAACTTGCATGACTTCCCTTTTACCTCAAATGCAGTATATCAGCCAAGAGACGTTTGGTATGTGAAGTTTATTTAGTTTTGCACTGAATCGAAAAGGGAAATGTATCTAATGAGTAATATAATCTTATAGCCACCCATTAGTTTGGTGCAAATGCCAAGCCAAATTCACACACCTCCCTCAGAGCAGGTTAAGTTGTAAAGTAATCTCTAAAAGACTTGTTAATGTGTTTTTACTGTAGGACATGCAAAAACACCTTATATTTCATATTACAGCTTCAGTGCAAAACTAAATCAGCAAATCTTGAACACAAAACATGCTGTGGCTGAGGCTACATCTTGGGTAAGTGAAACATTTCATTCCTTTTTTTTTTAAATTTGCCAAACCATCACTATAACACTGACCAAAGAGCATCATACCTCTGTTTAACATCAATGTATGATGCTTTAGATGCATCCATTCATCAGCATCTCTGAGCCAATGCAGTGTCCCAAGTGACTGATTACACTTTCTACATCCATCATAGCTTATGTTACAGGCACATAGAAACACAGTTTTGACACAAGTCCCTGCTCAGTCCCTAAGATGGAAAGCACACTTCTTTGGCAGGAAGCCACTAATTGAGAGCTCCTAAATAATGAGGTGAAACAAGGAGGGAAAGAGCTGTGTGAGTGACATGGCATCCTGCTGGTAGCTCTAGTCAGGGTGAATTAAATGCAGCGTGCAGGGACACAGAGGAAAAACAGAGCCTGTCTGTCCAACCAAGATAAACTCCATCTTCACCAACTGATTGGCTCCGGACGGCCCTCCACACTCTCTTACACAATTGTGAAAAGCCCGGCAGGTCTGAAAGGGAAAATTGGCCAAACGGGGAATTATTTCCTTAATCTTCGCTCTTTTCTCAGTCTTCCCAAAAGAAAAGGGTAAAGAAAGGACAGGCAGCTCCCACACTGCTTCTCTCTCGCCCGTCATTCAGCCATGGCTGAATCGCGAGCAGTCTCCTCTCTTCCTGGCTGTGTCTTCCTCCACTCCACTTGATTCAGCTCTGCATTCTTCCCCTGTCTTTCCACCAGCGCTCCCATGGCAACTGCGGATGCGGAAAACAGGCTGCTTTAAAGAGAAGTCCTTTGATGAGTCCTCATCCTCAGGGGTCGGAGGTCACTGTGAGAGACCACCTCCTGAGAGCAGTAATGCACGTCCTTTTGTGGCTGTACAACTAAGTGCTGTTACCATAGTGACCCCCATACAAGCTAAAAAAAGATGGTGGGGGTCCTACTTGGTCCACTGTAAATACTGGAGGGGTGCTTGCAAAGAAACTATATGAAAGAAAACAACATATATTACCACTTTATCTAAACTATGTATTATTTTAGAATCTTCAAAGCAGCTCCCATTTCCTTCCTCTTGGCATCCTCTCATGCATATGGGTTTACACTAAGACTTAGCAAAGTGACAATACTGATCAATATAGTGATACATTATGGCACAGAATGGGCTTTTCTGAGCATGTTGAGAAAAGACAGTGCTGGTTCATTAGATTTAATGCATCATTTCGGAATCATATCGGTATCTGCAGATTGACCAATATTTCAAACCAATATTTAATTACGCATTTATTTTGCTCTGGAAGAGCAGAGTACTGCTTAAATATTTTAAATATTAGAACTTAATAACATATACACTGTAATATCAAATATTTTTCATTTTACCTTCTTTTTAAGCTTATTAAAATATAGTTATATGTAAATTATATTTTTTTATCAAGGTAAGTGTAGTCCCAATTTCTGCATTGTTTAAATGTATTTGTTTATTTCCATCCGTATTGGCAGCCTCAACCATGTACATGAAAAACATCAGATATCAGGACCTGCCTACAATTCCCACATCCCTAGTTTTTTTTATCTTTTTGCTGAAAACAAGTTTCAAGCAATGGGCTTTTTCATGATACATAAAACATGCCAGAATATTTTTTGTATGACATTTGCTATTTTAAAACTGATTAAAAAAAACAGTGGTGCAACATATAAAAAATACTGCCAAACTTAAAAAATTCACATCTACAGTTAGCCTAACTCTTTTCCCCCCTAAATCTGCCCAAAAATATGCCTCTCTCTCTCTCTCTCTCTATGCACTGCTTTCTCAAAAACTTGCTCTTGTGCTGGCTTAAAATCTCTGAGAAACTCTTTGAGTGGCTCAGTTCATCAGTCGTCAGTGATGAGACATTATGTCCTACTGGAAATGTTATAAAATGGCCAGTGAGAATAAACAGGTGACTAAACAAAGAATTAATAAAGAACTTAAATTTGGACAATTTAGCACAACACATTTTCACGAACACAAGAAATGTGCATTCCCATGGACATCTGAATAATTCTAAAATAAAAATAATCTTCTCACATGAAAGTTTTAAATCTTTAATTTTTAGAATTATTGCAGTTATAAAGAGAAATTTAAAAACATGGCATTATTTCCTGCTAATCCATGCTTTGATCAGAATTGTGAAACTGGTTCATGCTGTTTCAGCACATCACTCATGATCTCACACAGCTTCCTCTACAGCCCTGTCATTATCAGCAATTCTGAACTCATCTCTCCTTAGACAGACTGACTGACATCACAACTATTGCAACACAGGTGGCCCAGTTCACCTTAGAAGCACCATCTTGCAATTAGCAGAACAGTGTTTTTTTCACTGTCTATATTGTCTGGAGTGGAAATGTTGAGTGTGTATTAAAATTACTTGTTCTGTTAAACTGCTGTTCTGTCATAAACGATACCTTGATGTGGAATATTACATTGTAATGAGAAATTAACTCAATGTAGGAACTGCAAAACACATTGTTTGTATTGGTCAATTCACAGGTTACTCCCATCAAGCTATGAGACAATGTGATCAGAAGCTCAACAGTACTGTGCAAACGACAAGCTCAAGAACAATACTTCTGAAACCTTCAAGACCTCAACTGAGCCTTATGTGGTCAGAGGGAGTCTGACACTTGATAAGGGTTGCGTGTGAAAAGTAGAATATCTTGCCATGGTTCATACATCTAGCTCAACCAAACAAATTGAAAACCTATATTTACTGTTTTTTTTAAGCTTGAAGTCTCATTTCAAAAGCTCAGTCAAAAAAACTGTCTAATACAACAATGATCTTCTATGAGTTTGAGTTAAGTGAAATCCTACACCTATGAATACTGCACCTTCATCAAAAATTTATTTCGGTTTTGAAGAAGGCAGTATGATGTTCCAGCTAAGCATCAATGAAAAATGCACTTATTTTCCTTCATTAGCTCTACCAATCCCTACTGCTTGATATGGCTGCACCACTGTGGTTACAAAACTACATCTTCATGATTGTGATATGCATTTTATAGTAGGACTCCAGGACAATGCATCCTATTATTTTGTGACACAGTCAATACAGTCAATAGTATTATAGCATCATGGATAGGGTGCTAACTCATGGCCAGTGTTTTAGTGCAGTGCTAATACATTAGCTTGTGGCTAGCACATTAGTTAAAGACAGGTTTTGTTTAGTGTTTCTATGCTGCTAAGAAACCATTCTGAATGGATCAGGTAACACACCAATATTCTCTTCTGAACACTCAAATATTATACTTTAATAATGTTATAATAAACTACAAATTGAAACATTACACACTAACATAAAAACAGTATCTCTGTTTTTGTTGTTCAAGACACCAGACTGTCAAAGTTAATTCTACATTGTGCAAATGACTCAGTCTTGCAAAATACTTAAAACATGTTGGTGAACAAAAATGTGTCATGATAAAAGATTTTGCTAAACTCACATCTGGAACTCAGAGTAGTCAAGAGCCTCACAGCACAAAGTGAAAAAAAAACACTGCAACACTGAGAGATCGTTTGTGTATTACAGATTTGTGCATTATCATTACAGAAACCAAAACAGCCCACACTGATTACCATCTTTCAGTCAGGCTTTCCCCATTAACACTGTATACCACTACAGTGAAACTGGAGGGGGAGGGATTGTTTTACAGGCCCGACTAGCAGAACATCTCCAGCGTGATGTAATACTGATCCAGGGGGGATACTGAACGCTCATGACAGATGGACAGGCATGGGCCTCCCTGCCACCCAGCTCTGCAGCAGAGCTCACGTGACTGTGCAAAGCTGCAGTCATCTGACAGTGGGCACTCTGTTGTGTCTTGAGAGGGCAGGGCAGGCGCGGACGCTCTCCGCTGGGCTTAATTGACTGCAGTAATGGGAGAAAGAAAATCACTCAGCACCCTCAGTCAATCCATCCATTGTAGGTCTCAGCACAGATTATGAGGCAGTTAGCAGTGGTGAAGAATGTTAGCTGGCACCATTAGCCTGCCCCCCTCTGTACCAGGAAAAAAACATCCTTCAGTGAGCATTTCACTTCTGAGCCAAGCTCTCAATTGCCAGGGGATAAGCAGTAAACAATATTATATTGCTGCCTGTCTCTACATATCTAGTACATTAATAGTCGTAAATTACAGAAAGTTTTTATAAACGGAAACCAAAATATCTGCACCAATTCCTCAATAAAAGACATTTGATTAAATTAATCCATATGTCATTATAAAAACATGTTCAGGAGTCTGAAGATTCTCCACAAAGGCTCAAGTCACTTGTGTTTGCATCGCTGAAAGTGAGGAAACCCATACCAACAACATATTTGAATTGTGCATGTTTGTAGTAACACAAGAAATGTATAAGAAGTACAATGAAATGTTTGTTGTTACAGACTGTGTGCATATAATTATTTGATTAATCCTCAAAACAACAAGATTACTAATGAAATTGATAGTGACAGCCCTAGACCACGTTTAGCAAAAATCTGCTCTAATCTGATAGCGATATTCAGCATGTAGAGAGCAGTGTAGAGGACAGCTCTGCTATAGACAGATGAATACAGATGATACAGTCAGAGCCAGAGGGATTGAATCTAGGTGAATAGAACATGCACAGCAAGAAACATTATGCACTAGAAGATATGAATACATTAAGTGTTCGGCTGGAATCAAATGCACTTAAAAATAATATAGAGAACAACAGCCCTGTCATACTCAGCTTATTTCAAACATAATCCTGACTGAAATATTCATTTGTAGTATTTTCTAAGAGTCACCCGTAGCCTAAAACAGGCAAGTCGGTGCAGACAAACCACAAGCTTAACTTGCACAACCAGAAGCTCCATGGCAACTCCGCTTTTCTCCCCTAACCTGCCCACACAGAACAGCACGACCCAGGGAAAAGAAGAATAAGAAAGGCACAATTACCTCCATGGCCAGAGCAGCCGTTTGTTGGTCATAATGGTTGAGCAGATTGGGCATGAAGGTGCTGTTGTAGGGGAGATCCTGACACATCCGCAGGCCTATGGGCTCACAGGTGAATGTGCTGTGGCTTTCGACAGAGTCCATGAGAATAGCAGAATTGGACACAAACAGAGAGGAAACCAACAGCAGCCAGAACAGTCCCATATCTCTGCAGCACATGCCAAACACAGGGGCCAATAAATCCAGGGTGCCCTTCATCCTCAATTCACCTTACAAAGCAAGGCCAGACTGGGAGGATGTGTAAAGTAAGCATGGGAGCTTATTCTTCTCCCAACGGATATCCACCACACCCAGACAGTCAGGGAGGTAGACTGGGCTGATCTGCTGCTTCCATCCCCCGCTGTGGAAAACACCGCCTGCTCCCTCACGACGTTCTCATGGGTGCCTGGGTGTTGACCTCTTGTCTGGGTCAGTGCACACTTTGACCAGCTACTTCTGCTTTGCTTTATGTTCATACAGGCCTACAAGTTAAAGCGAGGTATTGTCTTCCACTTGGGGGGTCATCATAGACACTCAAAAGCAGCATGCCAAGAAACAGGTCGCATGAAACGAGGGCAGTAAAGATCTTTCACCACACCTGCAACATAAAGCATTATAAATGTATTAACTACATGAAACCAAATAGGAAAACATATGTAAGTACTGCTTTACATTTATCACCATCATAAAATTATCTTTTGAAATATGACACTGATAAGGATTTGATAGAGTCATAAATCAAAAACAAGAACTCTTACTACAGTACCACTTTACAGTAAGACTTCCTTAATATAGATTCTACAGATGTTAATGTTATATTTTGTTATATGTTTGTTATATATTTGTTTGCTTATTAATGTTTTGTAAGTCACCATTAACCATTTCTGAATTAATTTAATCCCATTATAAATTCATTATAAGGGCAATGCTTTTTATTTTTTATTTTAGAAAAGCGTTCATCTAAACTACAGTACATGGAATCACTTTTGCATAGTCAAGAAAGGTTTGCAAAATGTTTTTTTAACCACTTTAATGGCTCTTCCAGTGGTTTACTATTATATCATTAATTTTAGCTTCGACACCTTAGACATTACAAAATTGGAAGGGGTAAGAAAGAAAGAAAACGAAATATAACGTATGTATAAAAATATATGTATTTTTTTTAAGGGAGAAAAAAAAATTGTCAAAATAAGAACTTACAGGTATAATATACTCAGTCCATTTACTCAAATGTCTGGTGAAATTTCCCTTTTGAGTTTTCAGGGTGAGTATCAACCTCCATAATATATATTTCACATTATTTTTATCGATTCATAATGGTGGGTGGCTCTATTTTTTATAAGACTAGTCTTATTGTAAAGTGGTGCCATTATTATTGCATATTCCTACAACACCATTCACTTAAATTACTTTAACTGGATTCTGATATTCTGGTAGCGGATACTTTATTCTAATTTCAGCAGGTGCAGAGTTCTTTGTAAATGTGCAAAATTAAGTTAATAATTAATTTTTTAAAATATGTTAAAGTTGAATGAAAATTATTCGCTGTCTGATATGCACGTGCTACCTGAAAATCTTTGGCTTTATTACTATATGCAAGAAGAAAATTCAGAAATACAGAATGACCTGTGTAGGCAGCAGAGGCAGGCTCTATGCCTGTAGACCTGAGTCTCTGCTAATTCCCCACTGAACATTCACTAACGTGGACGCCCTGTAGCCCGCAGCCGCATCCCACTGTCTTCACCATGCTCAAACCAAATTACTGTAGCGTGTAAACCCACCCCAACCCAACCCCCCTCACAGCGCGTTCGTGTAACTACACACATACATACACATGGAGCCTACCCCAGCGAGCCAGCCGCCCCTGCAGCAGCAACACTGTGTAACCGACCGCTCAGCACCTGACACAAACACCGCCACCGCAATGTCAACATTCTCACTGAACGTGACATTAAAAATCACAATATTTCACAAACAACTACATGTTTAACAGCGCTTTGCTCTTTATGACCTGTGAGTGAACCAAGCCTGCAGTTTATAATTCAGTCGTCACTGGCTAATCCCATTACAGCAGCTTGTTGTCTGTGTGCGTCTCGGACTAAACCGCGTCATCCGCCAACGGCTGTTCAGCCTGCAGCCCCCAGGCTCCCTCACCAACGCTCTCTCGCTCGCGCTCACGTTTAAATCCACACCCGCACTTAAAACCGTTAAAAGCGCATAAGCAACTTTACCACAGCTCGGCATTATTCCCCGGCTTCTGTCGCCGCTTCGGTTCTGAGTGTGTGCTCTCTGTCGACACTTGGGTTCAGTCTCCCTCACGTACGTCTCTAACAGCCCAGACAGCCTCGCTACGCCGGACGAAAACGCGCTGAAAATCGACCCAAACTCACACAAGACCAGCCGTACGGAGCACTGCCTGCTTTGCATAGTCCAAACGAGGCCCCTCCCTCCCCTATACACACGCTCCCACAGGCCCCACCTTCCACCCAATGCGCATGCCCAGGGAACAGACCATGTTGGAAGGACAGGGCACAGGATCCATTACGGGGGAAGTGTAGTTCACTAATCAGTAACCCAGCATCCCAGAACAGACTCACTCGGGAAAGAAGCAGCTATTAACTTCATCTTGGGCCGTTGCGTCTTGGTCTTCTTCAACCATTTAGGAAATGCTCATGCTTGTCTGAAGACCTTGTCTAATCTGGTTACTAGATGCACCAATGTGGGATTTTTAGGCCAATGCTATTTTGATGTACATGTCTGCTGATGCCGATGTTACTTTTTCCCAGCAAATATCTGTGATTCCAGTATCATTGTGCATCCCTACTGTTTACAACAAATAAGAGAATATTATAAACCTAAAGAATCTTAAAGTACAATATATGAGAATGAACAAATGTGCCTCTTCTCTATATGTAGCATCTCTTGTCATAGTGGATGGGCAGCAGACGGAGCGCCAAGCACTCCAACAGGTGCAGTGAAGTGAATCAGGTCAGAACCACAATAATACAAAGAACAGCGTCCATTGGGTTGAGGCTATGAGGAACACTGCCTCACGCTTTAAAACAGCATCTACACACAACTTGACCTCAAGCCTGCACAAAGGAAACCAAAAAAAACCCACATGTGGGTCTTCTAAATCAGTGACAAATAAAGTGCAAAGATCAGAGATGTGTAGTAACTACACTAAGTAACTCTGTTACATGTACTCAGGTATTAACATCATGCATGTATTCAAATTATAATTCTAGACTTCAACTCAAGAATATTTCTGAGGGAAAGTTACACTCTAGTCATTCAAATTTAGTTAACTGTTTCATTCTGTGAGAGCGGACAGCTCTATGAATAATCACACCTCTCACTTTTGATGTTTCCAATTGAATTTAATAGACCAAAGAATAAAAAAAAGAGAACAAACATCATTTGTTTTGCTGATTGATTCTAGATGAGGTAAGAAGTTCCACAGTGGTTCTAAATGTTCAGTAAAGTTAGTAAAGAATAAAACATTTCTTACATTATTACAGTAATCAAACAATTTTCAGTATCAAACTTAAAGTGACGGTCATTGTGAACACACTCAAGCACCACAACGAAATGCGACCTCTGCATTTAACCCATCACACGTGCACACATGGAGCAGCGGGCAGCTACCAACAGCACCCAGAGAGCAGTGTATTGGGACGGTACCTTGCTCAAGGGTATTTCAGTAGTGCCCAGGCTGGGACATGAACCTGCGACCTTCAGGTCCCAAAGGCAGCGTCCTAACCACTAGGCCACCACTGCCCTTAAGAACAATTTTAATGGCTGACTCATTAAACCGTCTATTGTCATCTGTTCAGTATTTATCCTGTCTCCACAGTACCTTATCAATAAGAACTAGTCATTAAAAAGAAGGGGAAAAAAGTCATGCAGTAACTTTCCTGTTAAAAAATGTTTATTAAAATCAGTCACAAAAATTAACATGAATAACAACAGTGTAAACACAACAAAATATTTGCTTTAAACAATTACAGTCAATTGCATGATTTATTTAAAAAGAACGAAAATTAATATAACATCAGACTCAATAGAAATGGGCAGGCTTCTGTGATCTTTGAAATGCAGCAGCACCACTGTGGTCTAAAACTGAACCTCTGTTTCTATACTGAGACAATCTTATTGTTTTGACAGTGTCAGTCACATGCTTAGGTCAATATTTATTTTTCCCTTTTCAGAACGTGGGATTACCTCTGAGAGCAAGGTTTTCATTGCACCACCAAACCCAGCACAGATTAAGCCTCTAGAGCACCCACTCTTTCTCTCATCGCTCACACCTGAGGAGTACTGAACGGCCAGCTGATTTCTTATTGCAACACATCTGAAAAGTTTTCAAGACTATTGACATTAAACAGTGCTTTCTAGTGTCAGAAAGAAAGAAAAAAAGAGCAAAATAACAACATTACATTTATATACCTCCTTTTACAATCCTAAGAAAGAAAGAAAAAAATTTGATATGGTTGTTAGCACTGGAGTGGTAAATAAATCTTTGGTAAATCAGGCTGTTCAGGAAGAAGCATTTTAGAATATTTACAATGATAATTGGGAAATGTATATTAAAAGAAATAATCCGATTTTATCATGCTCAGTCATTAGACTGTATATGAATATATAGTTGAGAGTTTATCATGAAAAAATGGACAATTAATAATAAACATAATGAAAATGTTTCCATTTATCAATTAATCTATAAAAGTAATTCAACCAAAAACCTGATTTAAAAACCTTTTAAAATAAATGTAAAAAGTATTTATTATTTTGAAATTATTTTATTTCTCTTGTCAAAAACACTGATGTAAATATTTATTTGCAGCACACAAGTAGTGTGCAATGTAAAAAAAAAGCATTTGGTATTACAAACTGCATAATGTACAATGTAAAAGTCTAAGTTTACAGATCAGAATACAAATCAGTATGACTCTGAACACTTACTAACAGACACTTAAGGCTACTGCTCTTATTTGGAACTGTACCCTGTTAGGTAAATAATTATTACATGATTACATCTTGAAATTAAAAAAAACAATTTCAGTCCAAATACACAGGGCCAGTTTCCCAGATTAAGCCAATGCATAGACAAAGATTCCCCAGTTCTGGTCTTGGAGGCCAGTGTCCAGCACAGTTCTGTTATTTTCCTGCTCTCAACTCACCTATTGATTGCCAGGCCCTCCAGATCCAAAGCTGGAGAATCACAGTTTCAGTGATTGCTTACCATTGGTAATGGGCTAGACGAGGCTTAATCCACGTTTAAAAACCTAGACCTTAGGGCACCAGCAGAATTTCAGCAGCACATATTCTGAAAAGAATAACAAAATGTCTGTTAGGCAACCTGAAGCAGTTTAAAATTTATATGAAACAACCAAACAAACATTAAGAAAATAATTCAGAAATGTATTGAAAGCTTTGCACAACACACTGAATTTTCAGATGAAATACACATTAAATTTTCACACTAATAGCATAGCTCCTAAGCTAAAGGAAAGAATACAAATTTTGTTAATCTTCAAAATATATTGAAGATAAAAAACTATGAAGACAACAGAACTCCCACCTTACTTTTCTGACTGATATTAACCTCTACACATGAGCAGAGTGGCGTCCAATAAGACGTTGGCTTGGAGCAGCAAATTCAGGATCTGCCTTTGATTTCGATTCCAAAGCCTCTTCTTCCAGCTATTATGAAACACAATACCATAAGGCAAAAAAAGGAGGAGTGCTGAAGATGAAAACAGCTGACTACAATACAGTAAAATAGTCTGTCATGTGAGAATAAAAACTGTGAAATTATTGCTGACAGGGTTTTGTGTTAGATGAAAACCATTAACCCTTTTAAATGCTTCCCTGCTGTGTGTGCAGTTCATGGTTTACCTGCTCTTTGAGGTAGGTGCGACCACACGGCCCGATGCCTCTCAGTGTGAGGCCTATTATAAAACACCACACAGACAGGCCTGCCTCCATGGCTGAAAGCAGAGTGCATGGGAACCACAGACTCAAAGTCGTGTCCTAAAGCAAAATAATGTAGTTAGCGGTTGCATTGAAGCTGATGCTAAGTCATGAAACTCAATATACTCTTCAACTACAGACCATTTAACTTTGCACTGTGACATACGGACAGCAGAAAACCGTTGAAATTTGCAGACTTCCTAATTGCTTATTTGCTGTTAATCTATATTATATATTTTATATTTGATATTAATCTTAATTCAGTGTTTTACTGAAAACTTTCTTCTTACTCCAAATGTAGTCAACTGACCAAGTTTGCTCATTTGATTTTGCATATATAACAGGTAATGGAAGTCCACCAAAATCTTTTGAGGATCATAAACATATATATGACTGAAGCTCTACTGCAAAACTAAAAACTAAAATTTTATAATTGTATAAAATATATATTATATATTGTATAAATATAAAATGTATGTATATATATACACACACACACATACATACAAGTCTTACACATGTCCATTGGTAAACTTAAAGTTTGGCTTTATTTTTTTAAACAGCAAGTTTTTCACACCCCTCCTGGATAAATTTGCAGGTACACCACTTTTAGGTAGTTTTCCCCACAGTTGAATTGTTTATTTTAAATAATTAAATCATTTGTAATATTTTAAAATCCCTTGCCAGACTCATAATGATTTTCTTTCTAAAAGCCTTAGAGAGAAATTTCTCTCAGTCTGATTACACCACGCACTTCATTAACAAAGAGAACACCAGACACAAGATATCAAGTGTAAAGAAAACAGGTTCCTTCTATAAGAAGTTCTAATTAATGACACCTAATCTAGAACACCTGATTTTAATTTTATGAGTTACAGTTTTTAAGCAAAGTTTTTTTATTTAAAGGTGTACTTATAATTTCATCACCTTTATCTGTAGGCACCATATTAAAGAGGGTGAAATGTTTGCTTGGTCAAATATCTTGAGAAAAATAATTTCCATAGGATGTACATATTTTTTACTTATGACTGTATATTTTCAGGAAGCTGTATTTGACATGAATCACCATTCTAGCAATGTCTCTAATAGCTGTTAAACTGTACAAGTAGACTCACATAAATACGGGTGGTGTCAAAGGGGCAGTTAGCAGAGACAGGTGAGCGGGCGTTGATGGGCATGTCTGTGAAGTTGCAGCCCTGCAAAAGCACTCTGCCGTCTGCCTTAATAGTAAGGCTGATGGCCAACAGCAATCCCACGCAGCAGGCCAATGACAGCAGTGTGTTCAAGAAAGAGCTCACCAACAGGCCCACATGCTGGAGAAACAGCAAAACCTTACTACAACCAATTTGTATTACAGTAGCTCAAACCATATGGACCAACACAGAAAAAAAATTACTTTGAATATATTTGACTTAAACATGTGATTTGGCTCCACATAATTAACTTCCAGACACCCATTTCAGTTTGTGAAGTGAAAGTGTCTATTTGTCATTGTGAACACACCACATTACTTAAACCACAATTAAATTTAACCTATGCATTTAATCCACTCACTTTAAGGAGAAGCGGGCTGCAATCGACAGCACCCGAAGAGCAATGTAGCAAGACTGTACCTTGCTCAAGGATACATCAGTGGTACCTGGGCTAGGACTTGGACCTGCAACCTTGGATCACATGGGCAAGTCCCTAACCACTAGGCTATCACTGCACCCACAACTGGTAGAGATGTTCTGGAGCAGTAGCATGGGAGTTTACCATGCACAGTGCTCCCTCCAGTAGCTTGGATGAGTTGGGGTGGCTTCTGTGATCCAGAACCCATTGTGCAACCTCAGTACCAGACTAAAACATTTGTTAAAACTAACATTAAAAAATTTTAAATTAAAATGTAAAGGTTTCTTACCAGTTTCCAGTTGGCAATATTCCTTGACACCAATATTGCGACAATTCCACTTGCAATGCTCTAAAAAAATAAACGTTTGAAATATAACATACGTGGCGAAAAAGAAGCATCATACACCGAACCTTTCCCAAATTCACGAAACACCTGACCTGACCAGAGATACTGGAACAGGCGACTACAGCGTAGAAGCTACAAAGCACACTCACCAGCAGCCCTGAGGTAACGGCGATGATGTTGGAAACGGTGTATTCTGTTGATATTTTGCCGCTTGGTTTGGAGATGTGCCGTAAAATGCTGCCATGAACGATAGCGCCCAAGATGAAATTGATGTGACCAACAACGATTAGTGTCAGTCCTTTGGCCATGAGCCTCCCAGGCCCCTTCTGCCTGTCTATAAAACAGATGGAGAACATCACTCTGCACGTCAGGCACAAGCCTAAAAACTGAACAGTTTTCAGTTACACACGGCCTGCCTTTATTCAGTTATTTGCACGCCTGATTGACAATTAATATATTCGAGATAGTAAGACATAAGGTACGTGTCGATCTCTCGGACTGTACCTAATAAACAGACAGTTTAACTGTTAGGTCCAGATTCATTACTTCATTACAGCATACAACAACTATAGTCAGTGTTATAGCTCGCGTTTTCACTGTGACTCCTATAAACTGGGGAGCTTATAGAGAGTAAAAAGTAAGGAGCATGTTCTTACCAAATGCACGCATTTTGGTGTATGTCGGGTCAAATCGGAGCGTTTTCTATTTAAAAAAACGGCGTTTCCACGGCTTCCTGGTCAAGTAGCTCACCTGGAGAGCGGAAGAAGGCGGAGCTGAGAGACAGTTCGTTACCTTAGTGACCGTGCTAAGCGCTAATGCTAACACTGTTTACAACCTCGCTGTTTACCTTTCTTAATAACACGTTGTGCTCTCTTTCAAGGACAAAAGACTAATAATTCACAAATTAAACTATATATTTATAATTCAACAATTCTTTAAGCTGGCTATTAATGAAACTCGCAGACTCTTTTTCTCTTTAAAAATTACATTTCACCTTACCATTGATGTTCCTTTTAAAAGTTAACATACCATGACTGTTCACTTGCTGCCATATATATCAGGTGGCATTGTAATGAAACAACTAGATAGCCAATGGTTATGGTTAATAATAATTATAATAATAATAGTAGTAATAATAATAAGTTAGATTTATATAGCGCCTTTCACAAACCCAAGGACGCTTTACACATACACAGGGGAATGAGGGAAGAGAAAAAAACCTTTAGGAAGAGTAGGAAGGAGAAGAAGAAAAGTTCTGATGGTTGATGTTATGCATGTTTATATAGTTAGATTTGATACATTTGCTTTTACTAACAATAAAATGCTTTTAAGAATGCACATTTAAAAGGCTGACACGCTGTGAAATGTCAAACATTAAGAACTCTTTATTCATTCTGACAATCGTGTCAAGAATTTCATGAGCAGCTGCTACATGTCTGCAGCAAAAACACAAGAGCCTTCTCTGTCTCCTCCCTGATAAAGACATACTGCTGCCAGCCCTGACAGGTTCTCTCACACACCACAGCACTCAGCTGTGTGGCCAAAAACCTCTCTGCGCATGAGTATTACATTTCTAAGGTCCTGGAGATAGGGAGCAGCTGCCTATGGCATATGCAGTACATGTCAATCCATTGGCATTCATATACTGCGCTGTACGTCTGAGAATACTGATGTGAAGCGAAAGTGACTATTTGTCATTGTGAACACACTCAAGCACCACAATGAAATGTGACCTCTGCATTTAACCCATCACACGTGCACACATGGAGCAGCGGGCAGCTACCAACAGCACCCGGGGAGTGGTGTAGCGGTACAGTACCTTGCTCAAGGGTACCTCAGTGGTGCCCAGGCCGGGACTCGAACCTGCGACCTTCAGGTCTCAAAGGCAGATGTTAAACCACCCATGACCCCCCACACACACACAGACACATATTGACACATATTTCATATTGTTAGAATATCTGTTAGAATAGGATAAGATAAAGAACAAGGCCTGGATGACCAAAGTCCTCTCGTTTAGATGACACACCTACAAATGAAAGCATGAGCAAATATTAGAAAACACAGGGCAGGACAAGCCATGGTCACAACAGCGAATACGCGAAAAACATTGCAACTGCTTATACATGAGCAGCTTTAGGCAGAATAACAATCTGACTAAAATATCAGGAGGAAAATACTTGAGTAATTGGACTTTGTTTTTGTTTGGCGAGATTTGTACATAACTTAGGCATTACTGAAAGAGAAAGAAACTAGTTTACTCCCTACATTTTATTTAGACCCTCAAAGCCCATGTTACATATCTTAAAGGGCAGGAAATGATTCTCTTTGTCACTTGTTAGTCAGGAAACCTTTCTTGCATCTGAATGGACCCTTTTCCCTAGAACATCCAGTCAAACTTCAATATCAGTGTAGAATCCAACCACCAACTATGCTGATTTGTATTTATTCCAGGCCTGGTAAAATCCCCTATAAATAGCTATATCAAACACCCTCAACTGGTGGACTAGTGGTTAGGACCTTGTCCTTGTGACTATAGGGTTGCAGGTTCAAGTCCCAGCCCAGCTACCACTGAGGTATCCTTGAGCAAGGTACGGTCCTGCTACACTGCTCTCCAGTTGCTGTTGATAGCTGCCCACTGCTGCATGTGTGATTGGTTAAATGCAGAGGTCACATTTCCTTGTGGTGCACTTTGAGTGTGTCACGATGACAATTTAGTCACGTTCTTACACCAAAAATACTTTTGCTTTTCACTTTTATATACTGAATATGTTTAAATGTCTATACCTTTTTAGTTTCTCTAGAATATTCCATATGCCCCTTGTTATTTTGTATCTTTCTGCCCCATAAATAACTTAAAACAGCAATGTGCCACTACACTGACAACTGCACACTGAATTAGTGTTTAATGTACGAAATGAGTAGATTCTAGCAGAAAACATGTTTACAATCACAAATATCAGAAACACAATCTATAGATGGTGTCAAAGCTCTACTTAGCAGTTAAGAGCCTGGTACCACAGCACCACCCAGTGGCCTTAATGGCTTATAACATTTTGGGGTCATGTGAAGGTCAAGAACCTTAACAGGCGTGATGCAATTGGCTGATATACTTGATATTAACAGTGAAATTGAGCAAAAACTCTGTAAAAAAAAACCAAAAACACACCCAGTCATGGTATAGGTTGTCCGAACGGAATTTTGTCTGTTTTATTTGATCTGTTCTGGAAGCTAAATATTTGCCTTGGTACATGAAACGAATACAAACACTCACAATAAAAACCAAGCCCACCGTCCAATGATACACATCCTGGTGTTCCCGGGCTGAGGAAAACACGTCTCGGAAACAAAATCATGAGCACAAGGCAGAGTGCTTTCACACTCCAACTCCAACAGAGGACCAGAGAGAGGGTCACAGAAGACTAGGGTTGTAGTAATATTAAACTAGGCAATACAAATCTAACTGCCATACATTCAACATCAAAACAGTTTAAATGTCATGTCTATAAAAAAAAAACAAAAAAACAGAGAACGGTGTGGGAAATGGAGGTGTAAGTGACAAGACAATGATTCATGGTTCTTGGTTTATAGACTTTAAAGACGAAAAAATATATAAATGTTTCCTGAGAGGGGTGGCTCTTGGCTCCGGACCCTTTCGTTTTAAGCTGCCATCTATTGTCTTTAAACACTCAAACACAAAATAAGAGAATAATTTTTTTTTATATTAATCCCAATCTGTGGGGGGACATCCTGACATGCCTAAAATGTGTAAATTAGAACAACTGTACTGAAGCAGTTTTCAGAGTCTTCATGGTTGAGCTGGTGGTTGATGGACTTGTGCGTTTATATGTTTAACTAAGGTCAGGTAGTTAGAAGGTCAAGTGAAGAGAGCAATAAGGGTCATGCCAAAGGTTATTATATTTGCTACAGGCAACATTTTCTGTTTTTTTTTCTGCCGATAAATACAAATTATAACGTTATAATGATTCACTGAACAAAACGACAATAACTAATTTGGTTTCAAAGGAAAATACAGTATTAAGGGAGTAGAAAAACACTGGTTGACTGACTAAATTCCTCTAGAGTTGACGCTGTGCACAGTCAGACAAAGCAGGTGATGTGATGTCCAAGGTCCTTCGAGCACTCTGACTAGTTAGCCACAGCAGCGAAGATGAAAGGTGGGAGGGGTCTGTGCTAAACCACACCCTCAGACTGAAAAACTTCACCTACCTGCATTTGCACAGGTATTAAAATATGCCATAAGAAGACAAGAAAAGTAACACATTTGTGGAAAAAAATGAACAAAAAACATCTGAAACTAAAATCCCTTAAACTGAAAGAAGGAAAGGAATGCCTCCACAGAGCATATCCGAGTCGTCCTCACTGCAGTTAATGAGCAGCTGCAAGCCAGTTCTTCTCTTTTTGGTTCCTGGCTTGGAGTCCACTGGCTGACTCAACAGTGCCGTTGATCAATGCTGCTGGTCAGTGGCAGCTGCTATTGGATGTCCCTGCATGTGCCGTGGTTCTTGCTCTATGTGGAGTTTTCTGTGCTGTGTGTGTATGTGTGTGTGTGTGTGTGTGTGTGTGTGTATGGGGGGCTTGCTGGGGGAGGGGGCTCGGCTGGGCTGGGAGACTAGCAGAAAGGAGTGGGCATGGGTGCCCTTGTTGGCTCTGTGTCCTCCGCTGGATGTGCCACAACACCAGGACTCACGCCCACCTCACCCGGAACAAGCCTGCTGCAGAGCCAGAGAAACATGTTCACACAATGGCCAAAAGCAGGCATAATTCATTTTCATGAACATTTTTCACCATCTGTTTATCCTTTTTTTAAATTACACATGCAGCATATTATTGTGCCTTTAAGACTGATCTGCAGTTGCCTTTTTCTGATAGTCTGCTCTGTGCTGTGCCTCATTCAAGAAACAGTGCAAGCTGAATATTCCTTATTAAACACTCCATTTTCACTTTATCTGACAAAACACTGTAACTCAGCAACTGACCATTTTCAGTAGTATATCAATGAAAACATCTGTAAACATCACACTGTCATTTGCAGAAGGGAAAGACGGCAAAAGAGATCATTGAAAAAGTCTGATCAGGCAGAATATGAAGTGACCGGAGGGTATAATCTGTAGACTCAGGGTCACATGACATAACAACCAAATACAGCAAGAGGGCTAAGTGACCATTAAGTGCTCTTTCTCCATATCTCAGAGACCAACTAGATTTATCTTCTTCAGTGCTTCTGAGGACTTTTACGGTGAGGTCATCATGAATTTTACTGTATGATTCTTGTAATGTTAGCCTCTTCTGTACAGGTCATGAAAGAGAGACCAATTATTACGAACATATAAACACACATTGTTTGAGGTTGGCTGGATTCTGTGTACTAATATTTACCTGACTGTGATTAAGTATACATTTTGTCTTGCAGGCCGCCAGGAGATATGGCTGGTAGCGGCTGGGCCACTCTGCTGAGTGAGAAAAGCAGTTAGAAAGATAAATACAACTAGGGCCAGACAATGTGTGTGTGGTTCGGATGTTTAGCTATGGGATGTTAGAAGAGTGTCTGGGAGCACAATGGTGGGTTATTATGTGCGCTAACATTTTGGGATAATATACATTAGTGGCGAATAAAGCAGCTGTATTAGTTGTACAGTAAGTCAGTGAGATGGTATGTGATTTCTGGGTATATTAAAGCATTATAAAAGCATAAATGCCAGATGCTATATTTACACACATTACAGTGAAAGGGAGCTGCTAGTGAACGAGCACAGATAGAGGTTGCATGAAAAACAATTAGCAGGTGGGAAAAAGTGTCATCTTTGATTTTCTCTTCTCCTGCTTACCTGTATGCCCCACCATTGAGCTCTGCATGCACCTGCTGCTCCGCTAGTCCCCAGGGTGCAGAGGCAACAAAGAATTCTTTGTTGACACAGTTTCTCAGACTGTCTGGAATACGACCTGCAAACCCACAGAAAGGCAATGGTTCAGGTCCTGAATATGTGCTTGCTTTTGTCTTGAATGGGCACATTATGGATTGGATTGTTATACTGTGTTTATTTCAGTAGTGGCTGCACTTAGTTTATATGTTTATATTTATATATAGTTTATATGGTGGTACAATCTCAAATCAATTTTAGGAAAGAAAAATAATCATTTCACTGAATTGTGCCTTTATAGCCTTCATACAAAAAGCTGCCAATTTTAACCCCTTAAATGGTCACATCCAAATTTCTGTTACACATCTCTATCAGCTAAAATGCATTAAGAAGTGCAACCTCTGTAGTGTTGGCTCCCTTTTGTAGGAAGGTCAAGTTCTTAAAAGCATGTCTTAAACTTAAGTAAGCCTTTATCTAAAAGTCCACAGACAGAGGGTTAGTGTGTGTTAGAGCTGATATAAGTGAGCAGGATGTACGTACCTGTGATGGCTCTTCTTATCTCTGTGGCAGCTGCCTCCCGCATCTCTAGTGAGGCCTGCTCACTGTACCAGGCTGTGTGAGGGGTGCAAATCAGATTAGGAGCATCTTTTAGTGGGCCCTGGGTAAAGCTAGAGAAAGAGAGATAAAGTATTAGGTCAGGACAAACATATCAAAGCCTGGTGTTGAAAATCAAAGCATGAGTATTAAATGAACAAATTCTGCTGTAAGTTTATGAGTACAAATCTCACATAAATGGTTCTGACTCATGGACATCCAGGGCAGCTCCTCGAATTCTACCCTCCTTCAAGGCCTGAGCCAGGGCTTTCTCATCCACTAGTCCTCCTCGTGCACAGTTCACTAGGAATGCTCCCTGACGCATCTACAACAGCAAGGCAACATGCTATTAATGCACATTAGGAGTTTAAATATGCATCAGAAGATGACAATTCAACTGCATACATAATAATATCAAGTATTCATTTACAAAGTTAACATCGCAAACCATTTTCAAATGTAAAAATGTTAATATAGCGCTTTTATTATAAAATCTTAATAATCTAAGCCAGTGTCGAATTTCATAATGCTGAATTGTTGAGGTCAGATATTTATAGTCCCAATGCACACGTTCTCTTATTTTAAAAAAGGCTGTAGTAAGAAGGGTTTGGAACCAAAGAATAGCCACGAGATGGCAGTGTTGTATTTAAAAAAGTGCCATGGACTATACAATCCACTGCAGACTGTGCAATTAAAGAAGATTCATATGTGCATTGCATGCCACACTGCACAAGAGGCTGCAAGTAAAATCTTGGCCCAATTCCAAGCAGAAGGCAGTGTTGCAGGTCAGATTTTATGATGATTTTCTGACAACTGATATAAGATGCAAGATAAATTACAATATTGTGCCTGCACCTTTTTTGAAGTAAAACAGGGCCTGCAGCCAAAATAAATCCACTGCGTAAACCTTAACTAAACAGCCTGGAAGCAAAGTCTGAAGCCATTCATGGCAGGAGAAAAAAGGGCCACATGCAAAATCCATTCAACAAAGCAAGTCTGAAGTTAAATTTTCTGGCTAATATTCTGTCCACTACATGCTTGTTAGTGTTGCCATTTTAGGGAAGGTCACTTTATGGGTGAGCAGAATGCTGGGGCAGGCTAACACACCCAATTATACATACATACATACATAATAACAAGGTAATTTATAACTTTTGAGAAATATAGGATTTACATACATTTTTACATCTCTCATGTACCCATCACAATGTGCCACTTACTACTGATTTCTTTTAGACATGTGTCCCATTGTGAGATTTTGCAATAAAATTCCTGCACTGCCAGAACTTTATCATAGGAAGTCTATGGTACTAGGTACTAAATCAACCGCCAAAAACTACAGACTTTAACGCACAATCAAGGACTTCTTACATGACTTGTGATTTTCATCTAGGAACTGGTGTCTGTGTATTGATTGTGTTTGCCTTGATCTCCTGTACTAACACACCTGTTTGATGGTAAAGTCATTGATGAGGTGGTGGTTATGTTCGTTCAGATTGCAGTGTAGAGACACACAGTCGCTTTGGTATAGCAGATCCTGGAGGGTGTACACTCTCTGGACCCCTAGTGACCGCTCTAAACCGTCCTGCAGATACGGGTCATAAAAGATCACATTGAAGCCGAACGCTTTCGCCCGAACTGCCACCGCTTGACCCGATCGGCCTGTACAACACACAGACAGATACACACCAACAGTTACATGCACACTCCAGGTATAATTAAAAGCCCGTAGTACCTGCTCTCCATCAAAAATATCAGAAAACAGTCTATATACAATAGCCAGCTGGAGAAGCAGATAATAACGTAATGCCAGATAAAATTGTAGAGTCACAGCAGCAGAAACAAAACTGCAAAAATCACAGACCTTCATTAACTATACAAAAGCTTGGTCATTTGCCAAATTAAACATTGTTATTTTTATTAAATAATAATAAAAACAGTGTTGACTGAAATATGTTAAACAAGAGAACAGTTTTAAGTGTTTTATTTATATTTCAATATTTTATTATATGTATCAGAATATTTCATTATGTCAATTACTGTTATACTGTAATTATTAAAGCAATTTATTTAAGCAGTCTGCCTCAAGATTATTTAAGTTCTGGATGTTAATTTTATTGTAAGTTTCTTCTCAATGCTGTTATAGGATTATTTATAGCTCAGTGCATCATTTTGCACACAACATTTTTTTTGTAGTTTTCAACACATTTTTTGAAACCTAAGTTCTATTAAGTAACTTTCATCGTTTTTTAATTATTTTATAAATAAACAATACCACTCATGAGTTTGGAATTGCTTTTCAATTATATTTGTTATTTGAAAAACCAAATAGTCAGTATCAGACAGAATCCTGGTCCTGGCCTCATGCACATTTTAGTGTCATTCTTGATTCACAACTCCTTTCTGAATCATTTCAGAATCATCTACAATGCGCTTCTTTTTTGACAATTCTTTTACAGGTCCATAGCTTCCTACTAAGTATTTAATATCTGCAAAGATGTTCAGGATTAAAATATTATTTTACATATTTTTCTGCAATCAAATTTTATTGGAAACATTATTTCCAAACGTTTGAAAAGTAGTGGATATCATCATCTCTTTCATCATCTCTCTCACTCTTTGCGTCTCACCAAAGCCAATGAGTCCGAGTGTCTCTCCCCGTATACGTGCAGCTCCTGACGCCAGCTCTCTGATCTGCTCCACGCTCTGGACCCGCGAGCCCTCCCGGAGAGCCTGGTATAGCCAGGTATTCCTACGGTACAGGTTGAGGATGTGGCAGAGAGTGGAGTCTGCTGTCTCTTCTACAGCTGCTGATGGGATATTACACACTGCGATGCCTACATGACCATACACAAACAGAAAGATGCACAGGGTTTGTACGCACACATGTGAAGAATCGTTCTCTGAAGCCTGTAGACAACTCAAAGTTATGCTCTTAGGGTTTTCAGCTGAATGGATTCCAAAGAAAAGTTGTAGTCTTACACCCATGGTGTAAAAACACTTGAAGGCAATACCTCTGAAATGCAAATCTTCTCCTCATTGCTCATAACCCACATAACCCCCAATGTCAATATCCACAGTACAATCTGTGGTAACCCAGTAATGACAGTGAAGGGTAGTAGTGAGCCACCAACTTTTTATGTGTAAACAGAGACTTATTTCTGCTTTAACATTACAGAAATATGGAGAGGTTTCAGTCCTCCCCTAGCTGCTTTGGTATGAGAGTGGCTCTATGCCCTGTTTCAGCTTACACTACCCCTCCCCCAGCACTCTGTCTATCTCTCCCTGGGTCTACGATTCAACTTTCTTTCACAACAAAGTGCTTCCGTGGCCCAAAAAAAAGCCTTCTGTCTCTCATGCTGTCAACAGGCATTTTTCTACTGGAAATTGTGCCTGAGATTATGTTTCTCAAGACAGGAACAATAAAGAGTGTTCTTGCTTTTCAGAAAAGCATGGACAAAGGCTTTAAAACTGATGTCCCTTTCTCAAAGCTGACAGTACACTGTCAGTCGTAGAATTAGAATTACCCTTCTTCTTTCATTGCCTTTAAGAAGCTAACAGCTCTGATACGAACCCCAGAGTGAGTCATACTCTTTGAAAGCCAGAACTTTACAATCTTTTCACTCTACCTACTCCCACACAAAGCTTCTGAACAATACTGCTACCAAGCTGCTAAGCCTGGGGAAAATCTTAAAAAATACAACATCACAGCACTTATGTATCAGGATACAGCTTTTTTACTGATGTTTGCAAGCAAGTTGGAATGGACAAAACATAGCAGCAAACCATTACACCACATTTAAAAAAGACCTTGTGAAAAATAAAATGAACAGATTTCAATGTTGTCCAGAAGAAGTCAATCATCCAGGAAATGGAATACAAGTTTTACTTTTTCACTTAGAACTGGAGCTACAAGGCCAACATGATGAAACACAAGAAGTCAACAATCTCCCAATTCTTTCCTGTTAATACGTTCACAAAACTCCTCTTAACCTACTGAACCAGATCCAGCTCTTCTTTCTGTGAGCTGTAAAAAAAATGAGTTTCACCAAATGCAGCAGGGTGTCATATTAGACAACAGGGACTGTATCCACAAACTACTTCAGGAGTAGGAAAGTTGATTATGAATCTAAATTTTGTGCCGATAACGATTACAAAAACAAGAGTCTGATCCATCATCCAGTTCTGATGCTGTCTGAAATGACTTCTGTAGTGTTTAAGTTTTGTTCATTTTTTGGGGGTTCATGAAAACAATCTGTGTGACTATCATCTTGTAGATTGTTTTATTTGTCGCATAGATCGTTATACAAGTACAACATGTAGTGAAATGTACCCTGATCTCTCCTGAGACTGTGCAAATTTGAAATAACAATGTTAACAATTAAAAGAAATTTATAAATCTAAAACTAATAAAATAAAGAAAAAAATGTATACCACCAAAGAAATAGAATATTAAATGGGAACAATTACTGTACACTGTGCATATAGATAAATTCTAGTGTTTAGCCTCACAACTCCAGCACTTAACTGAAGAGGAAATATTTGGACACGTTCATGCCTAACCGACCAAACCCGGGACAAGTGGAAAACGGTGTAAATTCTATTTTTCACCAAACTATTCCTCCTTAATATATTCATGTGCTTTAGGAGTAAAAAAATCTGATTTTTTGCTTTTTATTACCCTTTTTTTCAGATCACAAAAATATATAAAATAATTTCAATACACACAAACTATAAATTAAATGATTTATTGTCCTTATTTAAACTGACTGACTGAAAATCAAATGTGCATAAAAATGCCATGAGATATGTATGACAAGTTCTCTGCACAAAAAAATGGCATGTGCATTATCTCTTCTCTAATAGTTCCACATCTAATGAAGGCAGCAATCCTCTCAGGTAGGATTATACCAGTCTCTTAAGAGAGTCCCTGTCCACTTTAGCCTACTCTTCAAATTATAAACAGAACATAACACAGACAATCCTACATTCCATCATGTCTGTTCAATTGAGTCTCACACACACACAGACATGATGAAACACTGGGACATGTTCACCAAAATCACCAGACCTCAATCCAACTCTGACTGTGGAACAGCAGGTGAAATGCTGAAACAGGAAGATATGAACTCGGAAATGTGCCCTGGTTTGTTACAGAATGGGCTAAAGGGCACAGAGCTCTCTCAAGAGACTGGTGAAATCCTTACCTAAAAATGTCGCTATTAAGGCAAGAGGACACAGAATTGAGTATTATTTAAGAAATGATGCATGACACTAAATTCTTGCCTTACGTGGTAGGGAACAGTATTATTAGTAATTAAGTTTAATGCACATGATGCCTTTTTTCAACCAAGTCTACAGGCACAATCTTAGAATTTAATACCTCCAACAGTAAAAAATAAGATATAAGGACAAGTATTGATGTTAAACTTTTGAAATCCTAATGTAAGCCTTTAGATGCCTTTAGACGCCTGAATAAAAATCTGTTGTCTGTTTTTAAATTTATCTTTAAGAAAAACATTTGGTAAAAAAAAAAAAACCCCTACAGTGATTCTTACCCATCTCTCCGGCAGCCTTGATGTCAATGTTGTCGTAGCCGCTGCCAATGCGGATGATGATGCGTAGGGCTTTAAATTTCTCCAGGTCCTCCCTGGTCAGTGTGATGGTGTGATACATCATTGCTCCTACAGCCTCATTTAGTACCTGCCAACAGAGATCCGTATTAGCAGCTTTTACAAGCAGTTGCACTATGAGCCCCATCAATTATACAAAGGTGAAGTGTCCTTGTACCTCAAGCTAATTAATAGTGTGCCACTGGCAGAGACACAAGAGACCTCTAGTTTAATCAGCATCTGATTAGTACTTAAAACACTAAAAAATGAATTCTTTTTCATGTAAGTTGAAAGATATCAAACAGTACCTCATCTCTGCTGCTGTATACTGTACAAAAGAGCTTCATGCTCATAGAAAATCAGTCAAAAGTCTTCCTGATTTTCCTTTTACTACTTTGCATATTTCATAGTAACAGTGAAGACATGAAAGTAATGACATAGTACATATGGAATTATGTAGTGACCAAATGTGTCAAAGGAGCATAAAAAATGTTTTGGAATACATTTTAACATTCGTCTTATTTTAGCATAATCCTTTACATCATAATGGCTTTACAATTTTTTATAAAACATTTGTAATTTTTTTATTTTTATTTAACAATTATAAAAATCCATAATCTTACTGCAGTATATTTATAGAAGATAAAACTATTTCATCTCTCACATATTAAAACAATAAGACATGCATGTACCTTCTCGTGGATCTCCTGTGTGGACTGGGCATCACAAAAGGCCACGGTTGCCAGATCTTTGAGGATGGGCATCTCCACTGTACAGTCTCGCCCATCGAGCAGTGCCACCAGTGGCCGGGGATGCATCGGCCCGTTCATGATCTGAGGCCTTATACCTGCAGGGGAGGAGGGAGGGAAAGAAGAGAGGAAGAGAGAAAGAGGGAAAGAGAGAGACACTATTGATGTGTTTGTGTACTTCAAAGAGCTGGAGAAGCACTTTGCATAAGTAAGTGTATGAGAAAAGGATTGAAGGAGAAAGAGAGAAACACACTTTGCATGACTTTCCCGCTCACGCTCTTGCTGTGAATGTGGTTGTCATGGAGATTACAGGATTTGAACAGGATTATGAATATATTTAATTTAATGGCATCTGGAAGACATTTCTCTCCCCCTCTCTTCTTCTCTGCCCATTCTTCAGCAGTGCTAGAGAATTATTTACAGCGCTGTTATTAAAAAGTAATCATCACAGAATCAGCTTCTCCCCGGTTTCCCTATTAGACAAGGACGTGCATTTCACATCAAGGGTCTGGAACTGGATTTAAGGCAAAACTGACACATAAGACAGCAATGCTGATGACATGGCAAAGCATCACACACTTACGCACACACACACACTTTACACAGCATACTTAAGCACACAGACATATGCAGCGGGGCGGTGGTGGTGTAAAGGTTATGGAGTAGCTCCTGTTATCTGAAGGTCACTGGTTTAAATCCCAGACCTCAAAAAACTAAGCAAGGTACCGTTCCCAAGCACTGCCATGTCAGTTGCCCACTGCTCATATACGGATTAATTAAATGTAGAGGTTGCATTTCGTTGTGATTTCGCTGTGTGTTGTGCTGTGGTGTGTTCACAATGACAAATAATCCCTCACTCACTCTCATATGCACACAGATGAGAGGTGGTGGTCAAGCTCATTGTAAATCACAGTCACACTACAGTGGAGGAATCAGTTAAAGACAGCTGAGAGACAACAGTAAGTGTCCCTCACATGTCTGCGGGAGAGTGAGAGAGAATGCTGCCAAAGCTAAAAGCTTTTTTGGACAACCACTGCACAGACAAACTCAACCTCACCGATTCAATTTTAAACAAACTGAGCTGAGAGGGACCATCCTCACAGCACCTTCACCCCAAAAACAAGCCATCACACTCACTCAGCATGCGAGGAATCAAACTTTCACAACTGACTGTGAGCAGAGACAGCAAAAGAGGGAGTGAGAGAGGGAGAGTGTGTAATGTAATACTGTCCCTAAAACCACACGAACAATAAATGTCTGTCAAAACAAAAGGAAATGAGCAAAAGTTTCCATAGTGTGGACAAAAGGTGACGCATATGAGATTCACTGATAGAAAAAAAAGAGAGCGTATGTGTGTGTTTTGGGAGGGGGGTTATATCTGGTTGTTTTTGACCCTTCCGACCAGGTAGAGATGGGGGTGAGAGAAATAAAAGAGAGAGAGAGAGACAGAGAGAGAGAGATAGAGAGACAGAGAGAGAGAGGGAGAGAGAGAGAGAGAGAGGGAGAGAGACAGCAAGAAAGACAGAGCGAGAGAGACCGAGAGAGAGAGAGAGAGAGAGAGAGAGAGACAGAGAGAGAGATAGAGAGAGAGGGAGAGAGACAGAGAGAGAGAGATAGAGAGAGGGAGAGAGACAGAGAGGGAGAGATAGAGAGAGGGAGAGAGACAGAGAGAGCGAGAGAGGGAGAGAGACAGCAAGAAAGACAGAGCGAGAGAGACAGAGAGAAAGACAGAGAAAGACAGTGGGAGAGAGACAGAGAGAAAGACCGAGCGAGAGAGACAGAGAGAAAGACAGAGCGAGAGAAAGAGAGAGAGAAGAAGAAAGAGATGTTATTGGCTGAAACACTGGCAGTGAAGTGGCTTTACCTCACTATCAATGGCCATTCCTGGTTACCTAGCAACCTAATCTCTCTCAGTATGCTAGTGGATGTCCTATGAAGAACTACACACACACACACACGCACACGCACACGCACACGCACACCATGACCAGTAGACTATACTACTTGCCAACAGGCCAATGCACATCCAATCCTGAAAAGGGGAAGAGAGAGCAAGAGCAAGAGCGAAAGAGAGAGAGAGAGGAGGAGGAGGAGAGTGAGAGCGATGGAGGAGAAAGAAAATTGGGGAGAGAGAGAGCGAGAGTGAGTGAGAGAGAGAGCCAGAAAGGGAAAGTTAGCTTTTGTACTGCGTCACTCTTTCCTTTTCTTTCACCCCCCCCATC
>JBBPDA010000001.1:35582107-35598109 GCA_037974385.1 Arnoldichthys spilopterus
CACACACACAAACACACACACACACACAAACACACACACACACACACACACACACACACACACACACACACACACACTATACTCAACACAAATCAGTATTTCACAACTTTAATATAAAAGAGCAAAAAAATGATTAATATAGAGCATATACCCTGAAAACCCTGGTTTTAGTCTCACATACCATTGGCTTCAGTGTCAAACTTCTAACCGGTCATCTCCTGCTCACACTAAAGGTACACCACCCCACTGTCCCTGCCAGCATTCTTTATAAAATAAAAGTATGATTTACCTTTAAATACATTAAACACTGCAAATACACTAATTCTGAACAGCGAGTGTAAGGTATTGCAAATGAATTATATAAAAAAAAAGCCTGGACATGGCTGACCTGGGGTACTCTGGTGTGATCTGACTGCTACATCCATTGCCATGACTACATAATCTTCTCTTACTGGAAAAATAGGGACTTCAGCCAAGGACAGTCCCACATGTCCTTATATGGAGACTATTAGTCCTAAGGGGTATTCTGGATAAGCATGTGGAGGTTTATTACTGGTGAGAAGGAAGTGAGATTGTGATTTAGAGTTAATTGAAAATAAATCAGGACACATGACCACAAATGCATTAATATCGCAAAAAAATGAAATTGTGTCAAAGCACAATGTTTGTGGCTGCACCACCAAAGACAAAACCACATACAATATAAATAAATAGAGTTTATTATTAATATATTTTATAACATTACACTAAACATAACTGATGGTGGGATAGTGGGTGTTAGAATAACTTTTTGGTGGGTCTTGCTAAAACATCCTCATGGTCCAACATTGGGCAGTCCTGCTGTAAAGGTATCATGTCTTGTTCCAAATTACAGTAATTTTTTAAAGGTAAATGAACAATTAATTAATTCATTTTCTGATTTATAAAAAAAGGATTCATGTTCATCAAATTTGCAAAAACCTGAATTATCTTTTCTGATACTGAGACACCAAGCCTATACAATCTGGAGTCTGATATAACCTGATCTGAAGCGCCAGAGACAGCAGAGTAACAGTTTCATTATATGCAAGGAGAGCTGTCTAAAGTCATTAAGTGGTGATGAGCCCAAAGTGACAGCAAGAGAAAGAGAGAGAGAGAGCAATTGAAGAGAGATGAAGTTAAAGTCATTGGGAGATGGAGTTAAAGCAGTTAAAGTCACTGGATGTAGTAAATGAACAAATTCACTGAGATGGAGGGAAAGCTGTAGATTAGAGAATATTGTAAAAAAAAGAAGGGTTGAGGATTAGCATGCTATCAGTCCTCATTACGCCGCTTAGAGAAAAAGGCCACAATGCTCTTGATTTACCAGCACATTCTGGCCATTCAAACACAAAACAGATTACCTAGGACTCTCTTGACATTCCTGTTCCAATTACTGTGTGCCAGCAATTTGCACAATACAATACTAACACACAGGGCAATTACATGAAAGATATTTGATATAAACAAACGTCCAATTTATCAAAACCACTCATTCTGCATTCTTACACAACACCAGCAGGGCACTGATTGCCAGTCTTTCATATCAGCTTCATTGTACAGCTCTTTCCCATCTTCCTCTCAAGAGGCTCTCATAATATGCCATCACTTTGATTACAATAATTAGAATCAGATTACTCTGACTTACTATGGCGATATGCTGTTTAATTTCCTGCAGGGTTTTGACACCGCATCACAGCTTCAGTTCAGCTCACTATTCTTGGACCCCTCCCCCCCAGTGCAGCCATTCCACATCAGCTACATCGGCCGCGGGGCAAAAAGAGCTCAGTTACATCAACAGCATGGGTGGGATTATAGTGAGTCCAGAAACACTACACTGTAACCCTCGTCCAGCTCAACAACATGCCCCACATAACACTTTCTGCTCTGAAAAGTCAATGTATAACTATGCCCCTTAAACATATAGCCTTGCTCATGCTGTACTGAACCTCTTTTAGCACATTTATTATAACGGGTTGTATCAAATGTTTCAAACTGTGCCAAAAATGCAAATAGACCATTTTTAAATTTAACATTTTTAAGTTGCCTGCTGTGAAGATTTTGGCACTTAAAGAAGCTTCATCCCACATCGTTTGCTGACTCTATAGATCACATTGACATCACTGTGCTTAATGCAAGGTCAGATCATAATAATAATCTGGGGAATGATTCATTTTGAGCAAACTGTAGAACCTCAAAGAGTAGAAAGAAAAGATACAACAAGATTTCTCTACTAGAGATCATCCGTCCATTTTACACACCAAAGGCCAAAATAACACAACAGGCTCTGACAGTCACTGACACCCTGAAGGTGGTCTGAAGGCACACAGCAAATGACTAATGCTGCAGTGACATGATTAAGTAACATGAAAGGCCACTGCGCTGTGATACAGTAAAGAGGGAGTGAACCATTTCAATCATAGGCCATGAAGAAACCTGCAGGGCATAAGCTCAGAGTAGATACTATTTTAATTAGGTGTGTCATCAACCACAGAAAGAGATTCAGAGATCCATATAAATGAGAAGTAACAAAATCTATCCAATAAAAAAAATGGAGGACAAAAAATTTAGAGTATGTGTGTATGCATGTACGTGTGTGTATGCTCAGACAAATTAAGCCAACATCAAAATAGCAGAAAAGTACCTAATACACCTTTGAGAAATAGTGTGCATAGCTTCAGAACAGTGCAGCGTTAACAACACAATAAACCAACCATTTTCTGATCTAGCGTGCAACACTACCAAACGTCTATACCATAACAGTGTCTTGTTTTTCTTAGGTTTCTTTGACCAGAAGAAAGGTGAAAGAAGGTTTGCAATTTATAAAACATTAAATTGTGGAACAAATCAACACAAAATCTCAGAGATTTTGCAATGAGAACATAATTATGCAAATTAAGTTTTTTTTTTTTCACATGTGATGACAGACAGGGCATGTCTAAGGAGAAAAGGAGGGAGAAAGTGCAGGAGGATGAGAAAAAAAAAACGATGATGAGGGCTTTGATTTACTTGTGTCAGGTGATGCCATAGTGGAGACGATAACTGGTGGTCCAGTGCGCCTGGTAATCTTCTGATTGGCGAGGCTAGAAATCTGGCCTGTTAAAGCAGCACCTACAGGCACCAGGGTGCTCTCATGGGGTGCTGTCCCCACCTTCCGCATTATCTGTGGGTTTGGGTGTGGACTGTTAATGGGTGTCATTGTGGTCAGGCTCCGGTCCCTCTTCATCAACTCCATGGGCACAGTGTAGTTAGTGGAGTATGCCTTGGGGGCCTGCTGGGGTGGCAGAGCAGGCACGGACATTGCCTGTGGCACTCCAGCCAGAGCTGGCATCTGCTGTGACATACCATGAATTGACGTTGATAAAGTCTGCATTTGTTGTTGCAAGCCAGGAATTTGTGGTGGCATTCCTGGTAAGTGTGATGGTAGGGCTACTTGCTGGGACATTGCAGTCATAGATGGCATGGATAAACCAGCTTGATGGGTGTAGGCAGACATTGGACGAGGCTGGGTAGGGACTATGGCACCGCTGAAGGCCCCTGGTGTCCTGGCTCCAGGGTAACCACTTGCCTCCATAAGCTGCTGGGAAGGAGCACTATTTGGTCTGCGGCAAATGACCTCACCCATCCTGGGTGACATGGTCTGCAAAGAGTTGGGGGGTGGCTGCATATAGTGAGACTCTATGCCTGGAGTCATTGGTGGTTGCTGGTGCGCATATATGTCACTGCGATGGCTAAAGCTGTTAGACCGGCCACGAACTGGAGCACTAGGGGGGTGGGGAGTGGCAGGAGGTAGATCAGGTGGACGTTTGCAGCTGAGTGCCACACGAGAAAGAACACGTGCCTGTCCTAGATTAGGTGCAACAGAGCGAACATCGTTCTCTTCCATAACAGCCAACATTACAGTGGAATCAAAGCCCTGCTGCAGTAGAGAGGTGATAGTGCTCTCAGACAAGCCTTCATTGCGTAGAAAAGCCAAGAACTCTGGGTCTGCCATCCTTTTAGGGTCCACAGAAGCCAGTGGGGTTTGAGGGGCTGTAAGTGGAGGACCAGGAATAGCAGGTTGAGCAGGAAGCTGAGGAGGAAACTGAGCAGGGACAGCGGCCAAGCTTGGGGTAATCACTGGGGCAGGGGCTGGTAGGGGAGAGTTAGGATCGTAGATAGGATTTGGGGGTGCCACAGGTTGCACCTGCTGAAGTGGTGCAGGTTGCATTTGCTGCACTTGTTGAGCAGGAGGAAATTGCTGCCCTTGTTGACCAGGTGGCATTTGCTGAACTGGCTGCATTTGTTGCGCCTGCTGAACTGGCTGAATTTGTTGCACCTGCTGAACTGGCTGCATTTGTTGCACCTGCTGAACTGGCTGCATTTGTTGAGCCTGCTGAACTGGCTGCATTTGTTGCGCCTGCTGAACTGGCTGCATTTGCTGCGCTTGAACTGGCTGCATTTGTTGGACTGGCTGAACCTGCTGTTGGGTTTGAGGCTGTGGTTGCTGCTGCTGTATAGTGTATGGGGAGGGGCTTTCCTGACGAATAACCATACCTCTGGCAGTCCCGTCCATTCCAGATGAGGGATCCACCACCAGGCAGGTGGCTGCGGGCTGATTAGGATCCACTGGTCTCCCATTAATGTCGCTATACAATGTACGCCCAGTAAGAGAGGGTGGTGGCTCAGCACCATAGCGAGGAGAAGTTGGCTCTATGCCATAGCGAGCAGGAGAAGGTGCACGGCTTGGAATGCGCTGCCCGTCTGGCATCATTTTGGATACCGGTGTGGCAGGTGGGGGACCAGGAAGGGTGGGTTCCCTATAAATGCGGGCCATTTCGTGAGCAGTAGGGGGTGGAAGAGAAAGTGGGGCAGGAGTAGGGGCAGGAGGACCAGACCTCCCACCTTGGTTTTGTTCCCATGGTGGCCGAATTCCTCCCATCATTCCATAATGAGAAGTTGACCTATTGAGGGAGTGAGGCTGCTCTCCACGATAAAACCCATCAGGTGATCTAGGAAGCATGCCAGGATCTTGATGATAAAAGTCCGGCGGAGGAACAGAACCACGGTGGGCAATTGGTGGCCGATCATAGTGGCTGTTTAGCTCAGGAACTGAACTCTTCCTCATGCTGCGAGGGTCTGGTCGATCCAGGTAGGTTTGGTTGTAGAGAGACTCCTGGTAAGAGTACTGCTCCCGTTTCATATCCAGGTCAGGTGGACGCACACCAGAGGGTGGTTCATACCAACTTCCTCCTGCATCCCCTCCATAGGACAAGGAATTCCGTCGTCCAGTCATCCTGGCCTGTTGCTCATAAATGCTCTCACTGCGGTCCCACTGATTCTCATTCCCACCAAGCGTGTCCCAGCTCTGGGAGCGGCCAATTGGCAACGGCTTGCTTGAGATCAACATCAGCTACAGAGATACTCCGGTCTAGGGAAAAAATGTGCAGGCTAGGGTTCTCTTTAGGTATGCGTTTACACCACACAGTGAGAGAGAAGCGTAATAAAAAAAAAAAAAAGATATACCACAGAATATCCTTTTCACCAGTGTACCACCTGTAATTTCTGTCTCTCCTCTCTTTGAGAATTGTGTAGCTCTGGTTATCAGGTAGCTCCTCTTGGTAGGCGACTGCTGAATAATTAATCGGGGAGAACTGCTGTTGGTGATGTAGGTTGGAAAGAGGACACCAAACGCTCTTGCACAGTGGCTGTAGGTGAAGGCAGCCTGGCTACTCCATTGTGGAAATTCAAAGTGACAACCGTGAACAGGCGACGGGACAGAAAGAAAGAGAAAGAGAAAACAGGGAGGAAGGGCAAATTTTCAGGGGGAGGGTTGGTAGGGTAGGCAGGGGCTTGTGTTAATCCAGCAGAGCTGATCCGCTCCAACTCTGGGACATTTTACTTGCTCCGATTGCTATGAGGGATTACAGACTAAATAAAGCCCGCTTAAATCCACTGCTCCCCCCTTGTGACGTCCCATACACACACTTGCACGCACGCACGCACACACACAAACACACATATATACACACACAAACTCATGCTTATTGTGCAAGTACTTACAGCACGATGAAATGGATCCATGATGATGATGAAGTAGGTGATGCCACACTTTACAAAAGGACACACCTACCTGTGGTGGATAACTGAGGAGCTGCCGATTCTCTGACCAGTGGGTATAGAGCTGGACGACTTTTCCGGGACCCCGAGGGGCGGGACAAAGAGGCAGACCAGTGAAATTAAAACAAACCTAATGCACTAGTGCTAAGTCGTACAGCGCTGTCAGGAAAAATCAAATCCTGATTGAACAATAATCCAGCAACTGGGCCGGCAACATGTGCACAGTCATGCAACTGCAAAGAGCATGACTGCACAGTTTTGCAATAGGACAAGACCAAGCCTCATTCAAACCACATTGGACACATGCAAATATTCTACAGTTGTGACTTTTCAAAAGATCTCTTACAAATAAAATGATTTAATTCTGTTATTAAATAAACGGAGTTGCTTCATTTACTCTCTGATGTCCAGGTCTCAGTGCAAATCTGAGGTTTATTAATAAGACGAACTCAAAAGCAAATAAATAGGATCAGAACCAAAGTTGCCTCTTAAGAGTAAACCTACACTACATCACTACTACCTACATTACTATTGTACTAATCAAATGCAACTGTAAGGCAGCTTTTTTACACAAGAGCCATGCAACACTATACAAATCAGTAAATCCCCTGATAAGGTAATAATTATTTGTGATTTAGAAGAAGGCAATAACACACTACTCAGTATGGAGAGAAGGAAGATGGAAAATAGAACATCAAATTTATATATGTGTAAGCATATGGCTATAAGTGCATTGCAGAATTCTCTGACATTATCAAACTATGTAGGACATCATGAAGTTTAGGGTCATATTTATGCAGAAATGTACAACATTCTAAAGGGTTCACAAACGTTCAAGCACTCATTTATTTCTCCAGTGCATAGGACATATAAATGTTTTATTCAGGCTGTTTTTCTGTGATATGTTTGAATTAAATTCTGTTAATTTAACTTTTTAATTGTTCTCACTTCAGTGTTGTCCTGTGCAACTAAAATGCTTGATTGTTCCTGTAGCTTTGAAGTCGCTTTGGATAAAAGCATCAGTCAAAAGAATAAATGTGAATGTTTTCTCTCAGTCTCTACACTCCAGAAAAGCTGTTTTCCAAGATAAATGAATAATTTTCTTAAAATAACATAATTCATTTGAGATCTGAATGAAAAAAAACCTTCCTTTTATTACTGTTATTGTAGTCAGTAGGCTGAGGGTGCTGTAAGGAGCTGGGTCTTGTGTTTGCTGTGACGACACTTTGCAGTGTGTCAACTTTTTGTGAAAAAGACATTGTGTTTGTTTACAGAGTATGAGAAGCCAAGAGGTTTACATTCACGGCTGCAGGCCGCAGAGTGCAGCAGGAAGAAAAGGGTCAGCCTCACGCAGGTAGAACTTTGAAAGCTAGATGAAAATATTCTGTTACCATGGAAAAACAACATGAAAACAGAGTAGAAGAGGTGAATCCATGGCCATGGGCCATGTTTATACCGCCTGATTCTGAAAGACAACTTACTGCAGAAGCAAACACATTGACAGAATTATCCATTCTGTTTTACATCTGTTTGGTCTATGATCCTAACAAGTATTCCATTAAACCCATATTCAAGCCATGCACATTTACACAACTGCTGTTTCCAAATCATTTCTTCTTTTTCTTGCAGTTCAGATTTCTTGCAATCTAGGAATGTATTAATACCCTCAGGCCATGGTTTGTTTTAAATTATAACACTGAGTTCACATTTCATTTTTTCCACAATATTTAAATTGAAATCTGGAAGACAATAATGACCGTTTTCATTTGAGGCACAATGTAGTAATGAAACTAGAGTTGGAAGACAGGGACAGTTAGATGTATGACATCAATGTGCTGGACTGGGTGGATGATTGGACCTGGCTGAACACTATAAAGGGTGCAGTTATATCAAATATCATAATTAACAGAATGCTTATTCTCCACTATGCATATTGTCACATTTTGATGCAGGGTTACGCCCCTAGCTATGAAGTCTACTGGATGTAAACTATCCATTTATCAACACATGCACACAAAAGAGATGGCGCATTCTCTACTGAGCCCAGTTACAAAATTAGACAGGATTACTCAGAACTGAGAAAAACCACATGCCCATCAGCATCACCATGGGGGCAGAACAAAGAAAAGAACCATGGCAAATAAGATTTTCTAACTGGAAAACTTTCAGGAACATGCAGTGAGCAGGCAGCCACACAAACACATGCCTGAGAAACAGAACTGATCCAATGGCACTAATTAACTCAGAAATGTAGCCTGTGTGAGCCTCATTTATCCAGTGGGCATTTTATCATTATATGATTTACAAAATCACAAGATCATCTGTGGCACACACACGAATAAATAAGGACATAAAGAGATGAATTGAAGTGGAATTTAGAGAAACACAACAGAGGGTGCAGGTAAACGGTCCTCGCTGTCCAGATGACATGCAGAAAGCCTGGCAAACATGACTGTTTGCAAAATCTGGTTTTTACTAGAACATTTGCTTCAATAATAAATTTTTTATGGATGAAAAGAGGCACAAATGGTTAGAACTGCTTGTTGCTTTATAGTAAAACAACAGCAAAATATTAAGAATTATTGTCAGTCCGAAATACTGCATAGACGTCTTGGCTTGGATGGTTTTGAATCACGGTTATGTCTCTAAAATGACTTATTCTGTCTCACACCCACTACAGATAAAATCCAATAATGTTAATCCTCAAGTTGCATGAACTAAAGAGTGATGTACCCTGGTATTCACGCTTAACCTCATCAGGGTGAACACGAACAACAAAATGTTTCAGAAACCTTACTTCACCCTCACTAAGGGGTAACTCCACCAGCTTTTCAAACACTCTTCCTAATTAAATGGTTAAACTGCTCAGTAAGCCAATCAGAGAGGTTATACCCAGTTCTATAGAAACTTAATGAGACAATGGCGGGGATAAAGGCCAAATGTCTGAAGCATTGAATACTAAGCCGGTCATGACAACTACATTTGTTGAACAATATCTTTTACTCAAAAATAATTGCAAAAAAAAAAAAATACGATTGTTAATTTAGGACCATTTTATACTACAACAATGTGTATTTTTTGTTTTTTTTCAAATTTTCTTTTTGTTCTTCAAACGTTCTTAAATTTTTAATTTAGTTTTCATCTATGAAATGAAAAAAGTACACAGACCCAGAAGCATCATAACTGGCTAAAATGTTGGCGGCTGTATGGTGCCAGCACTGTTCCTATCAGGACTTCCACTACTCCTCCGTATAGCTTTGTTAACAGATCTAGGCACAGGTGCATTCGTTTTAACATATACAAAAAAATATTAAAACAATTTGCCAATATCAAGGTCTGAAAAAATGATAACGATCATGTATATATATTGTGCGATAAGTTGATAACGTAATTATTGTGACTGGCCTATTTAATGCCCCTAAAAACTAAAGCACTGTTCAATTTTTTTAAGAATTGAGAAAAACACCCTTAGGTCACATTTGCATTCAAGTCTGTTATGCTCAGAATTGATTTATCATATTGTGTGTGAGTTTGTGCGTGCATGCGCAAAAAATCAATACACAAACACATTGTGTGTAGATGCTACACACAGACACACATACAGAGACACACAGAGACACACACAGAGACACACACAGAGACACACACAGAGACACACACAGAGACACACACACACCACAAAAATTGCAGGCTACAGTTTAACTCCAAAACAACCACTTGAAACCAATATGGCTCTTTGCTTTTCTATTTTCATTCCTCTTTTCCCTTGTCCTTTACCCTTGCTGGCCCTCACTAGGCCCATTACACAACTCAGGACATACCTCCTAGCTTTTCGCATCCTAATGATTGCAAAGGGCCTGAAACAAAGCGCCTGCAGAACAGCACTTGACACAGGGATGAGAAATAAGATTGGAACTGGTTAATAGATTACCATGATGACAGGTCAGTGAAAGCACGGTCCTTAGCAAATGGCACTACTTGTTCTGTTGTATGTTTGTGTTAACCATACATGCTGCAGGAGAGAGTCTAATGAGGACACTTCTCATTGTGCCGTACTGCTGTAGTGGCAAAGTTGAATTAAATCGAAATAAATCAAGGCACTTTCCACTAGCACTCTCTCATACTTAATAAAGAGCTCTGGATCATGTCTTTCTGATGGATAAAGCACACTGCTGAGTTAATCGTCTCTGCTTTTCTGCACTCAGAGATTTTTTTCTGGTCAGGCTCTTTTGGCAACCACAACCCCCTCTGGGTCTGTTTGCCACAATCAAATGTAGATGAGATCACTTTCCATTGTAATTAAGGACAAAAGTGGGGACTTGTTTTTGCAGCAAGCCTCCCTTCTCTCTGCATGGCTTTTTTTTCCTCTCGCTGCATTCTATGTGATGGCAGATTTTTGTTCTGTGGGCTTTAATGTGAACAAAGTTTCAACCATAGAACCACATACTTCAGCAGAACGCCTTCCAGAGTAAATCCAGACACATTTTTTCCCTTGACCCCACAAACAATGCTGGCCCTTGTAATGGAGCCCATTTAACATGTTTGATTTGCTGATAAATCTCATATGTTTACTTGTTCAAACGTAATGAATCTCGCTGGACTTTCCTCTCAGTGATGGAGTAGTCTTTAAGTCTCTAGAGGTACGTTCCCCCTCGCTGGTTTCCGAACTGCAGACCTAATTGTCCTGTGCAGAGGGAAAACAGAGTCTGCCAAATCAGACCTCATCCACTACTTACAGAGGGAGGATCAGTGGTCACGTATATGGTTTATATGGTCATAATATCAGGCAGTTAAGATGAGCCAAACCACTATAGCCTTTGACTGGAGTGGATGGAAAACACTCCCAGAGTTTAGAGTTGGCATGTGTGTTTATGTCAGACGTTTAGAAGTTTATGATCTCATTAATATATCTAGAACAGCAGGGAAGGTGGAAAAAAACTTTCAAAGAGCCTCTATCTCACACAAAGAAAAACACTTACAGTGAGATGCCAGTACACCCACCTTGCACCTAAACTCATTGGCCATTTTATCAGAAACACATACTAAATTTGCACTTTGTGAGTTTAGAATTATTGACTACAGCCGCACAGTCTCTCAGTCACCTTCTATCATTTTAATGGAAAGGGAGCACCTTAGGCCACAAATGATCAGATATTATTGGTTTTGTGGACCATTCGTAACACCAAGCGTACTAACATAGCAGTGGCATGGTAGTGTTCACTGTGCTAATGAGTGAATCAGGCACAGTGGAACTGTTGGGTTTTAAAAAACTCTATGTTACTGCAGCTGGTCTGTCAACTGGAACTTACCACTGGGTTAGATAATGACCATCATGAAAAAATATGAGCTATAGTCTTTATTACATGTGTACCTTTATGGGAATCTGCCAGTAAATAAAAGAGGAAGGGTTTAATGTGAACATGAGACTGGTGCCGTTATAATGGCAAACTGCATGTACAAAACACCAGAAATTACCAGGACGGCTTGTGTGTAAACCTAGGCTGATACTTTACGGATACTGGAAATCTTGATTACGGTTTATTTTACACACTTTTGTTTTTTTACAGTTGAGTTTTATAGTTTATTTTACAAACGGAATTTATTTTTATGATTCTAGAAAGAAGTCAAAAACTCAACCTGTGCATGTGAGTGGCTGCTCAAATAATGCGCAAATGATGCAGAATGACAATACCTCATATGTTGGTGGTCAACTTTTTCACTTTTCTCAGAGGAAAATGTTAAGAATGTATTTGTTTTATTCATATATGAAATAGTTATTGGCCATTCATGCAAAAAGGACCATCACCTCCTGTTTAATGGGTCTTTTTATAGCACACATGTCCCAGTAAAATATTGCTTGTGTGAATTATGCAAAGTCCAAGCATTGTTGGTAAATGTATGCTAATAATGTCCTGTGTTTTGAGTGTGAAGAGGCTTGATTGTACTCCAACAAGACAGTATGTCTATTCAACTGGCCAGCAAATGTGTGTCTGCATCCCACATAATACAAATGCCCTGAAATCATTACCCTACATATCTTACCTTCACAGATTCTGTCAAGCCTTTGGCGTTTGACTTTGTGCTTGTCAAGCAAAGCCATCTTAGTGTTGCAGCCCGCTTCCTCTTGGCTTGCTGTACACTGGGCTAAGCCACAGGACACTACTGCCCCCTCAGTAGGCTGCAGAGCATATCGTCACCTTCCACCTGCACAGGCACAGAGATGGGTCTCATTCAACAGATAACAGTCGTGCAAGCTGATTTCTACATTGACTTTTCACTGAACACTGAACTAACGTTCAGGACAGGTCAATAGGACAGGTGCAATAACCACACTTTCCCACAAGAGGGAGCTATATTGCTATTCCAGTATGGCCTTACCAATTTAACAAGTTCACAAAAAGACAGTGAATAACCCAGTAACTATCATTATTACAATATGTAACATGAAAAAATATAAATTGTTGTAAATGCTTTGTGTCTATATTCTAAAAGAAATGGACTTTTTTAAATAATTAAAACTATGTTGTTGCAGCCATGTTGAAGCACTTTGTACATTTTTTTCTTTCAAATAACAGTAGGCCTATGTTATGTTACACATCAGAAAACACAAAAGCAAAGGGAGGCTCAACATGTTTGGGATGTAAGCATGTACTTAGCCTGCAATGCTCATTTGTGCACACAGGTTCCCAATAGGCTGATCAATTAGCTGGGTTAGGCTTGTATTGCCTGTGTAAACTTGGCTGATTGACAGGGATTAGGAAACAGCAAAGTTAGATTTTTGCGGATCTAAGAGAAATGAATGCTGTGTCATTCTTTTGACAATAATGTGATGACCTTAAAGGAAACATCACGTCTGCCTGCTGAAAACTGAGAAGAGCTGATCAAGAAGAAAAAAGAAGACAAACAAGCAAATCCCATGCTGAGCCAGTCTCCCTCTCTCTGTGACTCACACACATATACATACATACACATACAGGTTGGTATTGCTATCCTTGTGAGTACATTCCATTGGCTTCTGCATTTCAGTACTAGTACTCAGACACCCAAACATAACCCTAACCTTAACCTCAGTAAACAAAACAAACTCTTTGCAAAATGCCCTCACTTCTACAGATTTTCCTGTATTCCTATGAGTAAATTTGCTCCTCACAAAGAGTTACATACATGCACACACTCACACACACTTTCACAGTCTCTCACACACACACACACTTACACAAGCAGTGAACTAAGATTTTGGGCCCCCTCAGTCAACCTGAAAGTGATCACAACACATTCCCCACATGTTCTCCGAAGCACTAAACCATTACACAAAAGCATGCCTCTATTTCAGCCATTATGCCAGAGGCCAAATATCAGTCATTCAGAGCGGAGAGCAGAGGCACTCAGGGCACCATAATAGAGCTTTTTATCATAGCTCTCTGTCATCAACATAAATAACAAACTCTGTTCCTCTTAATCCCCTGCTGTCTGACTCTATTTCTCCCCACATTTCAGTCACTGTACGCCCATAAACTCAGGAGCCTCTGGTATCCATCATTTCTGCTTTTGACTGCGTTATTTACACTCATACTACCAGAGTGAGTCATGTCGTAACAGCCCAGCACATAGATCATCACTGCACTACAGCAACTAAAACACGGTCAGCACAGAGGATAGATAAACTTAAGCATTTCATCTAATATCATTCAGAAGCGCATTATGAAGCATTCAGATCTGTCTGCTGGGTCTTCTGTTACTTTTATGTAGCTCAGCATGCACAGAACATCTAAAAAGCCCAGGTGATGCTAATGGAAATCACACAGCGCACTCAATTATTGGTTAAGGGCTGGATGCATTGCAGGTGTGCAGAAAAGACAGACACACATACATACACACACACACACACACACACCCCTATGTGCCTTTACTAAGTTTAATACTGAGGATACTGTAACAAAATCTTTTATCTCCGAACAAGGCAGGTGGTTAAGATGAATTCCGTGCACTGAGCATCTTGCCCTGTGTGGCTGCTTTCCGCACAGACGTGCCCCTCGTTCTACATTTCTCTGAACGCAGTGTGAATCTCTCCTTAAGATCTCATTAAGGCTAAAAGAGGACAGTAAAAGCAGAACACACAAAGTGAACATATTCACAAGTGTAGGTTACACAGTAGGCAGAGCGTGTCAATTCTGAACCCTCTTCAGATTCTCAGCTTGTTAACACCTCCTAACAGGCCACTAATTAGCAGCAGGGAACCTCACAGCTCTATCAGTGAAATTTGCCAGTATGCACTGCTCAACTGACTTTACAGGTTAGAGTCACCAGAAGAAAAATACTTATCAACAAAAACAGCCTGAAAATACATAAATACATAACAAAACGTCTGAAGAACAAAGACTATATGGTGATATCTGAATTATATGACACTTATTGGTGTTTGGGTATAAACAATCTGAAAACGAAGATCATTACTGGTACAACAGTTTCAGTTCACGCACTATGGATCTTCAACACTGAAAGCCTTAGAAGTGATCATTCTGCAAAAACAAAAAATCTAACTCAATTTTCTTTTTAACCCCAAGCTGTGCAATGCACTTCTGTTCATTTGTACACATTACAACAGTCAGGCAAACAGCATCAGAAAGCAACTATTTAAAATGATTTAACAGCCCAGTACAGTCTGAGAAAGAAACACTAAAGAATTTCTGCGTGGCTTGTGTGATGGAAATAAGGGGAAGTAAAGAGAAATAGATTTTCCACTGAACTGTTACTTTAACAGTGGCACGGTGGTGCCGTGGTTAGCGCTATTGCCTCACAGCAAGAAGGTCCTGGGTTCCATTGGCCACGGGTGCCTTTCTCTGTGGAGTTTGCAAGCTCTCCCTGTGTTTACGTGGGTTTCCTCCTGTCCAAAGGCTTGCAATAGGTTGATTGGATGCTCTAAATTGCCTGTAAGTGTGTGTGGTTTCTGTGACATTGGTCTCTGTGTTGCCCAGCGATGGGTTGGCTTCCTGTCCTGGGTGAACCCCACCTTGGGCCCATAGTCAGCTTGGACACGCTCAAGCTTCTCCGCAACTCAAAATGGAAGAAGCAGTTGGAAAATGTTACTTTGACCAAAAGCGAACTGTTGTCCGTTGCCCTGGATAAGAGCGTCTGCTAAAGGCTGTAAATGTAAATGAAAACAGGTGTTTGGGTAATAAAATTCAAGATTACTTTGGTAATGACAGAATTAGGCTGAAAAAGCATTTGTGAGCCAACAGGTATGCTCTTGCAAAACCAAGACTTTGACTGGCCACGCACATTACATTCTGTTTGCATTTTATAAACATTAATGCTTCTTTATTGGCCTGCGACCACACAGCAATGAGTAAATATACCCACTTCCAGCAGAACCCACTTCTAGTTTAACTTTTGGCTTGTTATAATAAAGAAATAAAAGTGTCCTAATGAATCTGTATCAAATTCAAGGTGTTGTTACTGGCATCAATATCAGAGAAAATGAACAATACTCAGCCTTTGTAACCACTAAATTAGAGAAAATGTGTCTAGTTAACTTTAACTAACCCAGACAGCCCTTACTTCTTGCAAAATGTGCTCATCTGTGAGGGCCTGGGGCGTGGGAGTGTGGGCTGGCATCTCTTGAAGAAGGGAGGAGAACACATGCTCAGTCCAACAGAGAGACAGAGAGTCTGGGCATAAAAACACCAGAAGAGAGCTGGAGACACTCCTCGTCTCCAACTCTTCCTTACAAGACATTCATTTCACACACACACACACACACACAAACACACACACTAACACACACACTAACACACACTAACACACACTAACACACACTAACACACACACACTAACACACACACACTAACACACACACACTAACACACACACACTAACACACACACA
>JBBPDA010000001.1:35598209-35622329 GCA_037974385.1 Arnoldichthys spilopterus
CACACACACACACACACACACACACACACACACACACACACACACACACACACACACACACACACACACACTTAACTCCTTTCAATTTCATGTCATTTGAGAAACAGAGAAAACCATCAGTGATATGAATGGAGTAAGATATTCATTACAGTCTTTATTGTCTGGTTACACAAGATAAATGTTAATGAGCTGTTTGGGAATTGTAAGTGTTTGGTGCGATGCTAAAGTGGTGATATTCTGAGATTGCAGCTTCAAAATGGAAATATTATTAATGTGGTTTATATATCTCAAAGGAGAGGTGGGCAGTAGCTTTTCAGAGGACACAAAGAGATCACCTGTATCCACTTCAAAGCCATGTCTATGTTTTAAAGTGCTCTCTCCCACAGAGCATGAATTACAGCTGTCCCATTCACCAACCTGCTGCTTTGATTTATCTGCACCTGTGAGCATGTGTCCGCGCGAGAGAGACAATGACGGCTCGGCTGCGTTTTGTGATTGATATGTCTGAGCCCCCACTTCCCGTGGCTCCCGAGTGTGATGCCGCACTCAGTCCTGCTCGTCTGTGGGCAATTTATTATACTGTTTTACAATGCGATGTCATAGTTCAACATTAAATACTCTGTGGAAATGATAACGGAGAGCGATACGCATTCTGCACCACAGATATTTCATCATTTCCACACAAAGTCCAACATATTTGAGAAAAGAATATGGACTACAGACTCTGGTTTGTTGCCACTGATCATATTTGAAGTGCTTGACATTTTGAAAGAGCTCAACATTGCTTTGTTGAGGTGCCATGTTAAATATGCAGATCCTTTTTTCTCACCGCACTCTCTCTTCAGAGAGAAATCACTGCAAGCATGAATCTTAAACAGCGTTCCCCCTCCTTCATCCAGGGACCTCTGAAATGCCATTGCCAATAAAGACCTGCTGCAGACTCACGCACCTTTTTCAGTATGTCAAGAGAAAAGCAGCGATATCAGCGAGCCACACCCAGCGCAACACCTCCTCCAGCACTCAGTCGTGAGACTGCAGAGACAGAGGGGCAAATTCACCTTTCAGAACAACAGACAGAAGCTGGGAATAGGCCAGTGTTTTACTGAGACTAATAAATATTAATGCGCTGACTCCTTTGCAAAACTGACCTTTTGTTTTAACTCTGCAGGGAAGCGTTAGAACATTTTTTTTAACAAATATGAAAGCCTGAAACTGGGAACAAATTCACTCATAATTACTTCACCCTCCACCCACACAGTGCAACTCTGTCTACACACTGTCTTTCCCTCCCTTACTTTCACAATAGTGCACAATTAAAACAATGCCCACAACAAAATGCTGTAGATTCAAAATTACGTGGCACATCAGACACAACGTTCGGCTGTACCTGACTTTATTCTACCCTACATATACAATCATTACATATGTGCGAATTAGAATAGGGGACATTTCACAAAACATGATTTTTCTCTTAGCCAGATAACTGAACATCAAGCACATCCAAAATTAGGAAAGGTAAAAAAAGGGCTTCTCCTATAGGATAATCCTCAATTTGGGATTAGGTTTTCATCTTTACTGATGGTTAGGCCTGGGCAATAGCCCAATATCTGTAGTCATTGTGATCATGTCACAATACACTTTTTGAGCAGATCACAGATATCATCAGGGCTTAGTAAAATACCGTCCAACCGCATATGTCATTATAATGTGAACATGCTGTTGGTAAATGTGGCACTATCAAATATAATATTGAAATTATTAACTGCTCCTCTTCTTCTCTGGTCTGTTCAAATTCATCATGCTTTAGAAATACTACAGATTACAATACTCATTGCGTATAAAAATTTTCTTAAACATCAGTAAAGTATTATTTTTGCAATATCAGCCACCCCTACCAGTGCCCCTCAACCCCCCTGATTATGCAAACACAGTATTGATGTAACCTCTCTGTGACCTCCCTCTGACATTATGAACTCACTCTCAACTACCTCTACAAAAGGAATAAGATGTTTTGTTGTAATTGTTGGTTCAGTAATTATTAGTAATTAATTTTTATTTTTAACTTAATAAGTATTAATTTCCACATTTCCTTGTTAGCAAAAGACATAAAAAAAACAGAGGTGTTCTTTCAATTTTGGGTATAAATGTATTCTCTGAAAGATCCTTCTCATCTCTTGAAACAAACAAACAAACCATTATAAAATGCAATGTGTGTTTATAGGACTCCATAATTACATAAAGCCATCTTCTTGAGTAACACTGGAAAAAATATTATTTTAACAAATAACGTGTGGATTTAGCAGAGGTGCTCATACACATACATCAACTACAGGGACACAGGAGTGTGTTTTAAGTGAAGGATGCTAAAATGTTATGCAGTATATACAAGGTGATGCCATGCAAAATAATTTCAATACTTCATAATTGGGTAATTTACAGCAAACACAGCATGGCTACAGCCTATAATGCAATATAAACACACATATAACTGACACAGATGTCCACAGTCACATGCTGATACTCCCCTCACCCTCTTCTCATTTATCATCTTTCTTAGAAACCATGGTAATCAGTAATCAAATGTAGCCCACTCTTCAACAGAGCACACCCTTTTCTTACATTTCAGGGACTACAACAAGCTTATTTACTGGATTCTCAAAGTAATAAAGATATTAATAAATGTAATGTGTATAAAATGTAATTATTTAATAAAAAGAAATAAACATAGTAATCAATGATACTGTAAATACAGTCACAGATATTCTGTTCTAACACTACAGACTCTTATTTCGAAACGCAGCCAAGAAACAAGAAATTTGAGACAATACCAGTGCAAATTTGAAAGAAAAATGTAAGAAATCCGACAAAGTTTGTAGGATACAATGACTAACATACAGATGACCCCAGAGTAAAAAGAAGTTATAAATGGTTAAATCGAAGTTTGACTGATCTTTGTGATCCCTACATGGTGAAACCTCTGATGTGCGAAGCCTCACTTCACTGTAACATGCTGTTGACTGGCTAATAAGACCCAACATGAAAGATAAGAGATGTGAACAGGAAAATTTTCTCTGATAAAACTAAACTTCAAAGATTCTTATTCAGAGATATACTGGTAAAAAGTGGAGAAAAAATAAAGCGTGATCAGTCACGCGGAGGCAGGTCAGCACTGCAAGCATCTCATTTAAAACAGATAATCCTTTAATACAAATATTGTATTAAAGAAAGATTTTTTACTAAAATCTTTAACCAACCATGTCAGCATAGAGCAGCATCTTTCAGGTTTACAATCAGAGGAATGGACGGCTGAGGGACAGCGGCAAGAAATAGTAAAAATTTCCTTTGAAATTACCTGTGTTTATGTAGAAATTTGTCTTAAAATATGGTCTGATTCTCATATATGTTACTGAACAACTAACAATCACAATCTGCTTTAATTAAACACACACATTACTGCACTGTTCATGTCTACATTTGATACATTACTCAAACGTTGTGTACTGTAGGTTGAAAAAGTCTGTAAACCCTGAGGCTAATAACTAAGAAAAGCTAACAGGAGTCAGGAGTTAGCAAACCTCGAGTCCAAACAATGAAACAAGTTTGGAGCCACTTTAACTCATAAAAAGCACTCTGGCATTATGCTGTTCTGCTAATGTGAACCAAGCACATAAAAGTGATTTACGCTCAGCTATGATCAGGAATTTTTTTGTTGTTGCATAAAGCAGGAGACGGTCACAAAGTAAGACTTCAGATATTCATCAGTCCACTGTTAGACAAACTGTCTATAAAAGGAGCCGATGTAGTTCTGTGGCTACTCTCCTAGAAGTGGGCGCCCAGCCAAGGTGACTCCAAATGCACAAAGAAGAATCCTCAATGAAGTAAAGAACAACCCTAGAGTAAGAGCTAAAGGTTTGAAGGATTTACTGGAACTGCTTACACAAAACACTGAAAAAGCAGAGCGTCCATGGCAGAACCCCAGGGAGGAAGCCGCTGCTCTCCAAAAAAAACATTACTGCACTGAAGTTTGCCAAAGAGCACTTTGACTCTACACAATGCTAATGGGTAAATGTTTTGTGGACTGATGAAACTAAGGTTGAATTTTTTGGGAAGAAAATGCAACACTACATACAAAAAGAGCACTGAGAACATAAAAGCATTGTTCCAACACTGAAGTACAGTGGAAGGAGCATAATGATTTTTGGCTGCTTTGGTGCTTCAGGAGCCTGGATTCCATTCATACATACATTCACACCTATGGCAATTTTAGAGAATCCACTTGACCTATTGCAGCCTTTGGACAGTGGGAGGAAACTGGAGCACCCTGAGGAAACCCATGTGAACACAGGGAGAGCTTGCAGACTCCGCACAGAAAGGCACCCATGGCCGACCCAGGGATCGAACCCAGGACCTTCTTGCTGCGAGGCGACAGCTCTAGGGTGTGTTCAATAAAGACATTAAAAAGTTTATATTTGTTATTAGCATAAGCACACTATGTTTGTCTATAGGTGTGGCTTAGATGAAAATCAGATCAGGTTTTATGACCAATTAACGCAGAAAACCAGGTAATTCCCAAGGGTTCACTTTACTTTTTCTTGCCACTGTACATATGAAGTTACAGAAATGGACACTGAGGACAATCTAATCTATATCCTAGCAGTACTGTACTGTCCTTTGACCAAATGCATGCATAGGGGGTAGTTTTTGGAATTTTAACGAGACAAGGTCCGAGAAGATTGACTCCAGAGATAGAAGATCAAGACCATTATGAATGGCTTAAATATCAACCACAAAGGACATGCTGCTTAGCCTGACCCTCCTGTGGTTTACTCAGTGCTGTTCAGCTCCTCCTGACTGAATGGAAGCAGCATGGCACTGAGCATCTCCATCTGTCTCTACATGCAGGGGTCTGCTGGCTCTGGCCCCTTTCCCTCTTCTGTGTGTGTGTGTGAGCGAGAGACAGGGAGAGGGAGAACGCGAGAGAGGGAGGGAGGGAGAGAGAATATCAAAGAGACAGTTGAACTCTATTACCCCAGACTCATCACATTCTGAGCTCATGGAGAAAAATCAGAGCTATCAAAATAATTTTACAGAGCTATGAATGACATTAGGGCTGAATGTTTCCTCTTGGGCCAGATGCCAAGCTATAATTTCATACCAATTACCCCTCTGTAAAGCAATATTAAAAATCCTTCAAGTTGAATTCCTCTTGACTTTGAAAAGATCTTGGCACATTACTAGAGAGAATAGGGAACAAGGAAAAGATGAACGTGTTCTAAATATGTTATTAGAAATTAGGTAAATCATGTTCATAGTTGCTGTGTGGCTCAACAGACTCTAAAACCTCACAGTACACTCAACTTCCTGCCTACTGGAAAAGGTTATACTGACAGTTCTAATTTAATAACTAAAAAGCGCTCCTATATTAACATTTCTGGGGAAATTATCACTGTTAACACACACTGCTTAATTCCTCTCAGCGGAGTTAGAAAACATCTGTAAAGAAACACTTAAATACAGATGTTTATTCTTCGCTGTTCTTTTATCTGTCTTTTGGTAACTTCAATGGTTATGGCAATGTGTCGAAAAGGCAACCGGCACCTAAAGAATGTGCACGGCCTGAAATAGAGTTGTAAATAAAAAATGTGTAGAAAGTAAACATCTGTGCAAAAGCACATTTTTAATGTGTGAATTGCCATAATTCTGAGCCTAAGACACAATAAACACTGCGCGTCGCAAAACCATATGCGGCATAATAATTATCATATGTTGCATCAAAATGAGAGGTGTAACAACACACATATTTTAAGGTTCAATGTGATTTGCAAACTCGAGATCAAATTTAGATTTTTCATTATTTTCAACGTTAAGAGTGCCTTTTCTCTACAGAGTTCTGATCATAATCTGCACAAAGTGGTTTGGTTCAGATAAATAAAAGTTTTCAAGCTGTTCAGTTTCTATGACACTAGCCTCCTCATAACATAAGCTCTACGAATCACAACCGCAAGAATTAATGCCCAATCATGTGAGCAAGCGTGGCATAAACCACATCCAGAAGCCAAGTTTTCATCACTTGGTCTGGTTTCTGTGAAATATGGCAAATGAGAGACTCAGAAGAGATTTAAGCCTGGGCCTGAGTCGGTTTTAAATTTCTGCACACTGTTTTAAACATGACTTTCTTTTCCAATTTTTGATACTATACTGAAATTGTTTCTCTCTTAGGCAATCCCCATCACATACTACTGTTTTCAGACAGGCTGGAGCATAAGTATGTCTAATTCAAGCAACTAGGCATTCCTGCACCAGCACAAGAGCAATAGCCTGAGAAAAATGTGGAAAGTTATACATGCACATAAACCTGTAGAGGCAGCACAAATTCTGTCTTTTCATATCTGCAGATAAGAGCCTGTGTTCCCCACCGAGCTGAAGAAGAGAAAATCATAAATATTAAAGTGCATTTTCCTGTCTCTGTGATAGTTTGTGTCCGTCTTCATGTGCTGTCATGTGATTCTGTGTGTGATGTGCCTCTGCCTCAGGGATGGTAGAGACTTGGAGGGTGGAGGGGGGTGTTTGCAGATGGGACTGGCAAGAGGGGGATGTGTTCAAAATCAAGGTCACCTGTCATTTCACCTTAACACGCAACTGTGAATACATAACAGCCTACATCAGCAGCCATTCTTCCATGGACGGAGTGGAATACTCACCCCCTAGAGCTATGTGGAGAACGTGTTCACCAATGAGCTATTCTTCAGAGAACTCACAGCAGACTGGTCAACTCTCGACTCATTTAGACTCATTTACTTGAGATCACTTAGACAAATGAAATTTAGAAAGGTTGTCCATCACATACTGAAGATCAGAGTTTGCAGTGCTGCAGAATGAGTTTAGTCAGGGATGTCTCACTGAGCAAAGATCAGACCACCAAAAACAGAGCAGGGGATCATCTACACACTACCTCCTCCCACACTGCAACAGTCAACCTGTGCCCCAGACATATCTAAACACACTAATTAGTATTTGAGTAACGTACTGATTATTTTGATGTTTAACTGGCTTAACACCGGCTTAAATTATCAATAACAAAATATACAAAGCCTTTCAAAGATTTCCTTCCAGAAGATACTTTTTTGGGGGAAAAAGTTCTAAGATCAGGACGAGAGTTTAAAATAGGCATCATCATGACATGAACACTTAACACAGTTTCACTGAGAACATTATTATTATTAATATCATCATTATAATCATTATAATCATCTAAGCCTGAGTATCTGGGTTCAGCTGATTTACTGTGACAGACCTAAAAGACCCACACATACACCGAACACGAACACTTGAAAAATATCACATTCTCCCTCACTCCAACCTGAACTGCATGAACCCACATCTGTGCATGTCCAACACCCTGAGCACACAGCAAAACTCCCTGTGCTGCATTAACCAAGCAGCCATTCCTGGAAGACTTCACACTGTCCAGTTAAAGGGGTGATTTAGTGAAAGATCACATTTACACAACTGGTATCCAGTTTCCTTCTTTGTTTTCACCCAATACTTTAGAGGCTGGTAACAAACCTTTTTAAGCTTTTTATATGTCCATTAGGCCTGTAACTCCATAGATAAACCAAAGAAGCACACATGTTTTGTCTGACGGTTTGACTGTCTGTCTGTCTGTCTGACTGATGACTGTCTGTCTGTCTAATTGCCTTCTGTTTGACAGACTGTCTGTCTGTCTGGGGTAAAGAGAAATACTTTTCAGTGACCCATTCTTTTACATCCTTTTGGACTCAGATGTACACTGTGCTGGTGAGCTCGACACTGGACTGTGCGGTTGTGTTTGTGCTAAGAAAAGTTGAGCGTTATAAATAAAGAACGAAACCCCTGCAGGGGAGAAGCGAACTGCAGGCCTGCCTTCACTCTCAGCAGTCTAACCTGTTGTTGTGGCGGCGATGTTTGTAGTGTGTTATCTCTGGACTCAGCTCGCTCTCCTCTCCTCGTGGCACTGGGGGGTCTTTAACCCAAACAGAACCGCTCAGGGGGGCTTCTGCTCCCGCTGACCCCAAACTACCCCCCCCCCCAATCCACCCCTGTCTTCATGGCGCAGGCAAAGTAAACGGGCAAACCACACACATACACACAGACGGACGGACGGACATGCACCAGCACCGTTCTAGCCCACCCCAGAGACAACGTGGTCTAAACGAGGACTTCAAGTTGATCTTACCTTTTCTCGGGATGTCTTTAAGAGTCAGCTGACGCCTCCCTACACCTTCATTACCTGAACAACAGCTCAGCTAATACAACAGCGCGCCCCTGTTCGAGGATTTTGCTAACCAAACCGGGGACTCGGCGCAGAAACTTCCCCCAGCGGCGCAGCGAGAGAGTGAGGAGCGCTGATAACAGCGCCGGGTGAGCTCGGCTGCGCTGGAGCAGCTCTAACGGCCAGCGGAGCTGATCAGTGTGATGGACCTGCGCCGCTATTCTTTTCGGCTGCTCGGTTTCGTCTTGTCCACTTGCAGCAGAGGCAGTATGAGGAATGTTTCTCATTCTTCTCTCTCTCTCTCTCTCTCTCTCGTTCAAAGAGGCGGGGCTTAACCACTTTCACCAGGCTGCGCTCACTGAAGGCGCTCCGCAGTTAACTTCAGATTGAGAGACACGGTTCGGGGCTGTGTGGGAATTTGTTTTCCTCCTATAGTATTCCCCATGTTGTTTATTATCCATCTTTGTCCACGTGCCTCTTTTTCCTTAAAAATGTAGCTACATCAGGTCTTGTAGTTTTATTGTGCATGTAAAAATGAAAAATTCTTTGTGTTTTTATGGTCAGTGTGGACCCCACCATGATTAGAAATTACATGTGAGATATGTGAAAGCTACTGGACACTGACACATAAACGGATGTTTTAACTAAATATGATGTGCCATTAGGGGGCAAGGTCTCTCTCAGAAAATCTTGTCTCCAAGTTGGCATCGTTTTAACATAGCTAACTGCTCTTCAGTGTTAGTATATCAGTCTTATATTAACATTAATTTGGTGTTTGGACAATACACTATTTTTACGCCTAATTATATGAAAAATATTTAACATTATTAAAAACGCATTGTTATTTATGCAGTCGGTAGAATCTCTTTTCCTAAGCAATGTATAATTTAATCATATGGGAGATATTAGTAAAGGTAGTGTTAGGAGTTTGCCAAATTGCCTTATTGGTGTAGTGTGATGTGCTTCCCACGTGTAGATCAAACCCCCATATGCGGTGTGGAGGGCAGTGAAGTGCTCAATACATACAAAAGTACATAGATAGATAGATTGAACATCGTGTGCGAGTAAAGCTCAAAAATGCCTTAATTTTAAAGGTTACACATTATTTGAAACTTTGGCAAAGGCAGTATGAAAAGAATGAACAGAACCTACTGACTGGATTTATTAGCATGATGGGCTACTGTAATTACTTTGGCTGTGTAGAACGTGTGTAACGAGTGTTTTGTTTTTTCTACATTTCGGTTTTTTTGCCCTTTAACTCGTGCTTCCCCATCGCTTACTTTAACCAGTTTAAAATGGATTAACTGATATCTATTGATTACAACTGCTCATGATGAGGATTCTTCAGTGGTGAAGTCAGTGCCCTCTAGTGGACATAAATACAAACAAACCTCCGTCCCAAGAAAAACTCGCTGTAAAGAAGATAAATGGGTTAACTTTATTGACAGTCTTGTAAAAAGAAGTCGTGGGGAAAACATTTTTAAGGGTTTGATATATAAAAAAAAAACCCTAAAAATGTCCCTATTCACAGTCAGGCTCCAGACACACACACACGTATACATTAAAATATATTTTTATTTGTAATACATTTTACTGACCGCAAGAAATTGTGTAATACAATTATACATAATATTTACAATATTTTGACAGTATATTAATATTTAAGGATTATATATTGGATAGATTCTTTTACTAGTGCTAGTGAAAAACAACGTATTGAAACATTTTTACATGTAACAGAAAACTTTTGACAAACAAAAAATCATATAATTCTATAATTATTATAATTACAACATGTCAACATTTATTTTTTAAAAACTGAAATAGCAAATTTTCCCCAAATGTTGAAAATAAATGTATATTTAAACTTGCGATTTCGTATTTACATTAAAATGTGAGATCTTGCATAAAAAAATAACAACAACTAGAATACATATTATTAAATACTAGTCAATCACGTCAAATGTATTTTTTTCTATCGCTTATTTCTCTTTGGGTAAAAAATAAAATATGCGCACCGAGGTAAAAGCTTTTATTTTGACCACGGTAAATAATGTCTAACCGGATCTGACGAGTACACATTGGGTTTGTTGCACCCTCCCCCCTCCCCCCTCCCCCCGCCTCCTCCTACTCGTTCCACTATCGTGTTACTCGGCAGGCGAGCCTCATTAATTCCTGGCTAATAGAGGAGCGAGGTTCAGGCTGTCTGCAATGGCCATTGAGCTGCGCTCTGGTTTAAAATATGGGACCATTTTATCTTTTGCTGCGGTTCTGCTAGCGTTCTGGTTCCGCTCTCCTCAGTCCGTGCTGGACGAAAGGCTGGACGCTGTGCTGTCCTCTCTGCTTCGAGCGGAGAAGAAAGTGGGAATGAACAACATCGCCCGACCGAGAGTGGCCATAGGTAAGTTAAGACCAATGATGGTATCGGCTGTTTACTCCTGCTGAGCTCTGGTCATGTCTTTAGATATGTTTTCTGATCAAGCAGAAATGCTGTAACAACAGTTAAGCCACCAAAGCTACTGTTTGAATAAATTTTATTTAGATTTTCCAGAAATATTTTGGTAAAGTGTTTGGTTTTAACTTGTGAGTGTTATATCAGTGTTGTCGGCCACGTACGTGTCCCAGGTGTTTACAGTGAGTGGCCTAAATCTTAGATCTTAGATTTAATCTCCACATATGGTCTAAACCTTTGCACGCATGCTTCCCCAATCTGTCTCTCTGTTTAACAGCGGACGAGGTGTTTTACTAGTGTCTGTGACTGTTCCCAACAGTCTAATCTCTAGCATTTCTACCTAACGTGTCTTTAAATGAACTTACTGTAAGATAATTATTTTAAAGCTCAGAACTAGTCTGACAAACAGGCCAGTGTTGGCTGTTAATCTAAACCAAACCACTCTCCATTGATCTGCACTTCACATGCAGTGTGCAAAGACAATGTTGTGTCTCCATTTCAGGCACATTTCAATGGCTCATCATGGCCACACGGTTTGGCCACTGCAGATAAATCAGAGCCTAAGAGGAGCTTTGTAATTTAACGTCTTATTGTGCATTGTTAAATTCTGCCTGATCTGTGATCATGTGCTTTGCTGGATCAGGAAGTTCAAAGATTGTATAATTGTGAGATTAGATATGATTCACTCTTAGAGGTTGTATTAGTGGGCCGACAAGCATTAGGTCTACATTTTCTTCACATGGTCTTCCCCACTTTTGCAAAGGAGGTGGTGAAACGAGTTGCAAACACTGAAGCCTCATTTCACACTCTTCTGCTAATCAGGCTTTGGCGGCTGTGTGGACATCATTGTGGATGGTGTGACATTGCTAAACAAGATTGGACTGCAGCCAACCGATCAGCCTCTCCATCATGACTACATTGAGAACGCGGAGCAGCTGGCCCAGAGTTTCGCGTACTTCTTTGCTCCTGGAGCCGCTTCAGAGTAAGTGAGCAGACTACGGAGAAAACTGTTTGTGGTTCCCTTCGGCCCCATTCGCTGAGGTAATTATTATCTCACTCAAATGAGAGCTGAGTGATATATTCCTGAAGCTGCAGACATCTTTCAGGGAGCATAGTTTAGGTTGTCTTCAGCAGTTGGGGTAAATGGAGAAGGGACTGACCACAGCTCTTCAAGTGTATATATATATATATATACATTTGCTTATATCACAGTACTCAGATTTCAGGAATGTTCAGATGCCAATAGCTTCATTCCAAAAAGAATAGCAGAAAGTTTTCACACTTAGCCAGCACTGACCACTTTTAACTTAAAACATACACAGTTTAAATGCAGATGAGTTTATTTATGAGTCATTATATTTCTATTAAAACTAATGTTTGGTTTAATTTTTTTCTTTATTGTTTGTGACAATATAGTTATACTTTTGATCTATATATAGCTCAGTAATGCATCACTCTCACCAGCTGTAGTTTAAGTTGTCTGCCTGTTGTGTTGCGTGTTGCTCACTGCATTTTCTTGTTCAGGCTTGCCAGAATTTGAAATCCATGATGTAGTAAAATGAGCTTTTGCTGAAGGCTATACATAGAGCCAGAAGCTGACTTATTTGAATTATTCAAAGAGTGTTTTCTGCAATGTAAAACACTAGAGCAACAATGTCTGGTTTGTATTTCAAACACATGAATAGCTTTCAAATGATCAAGTGTTATGAGTGATAGAGTAAATCTCACACAGTGCCTGCTCTGCCTTTCTATTGGCCTTTATCAAAATGTGGGTTTGTAAACCAGTAGCATTAGGCATTCGTAAGGAGGTTTACAGGAATATTATGAAGTTTAATTATTAATACACACTAGTGGGGAAATGGGACAGTATTTGTTGTTGTGCCCTTTTAAAGGTCTGTTGCCCACATTTACTCAGCAATACATTTTTGCTTTTCAGTATGACTTATGTCTTTTTCTGTTCTCACATCTGCTTGTCTTGCAGGAGGTTTGTGATGAATGACACTCTTTTCAATCAGCTGGTGGAGGCCTCTCGAGAGTTGCCAGGTAACCGCTGGTCGGTTGGGGGCAACGCTCCAGTAATGGCAGGCAGGATGGCCAGTGAAGGCTGTGATGTGCTGTTAGGAGGGAGCTTCAATCCAGACTTCAATGATGTGCTATCACAACATATCACAGGTAGGATGTTCACATTCCTGTGATGCCACTTCTGTTGGTTTTTCAAAGAATGTATATATATTTTTGCTTTAAAAAAAAACAAATGCCACAGGCATTTTGCGTCCCTTTGTGCCACAGCATCACCCAAAATCCCCATGCACAGGTCTTAAATAGTTCTTGAATGAGCACACATTACAGTCAGCATGAAGTCAGAGAGATTGGAAAGTACACAATTATTAAAATAGATGACGGTTAAGCTATGGGTGGTTAATCTCTGCAGCACAATTTGGAGGGTTATATTAAATTCAACGTTCTATAAATATTTAGCCAAAAATGGTAAAATCAGTAAGTGGATCAAACTCCTTTAACTTCCCAAGACAAGGTCCAGTCTCATAACCATGGTCACATATGAACGATGGCCACCATACAATCTTATGTTTCAACTAGTGATTGCTTCAGACATAAATGTTATAATTAAATTAAAAATTAGTATCTGCTCCTCAGTTTAAAAAGTTTCAAATTCAAGTTAGTTCAAATTATTTTTTGATCAGACCATTGCTTATGGTTTAAAAAATGACTGTGTTATACCTAAACCTGCTTTAGAAGTTGGAAATGTGACAAAGCCTGTACTATTCTGTGAAGTATACACTTATTCTTTAGATTGAAATACAACTCTTGTGTCACTTTTTAAAACCATCCCAAGAATACTGAGATATTATTTATATATTAATACATAAAAAAGCTTGATCTGTTGCTTTGTTTGTCTATATTCCAGTACTGTGTAAATAGTTCCTAGAGGCACATTTGTGTATTCACAGCATTTTAAATACAGTTCTGAATTGATTTCATGATGCATTGAGCCATTTCCTGAAAATTCATAAATAAATCAATAAGGAATCACATGATTATCATTAAACACTTGGATTATGTTTTAATTTTCTACAGTAGATGATCTAATCAATATTGAATTAATTAAGATTGTTTTGTCTTGAGTCATTGTTTTAGAATGACTGCTGGTCCATTTGACCTTGTCTATTCTTAAACTTTGTCCATTATAAATATGGAGCTGTTCTTATCTTTTGTTATTAATGTGTGCCTCTTCTCATTCCTTTTCTCTTTTTAGTGGCAGGGAACACAGTGGAGGAGCCAGACATCCACCTGATCTTGGAATATCCCGCTGGAGCTACCTGGGGTCAATACACTTCCAGACGGGCCAACAGGTGAGTTTGCGTTTGGGCTTTATTATAGCTAAATATTCTTGCTAAATACACTGCACCAACAACTTTAACTTTAGTTTCTTTTTGGGGGTGGCAAGCAAACATGTAGAAAAAGTCTTCGCTTTCATAGAGGCGTCTAATAGATACATTTGAAATAGTAAGTGAGACCATGATGAGTATGTGATCAAGACTTTGTGCAGTCAGTCACATTTTTTTTTTTTAGATTAAATCTCACAGGCTGAAATCAGTCAGACTCCACTGTGTTTGCTTACACACTGACAATGTTTATACTAATATTCATAATCTCACTTCATGCAGCTATGCAGTGTTGTTTGCAAATCAAGTTATGAAAATTACAGACCTACTTTTCATTCGTCTGCCCTGTGGCATATTTTGTAATGGAGTCAGAGTGAGCGGTTGTAATAGACTAATTCAGTTGCTTTGATGTATTAGATGTTTGTTTTTCTGCCGTATAAATATGCCATCTATATTAAATATCTTAAATGTGCTGCTTTTTAATGAGCCAGGTTTTGAGTCGAAGAAAGCAGTGGTATCTTCAAGATTATACATATTCGTTGCTGTGGGAACAAAACCAAGAATTATGAATGGATCATCAAAAGAGAAATGGTCCAAAATGCCTTGATACGTTAAACCTTGTGTTAATTTTTTTGTTGAAACTTGTATGGAAAGTTGAAATCTTTTTCTTTTCCTGTAAAATTAATTTTGTAAAAATATACAAATATTAAGTTTTGTTCAAATAGTTAATAGATTATCTAAACATTACAGAATTTAAGTAATGTTTCAGCAATAAACACCAGGTTCTTAGGTGTTTAAAATACAAAAACATATAAATACATTTTGAGGCCTTGACTGATCACCTATTTCAGTGCTTTTACTTTGTGTGTGGATGTTTTTTAGTCTACTTTATTTTGTGTAGTTTTGTTGACACTAATTCTTCTCCACAGGTACATTGTCCACAGTGATGACCACAACCCTTATTTAGACTCTATGGAGGAGTTTGAGAAGAGGCTGCAGCATTTTAAGCCTGACCTGCTAGTGGTGGGAGGGCTCCAGATGATGGACAACTTCCCTTTTAAAAAAGGTAGTGTCAGCCCCAGACAAGTATATGCATTTACAACATGAAGTGCATGTGACAGGAAAGTAAAGACTTAATTATGCAGTCTAAACATTTGTACAGAATCGTTCCCCCTTGATTATTAAATAATGTAACCTTACTGAAAGTGATGTCATATTTCTTGATAATGCTACTTCAGTTCAGTCACAGTTCCCATATTAGTGTAGCCTTAGTTCAGTAGTGAAATCATATAAGACCGTAACTGTGCTACTTGGAGCAGAAGCACTCCAGTATTATTGATATATGTTTTCGGAATGTGACTCAGAAATGTTTCCATAATGTGAGGATTTGAAAAGTGACTAGATAAATGGTGATACATCAGCATTAAAATACTCTAGTGAAAGATTGTAGTTGTGGTATTTATTCCCATTCCTTCAGTTATTCTAATGAAAAAATGTTTCCAGCTTCCATGGGAAAGCAGTGATCATTCATTACACTCAATTGTTTCTGTTTGGTTTGCACTTTACCAGCAGTGTGCACTGGAGTGGAAGCAGGATTAGCTGTATTTGTACACTGATCCACACACTGGCTTTATCTGTGGTGTTTGGATTTCATCGTAGGTCTGAATGTTGAGAGATGTTGAGCCAGACTGGTTCTCATATCAAACTAGGAAATCCTACTACATAAATTTTGAATATAACACACTAATACACTAATACTAATACAGTGGCAAATGCATCACTGTTTTTGAAGAATAACTTGTCTCTCTTGAGACTTAATTTATACACAGATGTCCTGACATTTTCCATTGGAATTTCCTTGTACAAAGCAAAATTCATTGTTCCATTAATGATGGTAAGCCATCCAGTCACAGAGGCAGCAAAACAGGCCCAAGCCATGATACTACCCCCACCATGTTTCACAAAGGTTCTTAGGTTGGAATGTAGTGCTTTTCTTTTTTTTTAAATATTAGACTGTCCACGTAAACCAAAAAGGTCTATTATGGTATCATCTGCCCACAAAACATTTTCCAATTGCCTTCTGGCTTATTTATGTGATCTTTAGCAAACTGTCAATGGGCAGCAGTGTTGTTTTTGGAGAGCAATTTCTTTCTCTTTGGAACAATGCCATGCACATTATTGTTTCTCAGTGTTCTCCTGATACTGAACTTATGGAGAGTAACATTAGCAGACTATCACTTGCCTTTCTCTTTGGAGAGATCTTTGTTGACCTACCTCTTGGGGAGGATAACAATGGCCTAGAATTTCCACAATGTATACATGGTCCAAACTCTTGTTTTGAAACCTTTTCCAGCCCAATGAGCACTCACGTTTGATTTTAGTTCCATTGATGTCATCATGATCCTCAGGGATCAATAAAGTTGTCTAAATCATATTCAATAATAATAATTTTAGCTTTCAGAAGTTAATGTGTTGTTTTTTTATGTGTGATGTGCCTTCCAGTATTTACTGGTCAGACATTAATGTGTGTGTGTATTGCAGGATTAACCTGATCATTGTCTCTGTTCTAGGAGAGCGTGAGGCACTGTTGACCCACTTGGCGCAAATCCTTTCCACAGCTTCCCCTGAGACCAACGTCCATTTTGAAATGGCCAGCTTCGTGGATGAGGGCCTGATGTTAGACCTTCTGGAGTTTGTGGTGCCACACGCTGACTCGCTGGGCATGAATGAGCAGGAGCTGCCCAACCTCCTCAGCCTATTCCGTGGCAGCAATGTCACTGTACTCTCTGACCCAAACCCTCGTGTAGCCACTGTGTTGGACCAGATGCGTGAACTCTACCGCATGGTCAACCAGCGGCACAGGGAGGCTGCAATTGGTCGGCCCCTGACTAGGCTGCATGTCCACACACTGGCCTTCCAGGCCATGATTGTTACTCGTAGCTCCCAGTGGAAGAACACCATGTCAGCCGTGGCCAAAGCCTCACTCACTGCAAACCGCCATGTTTGCGGGTCAGCGGACATCGACCCAGGCAAAGCGAGGCTGATTATGGATGAGTCTTTCTCTGTTAGCAGAAGGGAAGGCAGTCAGAGGATTCCTCTGCAGGAGTCGCGGCCCGTCTCCTGCTGGTCTGAGGATGACTATGAAATATGTGTGGCTCCTGTGCTTGTGTGCACTGAAGTCTATCAGACTGCCGGAGGAGGAGATAACATCTCCGCTGCTGGCCTTGTGCTGCAGATCTAATGAAGGAAGAGAGCTGTCTTATAACTCAACGCTGAACCTAAACTGAACTGGAGATAACTAGTTTTGGTGTCTGTACATCCCATATCATATGAAGACTTCTTTTTGTTGTTTTGTTTTAGCTGCAGTCTTACAAATCTACTTTAACACCAACATTGGGTCCAACAGTTATTTATCTTTTTATGTTTTTGCTTTTTTGTGCTGTCAGGATTCACATACAACCGTCATGTCTGTGTTTTAACCTTAATTTTAACCCACACTTCGGGGGCCATTCATCTCTTAATAACCACTTACCAAAATGCTTGAAACCAAAAGTATTTCTTTTAAAACCCAAATCTAGACAGACTGAATTGTCTAGCCATTTAGCAAGATAACCCGGTCTACTGTTCTTTTCTTTTATTCCTTACTTTTATAACTGCATGTTTTGTTTTGTTTTTTACTTCTGTCTGCATATAAGGGAATGCAACTTTAGACAGTTAGCTTAATCTTTTCAGCCTTTTTTCTGTACTCTTTCATTTCTTGAGTTTTGTAGAATGAAAAAACACTACAAAACCACTCATCTGCTGAGAACGTTTTCTTGCATTTAAATCTAGATGCTTGAATGCTTAGATAAGAGGAAATTTTAATTACATTGACATTGATCAGACCAAGGATATCAGTGGGGACCACCAAAGGCTCAAGAATTGAGTAGCATAGCTCTGGTGATATGTTTCATACAATGCATATTATAAACTGCATGTATGGATTCTGGGGTTTCATCTCCATATTGTCACTCTCTCAGCTCGGAACCTGCAGCACTAACCCCATTATCAACCTACCTCCTGTGCCTATGGAAGAATATGCTGCATACTTGATCTATGGTTAGGAAGCAGAATTGATACATGTATTTATAGTAGGTCTGTTTCTGAGATCTGGGTGGGGGTGTTTTTGTTACACTCCTTGTATGGGGGACAGTTGAGTGGTGCTAGTTATTGAAGATAACTAATTGGAAATGTGCCACTCTGTGAGAGCTATCAGGAGTGTACTCAGAATTTCAGCAGCTGACAAAAAGATGTGTCTCAGGGATTAGCTGAGCTTGGACATTTTGGATCCACATCACTTGACTCAGAAGTGAGAGGGCTGCTACAGAGCCAGAGTGCAGCTGTCAACGTGACGCTGTTTGTTCCAGCCTTGTGAGCTGGAGACTTTAGCCTATGACTGACTATGGGTTCAGAAGAGAGTGTGTTTGTATTGCACGTGTGAAAATGCAGTGAATTTTTTTTTTAATCTTTGTGATTCATATGTATACTTCTGTACATATTTCGACAGATGAATTTGAGAGAATACACATTAAATAATAGAGTTTTATAAATAAATTGTAGCATCACAATGAGCCATAATTGGTTGAAAGTATATGTAATTGTTGTCTGTTCTAGTGTGTTATGCTGGTTGTGACAGTTGTAATTAACTGCCCTTTTTTACCTGGTTTGATTTTCTATTTCTGGATTATGTTTGGCTTGGATCCAAGTGAAAATATGTGCTCTTGAAAGTTCTTTCCTATGTAATAAAAACTTACATTCCATTTATGAAACACTGTTTTGTCTTTTGATATGTGGATATCCTGCTTGTGCAACAAGTTCTTGTTTTAACTCAAACAGGCAATATGTGAAAACAGTTCAAATGTAAAGCTCTTGGAGGACAGTAACCGCAACAAACAAGTCAGGTTTATTTATATAGCACTTTTTACAACTGACGTCATAAAGCAGCTTTACAGAATCAGTCTGAGCACCCAGTGAGCAAGCCCTGGGCATCCTGACAAAAGGCCTACTTAGTAGTAAGCTTAGTGGGTATTTAAATAACTACATACTACCTCATACCAACATATGTTTAAGTTATTGCATATCATATATCAGGGAGGTATCACAAACCAAGATTTCTTTAATAACTAAGCCTGAAAGAAAATTTAAATAAACTATTAATGATTCGCATTTAATGCATAGGTTTGTTATATTGTAACTGTCAGGGAAAAATCTTAATTATATCTTTATGCCTTTATATCTTTATAACTATCTTAAAAAACCTTTAATGACCTTTGATACAGTAAAGCTTGATTTTAGGCATACTGGTTTATTTCTGTTAGTAACATTACCAATGAGCACAGTGTAAAGGCCACCTGGCATTTTCAAATGACACTCAAACATACCAAATAAAAATAAATAAACAAACAAGGTTTAGTTATGGCAATATGTGCTGCCTACTTTTGAGTAAAATGGGCTTTAATTATTCAGCAACAGTTATTACTGTGATTTCCACAGCACCATTATATTATACATCTAGTGTCTTCAAATAAATTAATACTGTGTACTAATCGATTAAGAACTTATAAATGCATTTGGACCATTTATCACAATATTTACGAATAACAGAGTATGTAAAACGGTAAAAAAAAAAAATGCATTTAGATTTCTTTTAAAGCTGATGGGACGGTGAGTTTTCCAGAAGAGACTCATGTTGTGAAATGTCCATCTCTGACTAGAGCTGCTTCACGTACTGCTCCTATACCGCACAGTGATTGGACAACAGCTTGTCCAATCACATAGTTTCTTGGTGCGTGGTTGAGAGGATGCAGTAGCGTTGCCGCTAGCTTTAGCTGAGGCAGTAGTTAGCTTGCGGACCTATATTCTCACCGTTTAGAGTTTCTAACCGTAACTTGACATGAGCTCTATCGGGACCGGGGTGAGTGAATGAAGTTAAAGACTTTGTGCTTATGTTGGTTCACTCTTGAACACGATTAAAGCTTAAGCCAGTTGATGGAGGTTTTGGCGTGTCATTCATGTAGCAATAGCGTCTTCACAGTACCGAGGAGCGCTGCGAGGGAGCTCGTTTCCTCCAGTCATTATGCAGCGCTGATATATGGTTTATAATGTTTTAGTGGAGTCTGGTCAAATGTAGTAAATAATGCAGCTGAGAATCTTTTATTACCTTTCTTTTACTGTGACCACTAAGCGCTGCATTTTAATTTCGTTATGCCTCTGCTGAGTCACCGCTTGCTAGCAATGAATGATAAGTTAAAGTTAGCTGAGTGGCTAACAAAAGTGAAAGTAATCTTTTTTTAAAGATCAGTGAAGTTCATATACATATATTAGAGCACTAAATGCCTTAACTGTAGTTATAAATCAGTAATAATAAAAAGTAAACAAACTACATGCCGTTCAGAATGTAGTTATGAAAGTATGTTAACTGTCTCGTCTCTTAGGCCTGTTGATGGAAACACAAATTTAATAATTGATTTATGTATTGTTTTAATCCAAATCCAGTATGACTTGTCTGCCTCCACGTTTTCACCGGATGGCAGGGTATTTCAAGTTGAATATGCCATGAAAGCAGTAGAAAATAGCAGGTAAGTGTCAAATTTAATTACATGCCTGTGTATAGCAATTACTGTTAAAGACTTAATGATGCAGAATGACCATCCTGAACTTGATCCGACTTTATTAGTTATTCCTACTAAGTTTGTCAGTGGCTGTTTGTTTATTCATGCAGTACAGCAATTGGAATCCGCTGCAAAGACGGTGTTGTGTTCGGTGTGGAGAAGCTGGTCCTGTCAAAACTCTATGAGGAGGGTTCCAACAAGCGCATTTTCAATATTGATCGTCATGTTGGAATGGTATGTAGAGAAGTTCATGATGTGAAATGCATTCAACGCTTTTTTGATGTTATATAAATGGTTTGCATATTGTGATATGAAGTGAAAGTGATTATTTGTCTTTGAAAACACACTCAAGCACCACAGCGAAGTGTGTAATCTGCATTTAACCCATCCCACGTGCACACGTGGAGTAGTGGGCAGCTATCAAAAGTGCTCGGGGAGCAGTGTAGACTTGCTCAAGGGTACCTCAGTAGTGCCTGGGCCGGGATTCGAACCTGCAACCTTCAGTTCCCAAAGGCAGCGTCCTAACCACTAGGCCACCACTGCCCACTTTATATATGTACATGTCTTTCAAAAGAAGGAGGACAGAGCTGAGAAGAAAATTCTTTTTAATAAGTCCCTATTTGTGTGTTTCAGGCGGTGGCAGGGCTTCTTGCAGATGCCAGATCTCTCTCTGAGGTGGCAAGGGAAGAGGCCTCAAACTTTCGCTCCAACTATGGCCATGACATCCCTCTGAAGGTACTACAGATAAAAAATCATTAATAAATCACAGTAACTTGTGCTAAATTCATTTTCATCCTTCTCACAAAAAGCCAGTTCTTGCATTTCTGAGCAGCCCATTCATTTTTAAATTGCTCCAATTTCCAGATTTTTCCTTCTTTGTTGATTTCAGTCCTTTCTCCTGTTATACGCTCATGTTTAAATCATTAGCCTCAAAATGTTTGTGTGCTCCCTGTAATGTATTTGCTTAAGTGCATTTCAAAGTCTTAATCATTGTTTATAATCACTCAATGGTTAAGGCCCCAAATATTTAGCTGCAATGTTTGATGAATATGAGCCTGGACGATCTCTTAGATCAGTATGAGCTGGTCAGCTAGTGCTGCAGATGATTGTAATCAAACAGGGTAAAATGGTTTTAGTCATTATGCTGCCCACTGCTAGATAAAGCTCTCCAGAGATCAGATATGCCCCAACTGGTGCCAGCTTTTAAAATAAGCTAAAAGCTACCTTGTTTTCCATAGCCTGTAATGAAACAGAGGCTCTAACAAATATGTATTATAAGGATTGCATTTAGGTTTGGGGTGGGCCATTAGTTCTGCTCAAACAGGGGGATTTTAAGACCTTCTGTAGTCTTAACCCTCAACCAAGGTTAGGGTGAGAATATAACCTGGACACAGTGGTGACAGCAGCGTGTAAAAAAAGAAAAAGAAAAAGCGATGTCACACAGAAGATAGAGAGAAAAAAAGACTTCTTGATGAAACAAGAAGAGATGTCCCCCATGAGGGAAACAAAATGGGCTGCTCTGGCTCCAAAAGCAAACCTGAGCACAAACTTGATTAGATGTATTCTGATTTTAGTCCTAATTTTAGTGCTTAGTTTTCTTTTTATGCTTGTTTCATGTCTGTAAAGTACATTTAATGACATCTGTGTATGAAAATAGGCTTGCCTTGCCTTGGGCATTAAGTTCATTTAAGTTTTCTCATGATATTTTTTTGTTAACAGCATCTGGCTGACAGAGTTGCCATGTACGTCCATGCCTACACGTTATACAGTGCTGTACGGCCTTTTGGGTGCAGGTAGGTCCGAGGCAATGTTTCACTCTTTTTGTAGAAAATGAAATGATTATTTTGATGTTACATATTCAGTGAAGACAAAATAAAGGTATAAAGCATAACGAAAGATTAATTATTCCTGAGCATACGTTATTTTACGTTTTTGGTGTAAATGTCTTATTTTGTTTTCAGTTTCATCCTTGGGTCATATGATGAGGATGATGGTCCTCAGCTGTACATGGTTGACCCTTCAGGAATTTCATATGTAAGATCTGGTGTAAAGTATTCTTAGTATACTTACTTTGTGGAATCAAGTCTAATGCTAGGCTACGTACAACCTTTTTTGTCTTTTTTTTTTAGGGTTACTGGGGCTGTGCCATCGGGAAAGCTAAACAAGCTGCAAAAACGGAGATTGAGAAACTTCAGGTGGGATTTCAGTGTGAAATTTACAAAACTACTTGTCTAATTCCTAAGCCACACTACAGGATGATAGGGCCAGATTTAAGGCTGATTTGTTCATTGAAACAATTACAAAATCTCTCTTATCCATGTCTATAATCTAATCCTTACATGTCCAATCTAGTCCTAGTCCATTTGCGACCATTTCGAATGTCAATCATAAATATTAAACATGTTCAAGATTTATAACTCATGCCCTATAGTGTTGGGTTGACACCAGTTATTTGGTAGGAAATGTTCAGTGTTCTTTTTCAAGGGAGTCCTGGCCAAAACATTATGCATATTACATTATGCGTAAAATACCATCAGCCAATAAGAACTGAGCTGAAAGGAAACCGTCAGTGTGAAAGGAAGAAGTTCAGATTATGGTGGCTAAATCGTGACTACAGAGAAAGATGATAAACTTGTCTAGCTAAGGCAACGGCATGAATGTCTAATGTTTCCTTAAAGACAATCCAGTTCGCAAACCAATCGCCTCGCTGTCATTTGTACTGTCTGTTTATTTTTAAAAAAAGTGTGTGGTGGCATATTTAATTACCAAAAATAAACAAGGACCCAAAAAATATCAGTGTGAGGTCACAGTTTAAAATTTTTAAATACCTGTATTCTGGGCCATGCATACGTCCTTCACTCCACTGGGGCTTTTTAAATTGTAAATGTAAAATGGAGCTTCTGCTATATTTGCTCTGATTCAGGGTATTTAATTAGGAACTGGAATGACTGAGGGAAATGCTCAATGCAGTATGGCATTTGATTTGATTATTGGAAATTTACTTGACCCATCTTCAGTGGAGTAGTTTTTCAAATGCATCAACCTCTCCTTTATTAACATTTTCCTTATTTCATCAGATGAAAGACATGACCTGCAGAGAGCTGGTGAAGGAGGTAGCGAAAATGTAAGTGCAGCAATGAGAACCTTTCTTTGACTACTACAGCTGGGAGTGGCAGTGATTTAGGGAATGCAAATAGTTCGAACTGACTTGTTTCTTTGCTAAGAGCTTGTTTAAACTGTTCATTAATATTACTTTGTGTGAACTGTATCTGCATTGGTGAATTCAGACACTCAGCTTTAAAACTCTAAGACTATTTGACCAAACTTTAGGTCATCTTGACCGACTTCAAACTGAGATGATTT
>JBBPDA010000001.1:35629467-35649029 GCA_037974385.1 Arnoldichthys spilopterus
TATTTCTGTGACCATTGTGAGTTTTTCTTTCATTGACTGAAGGGTACCAACAATTTTGTCCACGTGTGTATATACACTGGACAAGGCAAACTCATCTATGTCAGGAGGCATTTTGCATGCTTAGGAGCAAACAAGCTGAATGGGCTTTAAAGAAATGCAGACAATGCATTTTGTTAGCTTGGTTAATTGTGGGGTTGTGCTAATTTTGTAACTGTCAGGAATAGAGTTTTATAAACAGTCCCAATATTGCATGTGGCACAGGGAAATTATTTTTCAAGTCTTGAAGTTTGCTACATCAATGCAGCTCATTATGCATTAAGCCCATGCATGCTGGGTTCACAGAAACATTCTGTTGATAATCCCAAATTATTTCAGCTGTTGCTTCTGGGGTGTAACAATCTGTCTGTATCTTTGCATTGACCAAAATAGTGCATGATCTGATGCATCAATGTGGCCCACTTCCTTTTACTGTGAGCATTGTTTTATACTGAGAAGCTGCCTTTGTCTTACAATTTGTCTGCATGTGTGAATGCATGGAAATGAATTGGGCAGTGGTGGCCTAGTGATTAGAATGCTACCTTAGGGACCTGAAGGTCGCAGGTTCGAGTCCCACCCCGGGCCCTACTAAGATACCCTTGGGCAAAGTACCGTCCCACTACACTGCGGGTGCTGTTAATAGCTGCCCTCTGCTCCACGTGTGCACGTGTGATGGGCATTTCGTTGTGGTGCTTCAGTGTGTTCACAAAGACAAATAGTCACTTTCACTTCACATGTAGATTGTGACATTTCCTCATATATCATAGTGACTGCAGACCCCAGTATGAATTTGCAACAAACCAAATTGCATTGCTGCCAGGTTTTGAAAATGTTTTGCATCATTGGTTAAATAATCAGATTGGATCGATGATGAAACGTGATTTAAACCCCTAGATGCTATGATCATGTAGCTTGTGATAATTTGGTGACATTGCTGGAGGTGTGATGGCCTGCAAATCAACACTTGTAGTGAAGGACACAAAGTTCTCACTGAAGGTATTAATATGAATGAAATACAACTTTTCTTTACAATGTTCAAAAAAAGAAAGTTATTTTTTGTTTGAAACAAATCATTTCAATGGATTTACAATTAAACAGGAAGAAGATGGAAGAGGTTTGTTTTCTCTCGCTTTTCAGGTTCAGTACAAATATACAAGAGTCAGTAGAATTCTGACCTACTGGCCTAGGGGGAAAAATACTACAATGGAAATTAATTAGAATATGCTCATGTTCCTCTTTATACACACACTCATCAAACACTCAAAAACAGCAATAAGTAATGGAAAAAGAAAAACACACTATGCATTTTTCAAATTTTCTACCCAGTTTTAGTCCAACTCCACCCGCTAGCTGGGACCCAATCAGACGATATTACCAACACTAAAAGAGCGAAGGCCAGCACATGCTTGTGCATGCTTGAGCCACTGTATTGTTTCAAACTATGCAACATCATTTAACAGCTTGGAGGAGAACGCGGTCACACCAGGTAAGAGGGAGGCCAACTGTGCTCCCTTGTACTAATGCCCAGGGATGGCTGTAGCATAAAGATAAACGTGATCTCCCAATGCCCGTCTTAATGTGTTTGTGGTGATGTGTGTTGAGGGACAAAAAAGTTTCACCAAGGCCTTCACATAGATCGGGGTGTCCAATCAGCCACAAAGGCCAAGTGTGGCTGTAGGTTTTCCCTCCAGTAAAGAAGTTCATTATATCAGTTGTTGGAAGACTGAGATCAACTACTTAAGCTTGTTCCTGCTTGCTTAGAATAAAAACCTGCAGCCACACCGACCCTCTGTGGACAGGAATGAACGCCTCTTTAAACTTCGTATTGAAGAGTCACAAATTAAACTTAGCCACACTTTAAGTTGAGGTTCCCATTTCTAAAGCCCGTAGGTATGCAGTGAGTAGCGATAGTTCTCAAATGAAACTGTAAGCACAGAAAATATTAACTATGCACACGTGACACAAGTAACTTTGGCAATTGTGATTTTGGCATCTTTTTACAAGTTTGAAACTCATTTAGGACATGCATGTAAACTTGAGCAGAACATTATTAATTTATTCTAATAATTGAGCTAATATATTGATTTTATTGTTATTATTATTATTATTGTAATGATTTACTGCATACTATTCACCACATTTTACCAACTACTAATTGTAGTGGGGACATTCCTATTTTTTTATGTACTGCCAGGATTAGAGGTTTCACAAAACTCCTCACCAGCGAGAGACCCTGCACATATTGACAGAATTCACTGACTTTAATTTCCTTTATCAGTGATCAATGCTGCCATAGAAGATCTGCTCCAAAACAGAACACCACATACTTTTAGATTACGTTCACATCACATTTAATAAAAGTTACTGGACAAACCATACAATTACACTAATAATTATTAAACTAGTGTACTGCACACTAATTTCAGATCTTTGTACGGACATAGTGCACAGGCAGTCGCTAGCTGTGTACATTTTGAGCTTGCATTATACTTAATAGTATTAATATTGCATTTTAGTGAGAACTGTAAACATTAAGTGCAGCATTGCATCTTAAAAGATGAGAAGGGGTGGGACCTGTATACAAAAGGTGAGTATACTATACAATCACAACATTTGGGTCATGACACAATATTGTGATTTGTCAACTTGAACGCAGTTAGCAGGCATTATGTAAAGGACTCTCTGCAGCCATCTTGGCAACTCTGACTTCCTTTCCAATTTCTGCAGTGACACAAGATCAAGGTCAGTTAGAAATGCAAAATAAAAGGGGCAGTGGTGGTGTAATAGTTAGGGAGTTGCCCCTGTGACTTGAAGGTCGCTGGTTCAAATCACAGACCAGTACAACTGAAGTACCTGTGAGCAAGGTATCGTGCCCAAGCACAGTTCCCTGGGCGCTGCCCATGTCAGCTGCCCACTGCTCCTACATGGATGGCTTAAAAGCGTTCACTGTGTTCATAATGACAATCACTCACTTTAAAAGTATATTAACTAAATGCAAAAAAAAAAAAATTTAAATAAGTAAATATTTTTACTTGGTACTGCTCTATCAATTTAATATTGCACCAAAAACTATTGCAATACTACAATGTGTTTTTTTTCCTCCCACCTCTAATGTGTATTCTTTTTTGTGGGTAATTTTAATAGAAACAGACAAAAAGCACTTTCATCTGTCCAACACATTAAGAAAGCTCACAATAAAATCACTAAAAAATAACAGTTTAAATCCTGAAAACCCATGTCCTGGTTTGTGCTACTGGCTGATCCATTAAATTAGATCTTAATGATTAAGCCCATTTTTGGACTGAATTCTCTATGAATATGTTTTAGTCTAGAGAGTAAGTGGGTCCTTCATGTTAGTTCCTGACTGCTGAATATACTGCACAAATGCATCAGCACTAATATTTATACTGAACAAGCACGTGCGATTTTAATCCTGCACTTCATGGCGAATAAAGGAATAAAATGACCTACAGACAATAACACGGAGGAGGTTTTCTCTTCTGATTCCGCCCCTAACATGTATCTGTAGCTGGATATAAACAGATAGAAATGGGTGGATATAAACATATAAAGTGACAAAAGTGCGATTTTTTTTAACATGCTGAATATTACCAGGTTCCTAAATAGATGAGAAAGAGCAGGGAAACTGTCCATGTGATGGATCTGGCTGCGTCCTCTCACCTACCACGTTGTCTTCCGTTACGTCAAATGTCCAATTCTGACGTTTAACGGAATTGAAGTTAAGACGCCATTACTCTCACAGCCTTCAACTGACCTTTTCTGTACATGGGCGTATTGAAGTGTGTTTTTCTCCATTATTAAATACATGTGATGCCCCAATACGTCAGTAACAGACCTAACGCTTCAAAAAGCTACTAAAACAGGACAATATGCTTTTAGTTAATCTCTAGTTAGTTCGGACTCACCTCCGGAGCTCAGGTTGACTACGCCAAAATAACTGCGATGGGAACAAAATGGCGAATGAACCTTTCGCTTTGACATGCGCAATAAAGAGCGAAACGTTTTTATTTTCCCTCTGAAATGAAGTCCGTTCGCTTTCAATAAAACAGACGAACCAATGAATAAAGTAGGCGGGTCGAGTCCACGGATTTTTAACCAATGCACAGTTTGGACACTTTTCGACGAGAAACGTTTGACCAATCGCGTGAGCAGTACGAGTTGTTTTAATTGTAAGGATTCGGCACTTCTGCCAACCAATAAAAGACGCGGATTTGTAGCGCCGCTTTTATATTGGCCAATCGTTTCTCGAGTCTAGCTTTGTCCTATAGAATTTGACGCAACGACGAACCAATCGTACCTCTAAGAATGCGGCCACCGCGGCCACGACAGCCAATCGGATTTCGAGAAACACAACCTTGGCTCAACAGCTTGTTATTTCGTTTATGCTTTGCAACCCCAGTGGTGAGCAGTCATATAGGAGTATGTAAGTATCTGTACGTGAGATATAATACTCAAACAACTTTTGTCTAGTAAAACTCGGCGGTTCAGTAGTTTGTTAGTCTCGAAAAAGTGCGGCCCGGTATGTTTCCTCGCTGTTTTTTGGCCAACGGAAGGATTAACACGACGAAAATTTGAATGGCAGAGGCTGTGCTAGCCAGGCAGCTAGTCGAGCGACCAGCCGTGCTAGTCGCGGTGCTAGGCGGTTTGTTTTCGCGGTGAGGGAAGCGGGGCTTAGGTAAACGCGATAACTAGCTTTGGTGGAATTATGTGAGATTGGTTTAACGGCCACGGTGAGCAGATATTGGACACTTTCTCCTCTGTGCTAAACTTGCTGCTGGAGTAACATGAGTGTTAAAAAAGAACCTTCGCCATCGAGTCGATGTTGTTCCGGAACTGGGTTTCTCGTTTTTTTGTGCCTCGCTGACTAGCCAGCAAGTTCGTTATGGTGGTTTAAATTGCCACAGTAACAATAAACGATATGAACTGGGTTTCGTTAGTTAGCCACTTAGCCTCCGGACTGTGTTTTAGCTTGTCTCGTCTTGTAGGGAAGCGAGCTCTCCTCCGACATCTGTGACTGGGTACTTTGTTCGTTCCCTCCGAAGTGATACGGTGTTGGTGATGCTTTTCTGCGGGAAATGGGAATGGCAGTTGCGTTTAGTTTGGACACACGGTTTTCAAGCACTCCGAAAGCTCCTGACATGGTGCAGCGCTGTGAGCTATGATGGCGACGTGACACACTCGGACTGCGAGTAAAGCGGGAAGGAGCACGCACCGCTCTGCTTGCTTCTCCTCGTCGCCTCGGCACCGCGGCGCTCCTAAAGACGCGAAAAGTTGAATAAAACGGGGCTCGTCTGTTGTCGTTTACAAACTTGTCTTTGTAAAAAAACACTTAAAACATCGGTTCACATTTTGTCGTGAAGGGAGGGAGTGCGTGTATGTGCGTGCGCGCGTGCGTGTGTGTGGAGGGGGGGAGGCTGCATCGAGCTTGAAAAGAATGCGTGAGTAGTAGCTAGCCCGTTAGCCTCTTAGCGTCTCCCTGCTCTGTGTTTTGCTTTTTCAATGTGTTATCTCGGCGTCAATGGTCACATTTTCACCCTGTTTCCATTCTCCACTCTGCTGTTCTTCCTTTTCAGCCATCAAAACCAATCGAGCTGGACTCCCTCAAATAGCCATCACAATGAAGGTAAGTCAGCACAAGCCAGGAGCTGAGCACTGTAGCAGTGTAGCCGACGCCTCTCATGCCGAAGCCAGCTTTGAGTTGACAAATTGTTTATCGACGACACGTGTGCTTTAGCTGTAAATCTGCTGTCCACCTTTGCTTATATACACGTTATACCCCCACGTTGCATGAGTGGATTTCAGCTAACGCGGTTAAACTGTCAGTTTTGTGAAAGGCCACCTTTCATGTCTGCACTTTTTGTGCATCAGTCACAAAAGCTTTACCTGGTCAAAAGTACAACCGAACAGTGAATGTCTGTGTGTTTTTGTTCTTATTGGACAGAGTTTGCACAATGCTGTAAAAGACAGATTCCCAAGAGCTTAAGTGCTGTTTTAGTCATTATAACTGTTCAGATTGTAAATAGTGACCAGATTATTGTAAGGTGTTTTGGTAAGTCAGTGGTTGTTATTGCTTTTTAATAACTAATTCATTTGAATAAGACATGTCTTGTCAAGCTCAGTTTTAGATGACTGTTTACCCCCTGATGTCAGTATGTAGGTGTGTTTATTGTCTTATATGAACTCTATATATTTATATTTTTTCTTTCAGGTAGCAGATGAGCCTGCCTACCTGACCGTGGGAACGGATGTGAGCGCCAAGTACCGAGGTGCCTTTTGTGAGGCAAAAATTAAGACTGTTAAACGGATGGTGAAAGTTAAAGTAAGTACTTCATATTGTAAAATTGTTAATTGTTGCTTTGAATTACTTTACACATTACATTGGAGGGGTGCAGAGGTGTTGCTGAAGACGCTTCTTTTTTTCCATGTTCGGTCGTGTCGGTAAAACCATACAGCAAATGAGTAGGGTAACGTCTTAGTTTTGTCAGCCTGTCCAGTCTCAGGTGACACTGGCATTCAACACAATCTGTTTTTACTAATGACACCACTCTAGTGCAGACTTGTTCTGATCACTTTGTGCAAGGTGCATTTTGCACTTGGAGGACATAGTTGGCTTTGAAAGGAAAGTGAAATGTTCTTTGCTTATTTAGAGATGCACAGATCCCCTTTTTTGGATTCAAGCTGATTCCAATAGCCAGGGTTTAGATATGTTTAAATATGCTATTATTATTAATATTAATAATATTGTTGTTGGTGGTGGCAGCATTATGTGTAAGGTTACATAGACTGTAGTAAAGCACACTGAACTTCTGAAAGATAAAAATATCAAAATGCATTCTGTTTCAATGTCTTCCAAAGTTACTTTATTTGTATTGTAGTTTAAGTAGGCTTCACATGCACACATGTAGAAATGCAAATTGCTGTGACGACTCCTTAATTGTGGAAAAACTTGTTCAAGTCAAGTGCACAGCAGTGCATTATGAATGTTGCCTGCTGTCTTGTTAATGCTTGGGTAACTAAATATGTATCTTTACAAACTTTCCACATAAAACCAAAGACAAAAGACTGATAAAAATACAGTCTATGGTGGTTTCACTGGAATCACAGCTAGCTACATATGTTGTATCACCTGGTGCTGTTCTTTCTGCAGCAGGTGTTTGACAGTTTTTTTTAGTGTTCTCATGGTAATTTTGTCTGCTAGTATCTCCCAGGAGCTAAGAAGCTAGCTAGTTAAAAGTGAGCAGAACAAGATCGAGGGTGATCTTATTCCTTATGTATCTAGCTTTGGTTCCTTCTACATCACCACCCTGCTCTATATTTTTCACAGTTGTGTAGGTAGCAAAATGACTTACCCTTGAAATGACCCAAAGCTTTACCCTTCACAAAGTGGTTACAGGCATTGTCAGACTCTGCTTCACCAGACTGAGTACTGAGGTTTTTGGTCCACCATGAGTTTTTAAACTTCTCCTCTTTGTGTGCCACTATTTTTGGTACTTAAAAGTAATTCTTGGTTTTTCCTGATTTTAATTATTGTAAGTCGTAAACAGCACAAAAGATGGGCATTGCAGCAGTGTTAGTAGTCACTTGGCCTCTGGAAAGTGAGCAGGTTTGCGATGTTATATGCAAAATATTCAATGGACCATTTATCAGTAATGTCTGTGAATTATGTCCAATATTGGCAGGCAATATCTATACTGGACCGGATTGGTCTCTATATTCATTATGTTCTTGCATATATGGTAGTTAAGGTTTGATCTTGCTTGGTTTTAAATGTCTTTTATTGGATGTGTGTTCACCAAGTATGTAAGTAATATGCATTGTTTAAGGAAGTATTCGTGTGTTCATTTTAGCGGTTCTTACTTGCTTGTTATCTAGATTCTTTTCTGTGCCGAGTGCCATGAAAACATGCTGCCCTGTATAACTGTTTGCTACTTCGGTGGCATGGAGCATAAAAGAGAAGTAATAATGATTAGGAGTAATAAATCACTCCTTGGAAACCATTGACTTAAGCCACCTTTCCTTTGGACTGAGAATTCTAGGGAGGCAAGTGCTGGGTTCTTCAAGGGAGCTCACTAAGAAGCCCTTTTGGTGACACATCATGAAATGCAGAGTGTATCCATTACACAACCAGATTACTTCACCTTGATTGAACCTACAACTTTCTCTCTCTCTCTTCATCTTTCTGTCTCTGTCCCAGTCCTTCGGCGTGATACTCTAATTGATCATGTGCACCATTTTTCTTCTAGGTGGTGCTCAAAGCAGATAATTCTTCACAGGTTGTACAAGATGACCAGGTCAAAGGACCTTTAAGGGTAAGGGATTATTCAGTTCTGTCCTGACTGTCCTGCCATAAATTATGTGGAAGCATCAAGTATGTCAGGTTTTGCAAAGTGTTTTATTGTTTTAGTTGGTTAGAGAGATTTTGTTTACTGACACTCATTGATGGTAGTGGAGGGTTTGTAAAATGTTAATGTTAAAATGTATTATTTCTTTAATACATAAACTGATTCTCTGCTCAGCTTTACACATTTTCAGTGTTGTTCCTTTCTTTTGGGTCATTTGCTTAGGGATTGAATTATATAGTGCAGGACGTAATGGTGTAATCTGTGTCTTCTTACTATCAGGTTGGATCTGCAGTGGAAGTAAAAAACCCAGAAGGGGTGTTCAGTGAAGCTGTCATCAGTAAACTCACAGATGCCAGCTGGTACACTGTGGGTGAGTACAGGCCTCACTGACTAAAGTACTCTGTGCAGTGACCACTACTGCCATGTGACTGCACCACCTTAAGCAACTGTTGTGGTGTGTTGGTACATTGCTATATTAAGAGATGATTTTGTATTTTATTTTTTTCAGTTTTCGATGATGGAGATGAGAAAACACTTAGAAGAACTTCACTGTGTCTTAAAGGTGAACGGCATTTTGCAGAGAGTGAGGTATGTTAGAAGTGCAAATTGTTTTTTGTTTGTTTGGTTTTTTTTAATCTGGCTTTTTTCCTTTGAAGCATAATATTTGGTGGTTTTAAGACCTGGACAAACAGAACTTTTTGCTTTCTTTAACAGACCTTGGACCAACTGCCTCTTACTAACCCAGAGCACTTTGGCACTCCTGTCATTGGGAAGAAGACGAATCGAGGGAGGCGGTCTTCTCAGGCAGTGTAAGTGTTTATTACCTATTCTCGCAGAGTGTTGATTTTGCAGCTACTCTCAGTACATTTTGAAGATTACTGTCCTTTGTCCTTTTTGTTTGATTTTAATGTAAGCAGTAGTTTTTTCATGTTTGAAGGCAGGTGTTCTGAGGTATTGAATTACAAACATGCAAGGAAAGTGAGGTGCAACTTTTATTTTCTCCATAAGGGGCTATTTTAGCTCTCACTGACCAGGAATTCAAGCGCATTTTTATACATGTTCCAGCACTTTAAAATATACACAACACTTTAACTCATGAGGAGTCATACTGGTGATGATGCAGTCCCAAGTTTTTTAAGGTTGGGTAGTTTGTGTTCATGTTGATTTATAACGTTTTAATAACATGGTATTTCGGGTGCGTTTGCACATTTTGATGATCTCTGGAGCTGCTTTATACTTAACAATATATTTCAATAATCTGAAACCCGTGGTACCTTTTGGGAACCCAGCTCACTCTCCTAAAACACTAATTTGGTGTCCTGTTTTGTAATACACGATTCTAACACTTAATTTTGACAACCATAGTTGGACTGGCCAAAAAGTCATGCTTGGCATTTTGTGTTCATACCAGCCCAGTTTCAGTTAAAACTACAGCATTGTGCTTAAGACATGTTAATAGCTTTTTGCACTTGGTTAAAGCAGTTAATCTATATTTTGCTTTGTTTTTTGGATCTCTCATCACTTAAATGAACTGAATTGAGTTTTAATATGAAAACTAAACAATTGTAAAAAAAAAATTCCCTATTATTGTAAAAGTCTTGATATTACTTTATTACAAATGATTAGCCTTTTCACTTTTGGTATTTTGGTTACATTGCTTTCTTGCATTTTCTTCTCGGTTGTGTCCTGTATTTTTGCACTACTGAAATAGCTACAATTGTCATTTATAATACTTTTTCAAATTCTTAGGAGTTCACTTTTAGAGTAGTGGGTTTGTGCAGTATAGTTTTTTGATGTGTAAACACTAATCTAAAATTGAATCTAGAGTTGCTTAAAGTGTTAACAGTATAGGAGGTCATCGAAAATCATATCACACAAAATGTGGACTGGTGTATGCGCAGGGATTGCCAGTTAACACAGGACATGATAATTGAATATCTTTTTGTCAAGTTTAGTGTTTGCATGTAATCAAGATTCAGACTTTTTGAACAAGCAGACTTCCCTATTAATGGAAGTGATTTGGAAGATCACTTACCACCTGCACTTAAAACAGATTAAATTCATAGTTCCAGTTAACAAATAAAGCTTGTTCTTAGTCAAGAGTTTTCATAAGCATTTTGGTACCAAATTAAGTGTTTCTTTGCTTTCAGCGGTTTGTCTGTACAGTCCCTTCTTTCTTTAAAACTAATTTTAAGAATATTCAGTGTGATTTAGTAAGTTTGTAGACTTGTTTTTTGTACTTTTGTGCATTTTACATGTGTTGCTGTGTTTGTTTTGGTTTGTTGCAACACAGTATGGCAGTCCTGCCCCACAATGCATTGCATCCCATTGCCAAACCCTATACACAATTGTACAAAACACAACCTGATGTTTACCTGATGTTTTAAAATGTGCATTTATAATTCATAGGCTGGAAAAAACTATCCTAGCATTTAAAAAAATAGTTTACCTTAGGTTTTTCACCTGTAAATACAAGAATAATGAATAAACTATGCTGGAGGAGCTTCTAAGAACTATATTAGGTGTGGCTCACTCTGGAGTGTTCGAGTACAATGAGGCAGAAGAGAACTTTCTGCACTTTCAGTTACAAGTGTAGCAGTAGTCTGTATTGGGCACATTAAGGTGAAAGTTTCTGTCACTGTAAAATGATCAGTGACCATTACATTGTTTATAAACATGTGCCATGGATCACATACTTTCACTTCATACGACATGGTAACATCCAATTAGTTTAAAACCGCTCTGCACGAAAAAAAGTCAACTGTACACATATGTAACTGAAATGCTAACTGCTTTTTACAGTTGGCTACAAAATGTACCTTGCCACAGAGTGAACTCAATCACCTGTTTGCAAGAAAAACTAACTTGCACATTCAAGTAGAAGCACAAACACCCTACCAGTTAAATATTATGACTTAATTATCGTATTCTCAGTCTTTAATGTAGTATTCATTCATTGATGTTTATTTACACCATATTGCCATATCTGTATTTTGACACATTTGCCAACTATCCAGCATACAGATCAATAACTGCTGGTGTGTCATGATTAAGTAGTGAATAGTGAGAGACAACAATTTGGATTGGACTAAATCACCCTAAAGACATCTAGGCAATATGTATTTTTGTGCATGCACATGGATATCTGCTTCATATGAAAATGTAAACTTCTCATGTTTATGAACAGGCTGAATTTGGCTTAAATTATAACTTGTAGGGTTAACTCTAACAAAGTGAGGAACTAGTTGCTAGAAACGTCAGTTTAATGCATACCAACATAATTCAGGCACACCTCTATAGTTACTGAACTAGATCAATAGAAATATACGTCAAAGTAAATTTGTGGAAGAAGCGTCATCAAACATTTTGCACATGTACTGTTCACAAAGTTAAAACGGCAAATTGTGACACATTTACCTGCCCTGTCTGGTGAAAATTATTTCGTTTGTGGGGTATAGTTGTAAGTGTGTTAAACCTACCTACCTTCCACATACCCTGTAGATCTGTGCTGTAGCTTGGACAGCTCTCACTGTTGGACGTGCTTTCAAAAAGTGTCATTTTAAAACTACAAAGTGATTGATTTCAAATAAATGTGAATGTGAGACATACACACTTCAGCAAGTAAACCCTCTGACTGCTGTAGAAAAGTTGCAGTTGACATGCAGTGAGAATTATAACTACTAAATGCACATTTTATTTTAATCTTTTTAAATAAATTAAGTACAATAAGAAGCCACATCACCTTTCTCCCAGTGCTTGGTTGTGCCCAACACTCTTCACCCTATTGAAGAACACATGCTGTGTGTAATGACAATAGGCAAGGTATAAATGTATGGGCTTTCAGGAGTCCCAGTTTAACTCTGAGTGGTATTCAGGGGTTTGACTGTTGAGCAATACAGAAAGTTCCTTAATTTCTGCTCTTCACAGAAAACCCTTTCTCTCTGTACAGAGAGCGCTACACACTTTGATGTCCAATTGGTGAGTGCAACACATACCACAAAAGGTGTGAAAAGCAACTTGCTGTGACGCGACTGGCGAGTATATCGTGTGAAAGCAGCCTAAGACAGCGTCTCTGCTGAAACATTAATTGCACATTTTTTTCCAGGGTAATTTCTGTTCTTCCCATCGCTGGTCTTGCTGTATTTTTCAGGGTGATTTAGTGTGATTTGTTTTTCGAAATTCTTAACTACATTTTCAATACAAGGTATATTCTTTTTGTTTAATGATGTAGTGCAGAGGAGGAGAAGGAATCTTCATCCAGTGAGGAGGAGGAGGATGACAAACGGCGGCTGAACGACGACCTGTTGGGGAACATCGCCTTTATTCAGACTGGGCCAGAGCGAGCATCTTGGTACCATGCCTTGGTGAGCTTCTTCAGCTTTGACACTTTGACAAAATAACCAGCTGAGAAATATAGCAAACATTCAGGACACGCAAAACCTCAGCATTTGGACATTATTAAAGCCTTAAAAAAGGAATTGGTGCTGTTGTATAGCAATAGATTTTCAAAAAATAATGTTTTAATAGAACAACCACAGAATCTTCAGCATGTGCATTTTCTATGCTCTGTGAGTAAATATCCCTACCCTGAAGTGGCTGCTGTTGTATCTGAAATTTTGTCATTTTGCACTAGTTATGAGGCTGTAATGGACATGAAATGAAAGCTTTGTGCAGACTGCATGTATTAGTCATTTAAACACTGTTAGTAGTTAGTTGCTGTTGTAATCTCAAATAGACATGCTTTTGTGGTTTGTGACACCATCTAGCTACTAGTTCATTTTATTTATTTCATCCATTCATTTTGTAGTATGGAAAAACACTGCAGAAAGGCTGAACATGCTGTACTGTAGAAAAACTTCCTCCATTATCAGTCAGCCCTTTAGACACAGCACAGCATGTGTAAAATTGTAAATTGTATGAGTGTAATAAGCCCTGATGTGTTTTTTCCCACCTCTCTAGGTGGTATCTCCCAGCTGCAATGATGACTTAAATGTTAAAAAGGACCAATGCTTAGTGAGATCATTTGCTGATTCCAAGTTGTAAGTTAAAGTCAAATACGCTTCATTCCCTTGTCATCTGTGTTTTTATTTGCAAGCCTCGAACATTATCTGAAATGTCTTATTAGTTTTCTAACATGAGTTTGTTTCTCCCCTTAAAGTTACACTGTAGCTCGAACTGAAATACAAGAAATGAGTGTGGACACAATCTCCAAACCAGAATTCTCTTGCAAGAAAGGTTCGCATATGTATTTGACCAAAAGGCAGGGCATTCTGAGTTTTTCATGGCCAACATCATACTTAAACTAATCTCTTTCTTCTTTAGGATGTGAAGAAGCACTGCTCTTCCTACAGTCCAGACAGGTCCCAGATGGTTGGAAGATGGATATGAGTGAAATTCTGGAATCTTCCAGCAGTGATGATGGTGAAAGCAAGGAAAGTGAGGAAGAGGAGAAAGAGCCAGAGCCAGAAGAGGTAATATACTGCCTGTAATGGAAAACCTTTCTTCTGCGTGAACCATGAAATTAATGCATGGTGGTTTTGACGTAGATGGCCTTTTCACTTCATGTAAACTATGTTTTGCTTATTGGTATTTATTGTGCTTAGAACCAAAGTAGCTTTATGGTTTCTTATCATATGTATTGGAGTGCAGTAGGACAAGTATATTTCGGAATAAGGTTTTGAGGTCATATTGTAATTTAAGAAGTTATCAGATAGCAGGATTTTGCGTTGTTTGGTTACATATTGTAATAAACTTAAAGGACATCTGATATTTTGATGATATAAGTTGATATAAGTTGATGATATTCATGAATTGAAAATGTGCGACTGTGCGAGACTGAAAGTTTTTGTAAGCATTGAGTAAACATTGCAGCAGCGCTAAACTGGTATTTATGTTGATTTGTAAAGGAATTCCTTGGCTCTGATATTTTATGGTCCAAAACACCTTGAGTAGGGCCAGTGAATGGCCTCAGCATGTGGGAAAAACCCCCAGTCTCAGGACAACAATGCCTCATTCTTCCTGCTCCGAGCACTCGGACAAATAGCCATTTGCTTGGTTTCCGACACTGATTCCATGGCAACCTCTACTTCCTATAGTTGAGAAAAGAGCTGTGCGGGTTGGCTGTGGGCCAGTGGAGGTGTGCCAGCTGGGTTTGTGGGCAGGCCTAAATCTCAGAGCTGCAGCTCATCACAAGAGCTACTCTCTCCTTACTTGAGCAATACTCTGCCTGTGCAGCTCTCGAAACCTGGGGAGAGGATGGAGCCATCTTCACAGGGACGACTACAGAACAATACACTTGGTATTGCTTTTGTTTGAAATGCAGAGATATTCGAGAGTTCAAGAGAACAGTCTTCACAGCTGTTTTGGACTCATTTCCTATGAATGTTCTGTGGTGTTGATGAGCTCCTAAACATAAGTGCTCTTTTGTTTTCAAATGTCCTTGCAGTCAAAAGCAAGTTTTTAATTTTTTTTCTCATACTGAAGAAACCAAGCACTGATTGAGCATTGTGAAGTATTCTTTGGTCCACTGAGGTATTTTTTTTTAGGCTGCAAAGCTAATAATTCTTCAACTGTAACTAATGGTCGCTGAATGTAAATCATTGGTTGTTGTCCCAGCACTAGTTTGTGTTGCCTAAATCTGTATAACGCATATATATTTAGTAGTAGGTTTATTGTAGTAGGTTTATTGTCATTTTCACAGTATATACAGTACACAGTAAAAACGAAACAACGTTCCTCCGGGTCCATGGTGCAACACAAAAACAAGACAGACAGGAGCACAAGTGCAGACATGACAGAACACAAGAGCAAAAAATACAACTACATTTAAACTAAACTTAACAACTACACTAAAACTGGACAAGAATACAAGACAAGACAACGTACAGTGCAGTGGCACAAGGGTTGTTTTCTAATGCCCTACTAACTGTTAATCGAGGAGTTTTAGTTGACCAAGTTCTTATTAAATGTTTAGTAGCAGAAAAAACTCAAATTGTAATTGTGAGCTTTGCTGTGTTGCTAACAAAATATTACACCAGTATTTTACCTTGCTTGGTACAAGGACTTGCGTTATTCTTCTTTTTGTTTTATTATCTGTGAGGCTTCACATTCTATGGGGATATTTTGAGCAGCAAATGGGATCACTTTGTGCACGTAAAAGATGACCCTAAAAGTGAACTTTACTTTAAGTCAGGTTGGAGGTTGATGAATGACCGAGTTGTCACCTTGCTGCTTATTCTGATGCACAACATTGCTGTGTGTGCATGTGCATGCTTGTGTAATTTTATATTTACAGGCTTATTATTAGTTTTCTTTTTGTTTGTAATGCGACACATCTTTGGCAATGACTAGTCTGCTAATGGCTTGAACAAATGACTACTGATCAGCTATAGAAATCTTTAGCATGAGACAGCCATGAAACTTTCTCAAGTTGATTTGACCGGCTTAGACATAGGAACAAAGTACTGGTCTTGCTGTGTCTAGATATTTGTTAGAAACACCCGCCTGTTGGGTTAAACATGATGATCGCAGAGAATGGTTTCGCTTACTTGACTGATGTCATGTGAAGTAACACTTCTCTTGGCTGTCTGATTTAACCTTGAGCACCAAAGTTTCACTGGTAATTAATGTTCATGTAGGTCAAGTAGAAATGGAGAGAAGACACTGTGCTTTTAAGATTAATACATTCTGATTACTTTGATTCATTAGATTCATTAGATGCATTTAGTGTTGTATTCCTGTGTTCAAGAAACTCCGTCATACTTCATTTCATTGTAGATTTTCTATATGTACAAAAAAGGTTCTTATGTCATCCACTGTGGTTCACTTGGGCAGATAGTCATCAGCTTAAAATTTTATCTTGTTTTTAAAACAGTTCAGCTAATACCTCTCACTGTTGCTCTTCTCCCTTTTGTACTGTTCAGCCTGATGATGAACCAGACCCAGAAGAGAGGGACCACTTTCTACAGCAGCTTTACAAATTTATGGAAGACAGAGGTAAGGAAACACATCCGACCATGAAGACTCTACTAAGAATCAGTTGATTACGTGTGTGTGTGTGTGTGTGTGTGTGTATACATACATACATACAACTCATGACCTGTAACCATATCTTGCTGTCTTCATTGTCACACTTTGTGAGATGCACCTTATGACTAATTCCGCAGTGTGCTTGCTCTCTGCAGTGCTTATTTGAGCTTCCTCTCTCTCCCCCCCAGGGACACCAATTAACAAACCCCCTGTGCTGGGTTACAAGGACCTGAACCTCTTCAAGCTCTTCAGACTGGTTTACCATCATGGGGGCTGTGACAATGTGAGCATCTTTTGCATCTTTAATCCATTTGCTGATTAATCTTGCATCTAAATATGTTTATAGTAAAGCTATCTTCTGTTGCATATACAGGTAGATTATGAAATAAAAATGTAAATTGACGAGCACAACTATACATTGCAATTTAAATAAAGTAAGTAAGAGTAAGTAAAGTATAAAAAAATTGTATGAATTTTTAGATCTTGTTTATCTGTCAAATATAAAAGCAGCACTGGGAAATTGCATTATTATCAGAGAAGAGCAGATTTCACAGCAGAAATAGCCATGTTTTTGCATTTGCTTAATGAGTTAAATAGTGGTTGATTCAATACTGGTTTTGAAATTCTTTCATTAAAATTTCAGTATGTGGTGTGCATTACTATGTTGGGGGTTAATGATGATTTCAGAGAATGGTTTCGCTTGTTTGACTGATTATGTGTGATGTTGCATTCTCTTGGCTGTCTGATATACCCTTGATGCATTAACCATTTAAGATTCTTACATATCCCAGGACACTCTGATGTCTGAAGTTGTCATCAAAAGTTCATAATGTGACATTTGTTTTCTTTATAGATTGAGAGTGGTTCTGTATGGAAACAGGTTTATATGGATCTGGGAATTCCTGTTCTAAATTCAGCTGCCTCGTATAATGTGAAGACTGCTTACAGAAAGTAAGTTCTTTGCTCCAGTTCACAATATATGCAGTGTGCTTCCTGCAGTCTCTGATGTTCTTAAGTATCCTTTGTTGTAAATGTTTGACAATCACGTAAATGTGTTCATTCCTTCATCAGAGACCTTGTTTGAGCCACAGAAATCATCAGCATAGTTTATTGTCTAGCCTTATCCTGAAGATATTTGCCTTTTCATTGAATGAGTAATTTTGACTGACTGCATGGATTCTACAATCAAACTACAATCCCTAAAAGTTGGAATATTTTCCAAAATGCACAAAAATGTAAACTTGCATTACTTTTATTTAACTGAAAATTGCAAAGAAAATATTTTTAGTAGTTTTACTGACCAATGTAGATGTACTTTGTTAATATACATGTATTTAGAGTTTGATGCCTGCAACACACTAAACAAAAGTTGGGAAAGATGCACATTTACTATTGTTACATCCAATCGTTAAGAGCTGCTCAACAGTCTTTGGTCGCTGTTGTTCGATTCTTTTCTTCATGATGTGGCATACACTTTCAACAAGAAATCAATTGGCCTGCTGTCAGTTCACATTGAACATACACACTTTGTCTACGAAGTCACATTGTTGTAGCCAGTGCAGAATGTGGTCTGCCATGGTCTTGCTGAAATAAGCATGGACATCCCGGGAAGAGATGTTGCCTTGATGGCAACATATGTCTCCCTAAAATCCTAATATACGCCTCAGAGTCAATGGTGCAATCACGTAAATACACCCCTGTCTTTCGCTCTATCTGAGATGTGCTTTGGGCCCAGAGATCTCACCCTTTTCTCTGCATAGAATTAATGTATGGCTTCCTCTTTGCATAGCACAGCATCAAGCTGCATTTCATGATGCAGTGATGGACTGTTTTAAGTAACAATGTTTTTCTGAAGTGCTCCTGAGCCCCAGTGACTATATTTGTCACAGTAGCTTAAGTTTTCTAGGCAGTGCTGCCTGAGGCCTCAAAGATCACATGCATTCAGCAGTGGTTCTGACCTTGCCCTTTACGGATTCAGATATGTTTCGGAGTTCTCTGAGCCATAGATTATGTACTTTAGATGTTAATTGACCTAAATCTTCTGCAATCTGGCATTTGAAGAATGTTTTTTAACAGTTTTCTCACAAATTTTGGCACAAAGGGGTGAGCCATGGCCCATCCTTGTTTAAAAAAAACAAACTTTTGATTGGATGCTACTTTTATACCCAATCATGATCCTTCATCTGCTACCAATAAGCCTGCTTAATGTGGAGTCTTCCAAATCAGTGTTGAATGTTCTGTACACTTTTTAATCTTCTTTTAACTCTGTCCCAACTTTTAAGTGCATGTCAGCCATCAAATTCTAAATTTGTGTATATTTAAATATTCTTTGTGCTTTTGTCAGTAAAGTTCACATGAAAGTGTATGTGAATAGCAGATTTTTGTTTTGTCACATTTTCGTTAATATCCCAACCTTTTCTGGAAATAGGGTTTGTGTAATACCTAATAGCTAAAAACCTCAATATGGTAACAGAAAGGTTATACACTTAAACTACTTATTCATTCTTGTGTTTTAACTACTAATTACCCCAAAAGATGCTCAAAATGAGTAAGAGCTATGAACGAACACAGAGTGACCGGAGATTTTCTTTCAGGTACCTGTATGGCTTTGAAGAGTATTGTCGATCAGCTAGGATTGAGTTTAGGACAATTCACCATAATGAACCTCGGCCAGTGCCCCAGCCAGAGGTGGAGGTTGTCGAGCAGGAAAAGGAGGAAGAAAGTGAGGAAAAAGAGGATCAGACCCAACCGACTACAGCTGAGCCTGAACCAGTGAAGGACAAAGCTGACGGAGAGGAGTCTGACACAGAGGATGAGAAAGGCCGCAAAGATATCTGCTCCCCTAGGGTGAGTGACTGCTAGCTGCTATGGGTTGAGGAAGAAAAAGGGGCGTGTGCGTGCGTGTGTGTGTGTTTTAATAAATATGGGGAAATCGGTTTTTCAGTTAGCCATGCATGTTGACAGATCACTTGTTTCTTAATGTTTGGTTGAAGTGTATGATTTGTTAGGGGCAGTTTCACATGATGATACCAGAGAATGGTTTCGCTTTCATGACCTAATGTCATGTGATGTCACATTTCTCTTGGCTATCTGACCTGCCTGTACATGGGGAAAAGCATTCAGACGGTCTGTAAA
>JBBPDA010000001.1:35649129-35670475 GCA_037974385.1 Arnoldichthys spilopterus
GAGAATGGTTTCGCTTTCATGACCTGATGTCATGTGATGTCACATTTCTCTTGGCTATCTGACCTGCCTGTACATGGAAGAACATTTAGACTGTCCATAAACTAGCAGTGGGTTTGAGTAAAGAAAATCTGATTACAGTTCTCTATGATTTTTGAAAAATAACCTTTTTCCTTTAGGGCCTGAATTGTAGGAGCAGAATTGTTCCATTCTGTTTCACATACAAACATTACACGGTTTTACAATGAACAATAATGTATTATTTTGGTCATCTGTGTGAGATGATACATTATCATTAGTTAAATAGAAATTTGGCTCTTAACAAGCATGGAATTATGACTCCTGTAAATTACCATCAAATGTAGGTTCATAACTAATTAGAGTAAACCTTTGTGTTTAAAAAAATATATACATATTTGATCTTAACTCATTTAAGCACATCATGGCATTTTATGTGCTCAGCAGGATCAAATCAGAATGGATTTGCTTATTTATGATGTCTACTCTTACAAAACCTAGCTACTGTACCAGCTGTTTATTCTGCTGTTCATTTAACCAAACCATTTTTAGTGAGGTTTGTAAAATGTGAAAAGGTCAAGACAAGTCAATGACCCATGCAGTGAGTCTAAGAAATAAAAGATAAAAGTCCAGGGAACCAAATCAGACATGACCTAATAAGCAGAAAACAGTAGCTACAGTTAGCCAACTTTTTTTTCTTAATTTTGAATGGATCAAATCCAAAATTGTTTTACTTTTTTAGCAAAAGCTGTTTTATCTACTCACCTTCCTCCATTAGATTCTTTACTTACTGCTCACCATCTGAATTTTGTGCATCACAATAGCCACAAGATTCCAAACAAGCTATTAAACTCTGATCCGTAACTCAAATATTTATTTAACCACAGTCATAACCAACATGAATTGCTAATTTTAGACAACAAGAAATGTTGAATTCTGATCAGCAATTGCAAGGGGGGATGCGGCAGAAAATAATCTTATCTACTAAAGGGGAGGCCCTGCAGAAAAAGTTTGGAAACCACTGGCTTATACAGTATGGATGTTCTTCTTGGTGTTCTGGAATAATCCTTAGGTTTAATTCTTTTGTATAGAAACTGATTTTTGATGTTTTGAAAACTATTAGTTTTGCCATCAAACCAGTAGCATTCATGTCATTTTTAATTTTTTGTTTGCGTAACAGATATGATGAGTGGGTCAAAGCAGATCGAATAATATGGCCTGTCGATAAAGGAGGGACGAAGAAAAGGCAGAAAAAGAAAGTCAAAGTACGTAAATTGAGCTGAAATCTGAAATTTGAATAACATTCCTCTGTAAGACATGCCTGTGATAAAAGCCCTGCCATTCCTAACAGAATAAAGATGATGGTGAGAAAGAGGAAGACAAACAGACCAAAATAGGTGTGAAACGTGGACGCCCTCCTCTGAAATCTACCCCTCCCGGCACCTCTCGCAGTGTATCCAAAACCCCCAGCAGTGAAGGAAGATCAGGAGGCAAAAGCTCTCGTCCCACGGACCCCTCCACTCTGCCCAATGGAGAGGGTAAGACTCTAGCAAAACTTTTTAGATTAATTGCATTTCTAAGGAGCTCCCAGGTAGTCCGTATTGTAGAAATTTTGCTGTTTGGCTTAATGTTACATGTGTCCTGGCAGGAACTCCTCGCCGACGCACAAGGAGAACTTCTGGAATGTATGATTCGGATAGAGCGTCCAATGGTATGTTGGAAGACCACTTATTTTGGAAACCTAAAATTTCATTATTTAGTCCTGAACCAAACTGCTTAAAATATTCAGCTTCCAATGTCTGTTCTCACTCAAGTGGATGCACTTGATTGGTAACTTGAAGCATTGAGTGCAACAGTTGCCTGAGAATTTATCTGGTAATTTTTCCCTCTTTGCAGATTCTGGGAATTCATCAGAGGAGAGCGATTGTGAAGACTCTCCTGAAAAGAAGCCTGAATGGACAGAGACAACTGACCCCGCCACAGCACGAAGGCAAGAAGAGGAAGAGGCAAGGCAAGAGGAGAAAGGAAGGTTAGAGGCTGCCCAGGCTGAGTCAGAGTGTCCGAGTAGCCCTCAGGAGAAGGTCCTATCTGAGGAGAGAAGCGAGGTGGAGAAGCCTGAGGAGGAAATTGCCCTGTCGCCAGAGTCTTGCGACCGATCTCCCAAAGCAAGAGGAAAAAGAGCACGCCAGAAGGAACCGGAGATTGAGACTCCCACTCAGCTACCTGTTACTCCCAATCACACTGAGCCTGAGGTGTCCTGCATTCTCTCACGCCAGGCTAAGAAGCCTCAGGAGACCGTTTACAGCAGCCCTGAAGAGCATGTGCCTGAAAAGGCTGACTCGGACACAGACTCTGCTACTGAGGATGTAGGTCCCCTGGAGAGAATCTGCATGGCCAAGCGTAAAGCTACTGAGCAGCGGACACCTGACAAGAAAGTTCGTATTGACCGCAAAGATGAACAGAAGACTCTGTCTCAACCAAAGACTCCGTCCCCAGAGAAGATACAGAATCCCGAAATACAGGCAGAAGCAATGGAGGATGTAGAAGAACCACTTGAACCAGAGGCTGCAGCAGTTGTTCCTGCAGCAGCAGCAGCAGCAGTAGTTGTAGAAGCTCCTACTGAAGAACCAGAGGTTAAAACGGAAATGCCCTCTCTTACCAGAGAAGTCCAGGTCAGAGTGGAACCTCTTCCAGGCTTGTGTACGGGAGAGGATGCATCAGGGGTCACAGATGAGGAGCTGATGCCTCAGATAGGCCCAGAGGCACTGGTGTGCCATGAGGTGGATCTGGATGACCCTGAAGAGAAAGAGAAACCATCAGGAGAGGAGTTACTGGAGATGACTGAAGAGAAGGCTCCTGCTCCTCTTCCATCTCAGACACAGTCCTTGCAACCACTACAACCTTCCTCCCACCTCCCTCATAGCTTGGTAGGAACAGGAGCACCCCCGCTCTCCTCACCATCCTCCACCCCCAGCCAAGATGAATCCCACAGCATTAAGAGTGAAAGTGATGCTACTATTGAGGTGGACAGTGTAGCTGAGTCACAGGAGGGGCTTGGGGAGAATGGATCTCCCCATGGTTTTGATGCCAGCGCCAGCTCCAGCAACTCCAGCATCTCGCTTCAGGAGAGGGAGGGCAAGGACAGAGGTTGGTTGGAATACTCCACATATCAGTTTCCCTGTTTGCAACCAGAGACTTCAGAGATTGTAATAATACGCCTTTAATATTTGTGACTAGATTTTTTTTTTCCCTCTCTTCACATTTAACAAGCTTGTTTGTTGCTGTAGGTCAGAAAAGATTGCTGGACTGCAACATTACATCACCTGCTAAGAAGCAAAAACGCAACCAAAAACGGCTCAGCACAGCTTCTGCTGCAGAAAAGAACGGAGCAGGTGAGTAGTATGGATACACTGCCTTGGAACATAAATAGTCTAATGCAGGAGTGTAGACTGATGTTTCCTGGGGTTTGTAAAGGTCAAAGGTACTTGGAATAAATCATGTTGTAGATTAGCATTTTCCTGTCTGTCAGTCTGGTTTGTTGGGCCACTACTATTGCAGAAAAAGGAAATTTGGCTGGCATGCAAAATGACCAACCACAGCCTCGTGTACTGGCATGATGTACAGAGGAAGCAATCTTTTCCGACTTTTTTTTTCACTACTTCTGACTGTTCAGTACATTATGTTGAGACGAATAACCATTAAGAATATAACTATCAAAATGCTGCTCTAGATGGCTAATGTCAGGGTATTCACTATCTTGGTTGGCTCCAGTTAATACTAAGGAACAATCTAAAACCTGAAGTGGTTGCTCACAAAATCTGTAGGGTGTGGTGTTTTAGCAGATTCTGGTTCCTGGAATTTAAGCAGGTTACATTTGAATGATTGCTCTAAGAGAATGTATCTCTGTTGTCAGCAGTTCGATACTATAGGTTTAAAAGCCTGGAAATAAAGGAAATAATTTAAAAATCAAAACAATTAATCTTTAAGGACCTTATTATTATTAAGGCTTTATATTTAGTCATTGAATGTTTAAGGTGCTCTTCAATTAAGGGCATTCAGAGCAAATAGATTGTATGGATCCATATATAATGATGGTGACCAACACTTCCTTGGATCTGTCTTTAGCTCACAGCAGTGACAGTGAAGATCTGCCTGCCATGGATGGCTCTAATAAGCTGACTCCGGTAAAACACTCTAGCCTGGCCAAAGCCCAGAAGCTTTCTCGCTCTCCTGGACTTGCGTCTCCCAGCAGCAAAGACATAGAGAAAGACAAGCACAAAGACAAGCAGTCCTTCCACTCGGCACGAACATACAAGTGGACATTCCAGCTCAGTAAGTTGCACTAAACTTGTGGGTTTATTTTGTTTATTAATTTTTATTTATTTATTATTTTTTGTGATTATACAAGACTCGAGGTACTTTAACATTTATGTTCATTTGAAAAACTTGATTACTGGAAGTTGTGTGGGTTGTATAAGCATTGACTGTCTGAATTAATTGCAGGTATGGTTATGTTCACCTGACCAATCACTGTTTCTGATTTTGCAGATGAACTGGATAACATGTCAAGTGCTGAAAGAATTGCTTTCCTACAAGACAAACTGCAGGAAATCAGGAAATATTACATGTCATTGAAATCTGAGGTGGCCTCCATTGACAGGAGACGGAAAAGATTAAAAAAGAAAGAGAGGGAAGGTAAGATTGACGTTAGTCTCTGAGAGGTAAATGTTATTTGGAGTTGGTGTACATTATGAGCATTTAAGAGATGTTTTCCTTCTGCTTGACAGTGTCCCATACCACAGCCTCCACATCGTCAGGCTCATCTGACACCGGCATGAGCCCCTCATCAGCCTCACCTACCCAGAACACTGTTGCTGTCGAGTGCAGGTGATAGATACCACGCCTCCTCCCCCCTACACCCTGCCCTCCTCTGCCTTCTCAGCATTCTGCTGCCTCCACGGGGACATGCATACTGATGAGCCAGAGCAAGTGGCCACTAGCACTCGACTGCCTCGCTTCCTTTTCCATACTTCCCAGACTCCTAATCCCACATTGTGGCCACTCCCACCTCCTGCACTTTGTAAACTTACTCTGCCTCTCACTCTATTTTGCCACCACTTTCAACATCAGAAAACGGACTCCGTGTGAGGGTTGAATGTAATCTTTAAAAAAGGAAAGGAAAAAAATACAACTAACATCCATCCATCCACAGACAATGGCACTTTTCTCTCTTTTCCCAACGAGAGTTTTTCCAAACAGAAACCTCCTTTTGCAGCCTGTGTTTCATGGGCTGGTTTGGATGCAGTACTCAACCATTCTTGCGTTCTATCACAACATGGTAAAATCCCAGATTAAAGTCCCTGTATAGATATGGTCACTTAACCAGCTGGATATGGTTAGCAAAGAAAGGTCAATTTTGTGCGCTTGCTCCATCCGAACTGCCAAAGTACACGTTACAGCAGAGTGCCCTATTTTGGAAAAGTGGGACAAAGTCAATTGCAAAAGGGAATGTAGTTTACTGAAAACTGCAGCTGGTGTCTTCCACTCTTTGTAGTGTGTGAGCACAGAAAATTATGCAAACTTATTTTTGTTGTCTTTTTAAGAAAAAAAAGAAAAACATAAGAAAATGTTTACAGTGGAAAATGGGACAAAAAATGTTTTCAGTGGACTAATTTCCTTTGCGAGTGTATTTTGTCTTTTTATATGTAATTGCAGAGTTTTTATTTTAGTATGGAAAATTTCAAAAGCTATATATCACAGCCATGAAATTATTTAATTAAAATTTCTAGGTCTGAAATTTTGTGTAAAATAAAGGTATTATCTTGCAACTGTTAAGTATATTTATTCAGTCAGTGGACAGCATTTTTGTATTTTTTACAAGATGAAAACAATCTTCCCACATTCATTTGGTCCATGGGATTGGTTAATGAAAGAATGTTGTGGGTTATCTACCAAGTTTAGACTGTGAAGTCACAATTGGTTAACTACTGTGCAGTAAATTGTTCCCACGCTCATTTCTCCCTTTACCATTTGGGCCCAATGCTCTCGATGCATTTTGGGACCTTTATGGAACACCAATCACTTGGTGGCCTGGCCTGCTTCTGTTCACAGATTTCCTGGTACTTGTATTGTTAATTTAAGCATCTTATTTCTAAGTTTCAGCTTTGAATTCTCAACCAATTGAATAAAAGTTGCTTAATGGACATGTCTGTTTAGCCCAGGGGTTTCTTACTATGATTGTTTCTTTTGTATATAGATCTTCCAAAACCATGTATTTGAAAAATACATTTTACACAAATTGTAAATGATTTATATTATTTTTAAACAATACAACTTTGTATATTAAATTCTTTTTCTATGTCAGGTTGGTAGAAGCATTACCACATTGTTACTGTACATAATCAACCACTGGTCATCAGCAGGAGCCTAAACCAAGCCCTCTAGGAAGATGAACCCACTAGTATGTTGAACATTTTATGCTATAGGCAATGACTATTGAAAATAATGAGAACTTCCCTGTGAGATAAGGCTTATTTACAGATTCCTGGATGAAGGAATGAAGGTATTGGGTTCCTGAGTAAAGCCATTGTATCTTTGTGTAAAATAAGCAGAGCTCTTTTCATTTCTAATAAAGTTTTGAAATATTCTTGTGCTTTTATTTTTATCTAAAGCAAATGGGCAAAGGTTCCCCTCAGACAGAACTTTAGAGTATTCTCCAGCCTACGTATTTTAAAACCAGTGTCTTTACGAGTTATTCCATATTCTACTAATACTTCTTAATCTGTAAAACTGGATGTTTACAATAGGTTTACAGTAGGATCTACACTAGGACCCAGTGCATGTTCATCTTTGGGCAGAATAGGAGACCTTGTGTCTGATACTATAATCCAGAGGTTCTCAAATCTAGACCTTGAATCCATATTCCACAACTGGATTTTACAATCACCTGTAGTTACTGAACTGTTGATATAATTGATTGGCAACCTAGAGTCATATCTACTATACTGGTGATTTTAAAAATCCAGGACCGGAATCTGGATCCAAGGTCCAGATTTAAGAACCCCTGCATAATCACTGTTGTGATTGATTTTGATGAACTTGAAGTACAATAATTTGATTAACTGCAGTCTGTTTTACCTGCCACAGACACAGCTGAAACATGCCTCAGTCTCCTTTGTAAGATATATTCACATAGATAAATAGCACAGTAGATATGACTGTCTCAACTTACTTTATTCTTGTTATATGCAATTACTATGTAAAAAAACACAATCACCTTCACATTTTGCGATCAAGCTATTACATATAAGGTCTAGTGAGCCTCAGCCTACTGGAGTATAGTGGGAAAGTAACACCCCCACCCCACCCCACCCCCAGTGCTGAGGAACTGAACCAGATAAGGGGACACCTTCCATCTGTGTCCTCTGCCTTGTTCTTTTGGAGGTTCAGCTTCCTTGTAGGCATGATTTAAATTACAGCCTGAAGTTATCCAAGTCCATACGAAACACAGCAGTAGACTATCGTGGCTGGCCCAGTAAGCCGGCTTTGGCTGCCAGAGCCTCGTTCTGCTGGATATGATACTCTTGAAAGCGCATAGAGATCCTCTGGGTCATTTTCAGGTACTTCTGTAGACAGCTCTCAGAACATGAGGTCTGAAAAGAACAAGGTGAATATTTTCTATTTGCATTAAGAAAAAAACTAGTACATGCATGTCAACATGGATGAGCTGGGGAAATGAGCAAAATAAGAGATTTGTTAATTCCAACAACGAAAATGATTTTTTTAAAGGCACAATTTTTAGTGCCCGGTCATACCTCCTCTGCCTTCACTTCTCTGGTAGTGAAATCTTTCACACAATCCATAAAGCAGTTTTCGGTCAGCTTGTTGTAGGTGCCCAGAAACTCTTTAAACTGAAAATCAAGCAGAAATCACAACTGAGACATTCAAATGAAGGGATAGGCTGAATACTAAAGGTCTGTAAACAGTACCTGTTTTATCTGGTCCGATTCCGTGACCTGAGCAGCCATAGTTTAAAAGGTGGCTTCTGCAGATGAGAACGAACATCGCTTTAATCGGAAATCCCGGTTCTGCACGTTATGTTCATCATACTGTAAAATACAGACCTGCCTCGATTCCAGACCTCACTTTTCGTACCATCTATTTATCCATCCTGTATGACTTTAGTTACTAACACAGTTCTCTGTAACTGATGTCCCACTACAACAGAACCAGCAGATCTGATCATGATCCTGATCAAAACAATCGATTCTACTTCACTGAACTGCACTCGCCCGCGCCAAGGCCTCGCTGCTTTTCACCCATGCAGCGTTAGCCGTTTACTGCGTTAACTGTTCATCTACTTCACAAACCTAAATGTTATACAGACAAGTGTATGTACCCAACTTCCAGTATTCAGAGTAATCAAGTTAAATTACCTCACTGTCCACTGTAAAACACCGGACTCCCGAAACGTGGAGCCTCTGAAGGACGCGACGATGAGAAGAACGCTAGCAGACACTCAGCTGCAGCATTTTCGCCACATCCAGAGATACTTTTCAAAGCCATAACGTATGCCGTAAAAAAGTAACATTTAGACAACAGAAAATGGAGATTATCGGCAAATAAACGGGTACATATAATTCCAAAAGCACGTCAGTTTCTCACAAATAAACACATTTTATTTTATTGTTTATCGAAAATGCCGTTTGTAATCACTTTTAAAGATCATCACCTCAGTGGTGCGTCTATTATTGATTCTTTGTCGTAGGCAGATTCTGCACATAATTTTGGTAGTTATTTTCTGCATTTTAGATATAAAAACTGCAATAATACTACACGAATGGTGAATGTACACAATGACGTTCTTAAAATGCGCAGGATGAGACGAGCCGCAAACACTTACGGCGCACGATCTTTTAAGTGTTCCTCCTCTAGATTAAACAGATTCTCTAGTTTTAACAGTTAGAACAACATTCCCCCCACATTTTCCTCATTAAAATAACGCATGAATCACCCCCGAGGGCGCGCAGGCCGGGGACCTTTATTTTGAAATCAAACACAGCTCGCGCTCTGAACCCGTTTTAAACGAGTCCGGGCGGTTTCTGAGTTCACGGCTGTTGTCAACGGCTGCGTCCCAAACAACAGAACTTCTGACTTTATACATGACACGACTAAATGCATTTGTACTGGTGGTATACCATTTTTAATCGTTTGGAATAGTAGTGTGCAGTTTGGGACACTGCCAACTTTGTTGTCATCAACAGTTGTCGTGAGTCCAGTCTCGTTCAGCTGGCTGCTTGTATTTACCGACTACAGTATGGGGATCGCTATGTGTAGTAACTTCATTTTAAGTTTTATACGTTTTATTTAGGCGCCAAATTCAAACAAATTTAACCACAATCTGAAAATGTTAGAAACGTAACCCTAATCCAACTTCTCACGACGGCGCAGTCCTGGTGTAGCCGGTACCGTTTGGTTATAACGGTATATATACAAACGATAGCAAAAAAACAAAAACGGAATTACAGCTTTGGTTAAAGCTTATTTACCCAAAACCGCGAGTAGTTTCTCTATTTGTTATCTAATGAAGGAACACTGTAATTATTGAGTCTATAGCAGATGTTCTGACCCCCTGATAGATCCACATCGCCCCTGTAGCTGTTTGTTTTCTACTGTCTTAATGGATCATGGCGCGTCGCTACTGCACGGCTTCTCCCTGGATGAGTCCACATCAAGTTTTGATGCGGCTGATATTTTAATTCGCTCCACTAAAGCTGTTTCTGAGCAAAACAGGGAGAAAGGTGAGGGGTCTAAGTTGTCAAGCAGCTGCAACGTGAATATTTATGCTCGAAAGTTGTCAGACTCAGCCCGTGGGTCTTGTTCTGTTCACACATCTGGATCAATGGAGCAGGTGGTTGCGGCTGCAAGCATGGCCACCTCTTTAAGCAAAGGTAGTTACTGTCATGTTTAAGCATCTTCTGCTGTTTGAGGGTACATCTGCACAATAATCAAATATTAACAATATCCTTCTTTTGTAGGGCATGAAGAAGACGTTCATACTGCACCAGATCCAGTTGCAAAGAAAAGACATGTGCGCTATTTTATCTGCAGTGTTTATTATATCTGCTTTTTGTAATGAAAGTGTAAAATCGTAAATGATATTGCTTTTTTTCAGGTACCGAGAGCAGAAGTCAAAGTGAAATCAATCACCCGAACAAAGGACAGTAAACAAAAAGGTAACTTTATTATCACCTCGTCTGAGAAGTGTTAAACGGTCAGAATCGGGATCCGAATCAGCTTTATTGGCTAAATATGTTTGTGCACACAAAGAATTTGTTTCTGACCATTGTCTCTTTTGTACTGGTGTGTAAGACTATACGCATGTTAGGTACAGACAGTATTATACAATACAATGCATTTCAATGCAACAAAAGACAATATACAATACACAACATACCATTAACTGCACCAGCTACAGGGTACAATACATGATATACAATATGCATATGAAGTACAATATAGGGTATAATATATGGTATGGGCAATGGTGGCCTAGTGGTTAGGACGCTGCCTTTGGAACCTGAAGGTCGCAGGTTCGAGTTCTGGCCCGGGCACTATTGAGGTACATTTGAGCAAGGTACCGTCCCACTACACTGCTCCCCGGGTGCTGTTGGTAGCTGCCCACTGCTACACGTGTGCACGTGTGATGGGTTAAATTCAGAGGTCACATTTTGTTGTGGGGCTTGAGTGTGTTCACAATGACAAATTGTTACTTTACTTCACTTCAGAATGATGTGTATTTACAGTATGGTACAATATACTGTATATTGTACTGTATAGTATATGCATATGGTATTCATTCTTTTGAATTTTACCTACTTAACAGAGCATGATTTATTAATATCAAGATTCTCTACTGATGGGAGAGGTGCAGTTGCAGCCGCACTGAACCAGAGGTAAGCTTTGCATGCATTGTCATGGCAGCGTAATCCTTAAGCGCTGGTCCACAGTTTCACTTTTAGTCACTTTATTATAATAAACTTTGCTGAAGTACAGTTTACAGAGACTATTACTGATCTTTTTTCATGCATAATTCATGTTAGTCATTTTTATTCCTTCATAAGTGGCCAATTTCCTACCACAGTACCCTAGAAAGTTTTTGTTTGATAGATTACGCTGAGAAAGGCCCACAGGTTAAATGATATTGGTCATTGGTGGGCTTATAGTAGTCCTGTTTTGTTTTGGTAAATTGTGCAGAAATAGATGGCCTAAAGGTAAGAACTGCGTAGTGCACCTATATGATGGATGTAGCTGATACAGTGGCCATTATGTGTAGATATAAGGCAGCTGTACCTAGCAAACTAACAACCTGATGCAAATTCTGACTGAAAATTTAAAACCTGTAGGTCCCACAGTGTACCACTGAGGCGAGAGGTGAAGGTGCAGTTTCTGGATGCAGCTGGACCCCAAAGCACTGAACTGCGAGGCCCTGAGGTTCGACCTAACCTTGCTCTTTCATCAGGGGATGCAGAGTCTGCAACATCTGCGGCAGTGATTACTGCTGCTGCCATTGCAGCCACTGCTCCACTTATCAAGGTAATTGAGGTATAACTATTTTGGAAATGCTGTTTTGCATAACCGCTTGCACAGAAACTGCTAATTGCAGCCTTTGATTGCTGAGTAACTGCGAAGTCTAGATGGTCCCTTATAACTAATAATGCAGTTTTTTTAGTAAAGCAGTGTTGGTTTTCTTGTTTTTGGTCTTATGTGTTGTATTTGGTTTGCAGGCTCAGAGTGACATGGAGGCTCGAGTGGCTCAAGTGGCCTCTGAGCTGCGACGGCTCAAGGAGGGCGAGGACCGAATGGACAGGGCGCAAGAGAGCAGGGCAGGAAGTGCTGCAGATAGAGTGACACAGCTGGAGGAGCAGCTGAACAAACTGACCCAGCAGAGACTTGAGCATTTGGAGAGGATCCAAGGTCAGCAGCTTGAGCTCCAGGTACACAGTTCTGTCTCTGCACCAGCAGTGTGTCTTCCATTTCAGACAGTTGGTTAGTTTGGCTACTGATCTGCTTGATTTGTAACTCACTGGAATTATTGGTTTGCCTCAGTTCTGTTCACGGTCACTAATTCTTTGCTCTGTCCTCTGTACTCTGTTAGAATCGTCTTTTTGGCTCTGCACTAGATGCTGCAACAGCACGTACCAACCCATCCTCATTGTCTACACAGCACTTGAGTTCTGCTGTAATTTTGCCAGAGTCAGTACAAAGGCCAAGTTTCAGTACATATCACATTGTGGAAAAAACTGCTGCTGGAGATGATTCTACAGGTATGGTAGTAAACATTTAATACAATGCTTTCAAACATTTATTTAAACATTTTAGTAATGCCATCTTTCTGATGCAAAATCAGTTTCATTAACAGTGGATTGTTACAGATTACACTGACAATACTATACATTGTGTTGATCTTAGCAGAAAGTGCTGGATTCCATATCCGAGGGGAAAATCATGACTTACGTTGCGTGATGTCATGTTAAGTGTATTTTTGTCCTGTGGGGTAGTACAGTGATTCAGCCATCTGTGAGCTCCAAACTTGTTTTTAGGTGTTCAGTGTAAATGAGGTGGATCAGTGAAAAACAGCTGATTTGAAACTATGGTAGTTTTTTTTTAGAAAATGTGTTGATTGGATTGGATTAAAACTGTATCAGTAAATGTGTAGGCAGTACTGCAACACAATCTTTCATTAAGCCTGATTATATCACCACACATTGTATCTCTTGACATGTCACCACTCAAACCTTTTAGCTGTTTGAACTATCTTTTAAGGAATAAGATTCTCAGAGACATATTTATGCATTATGTAGATCAAGCCTTGTGTGTGTGGGGGGTTGTTTCATGCCCCACTGTGTTATTCCATTTCTTTACTTTGTGTGTTTTTGTGTACCTGCCTGATGTTGTGCTCTGTGGATATTATACCATTTTCTTTGTCATTTGTCATGTTTTAAACATATTCAACATTTATTCTGAAATATTCAAATGTAAGGATTCCCTAAACGTTTGCTGGACAGTGTATGTTGTGTGTGTCTTCTAATCAGACCAAAATCTCTTTGTCCTTTGTGTAGAATTGGTAAGTTCTAGTAACGTTTGTTGGGGCATTATCTTGATTGTTCTTTTGTTTTCTGTTTTCATAATCCAGCTGTCCAGGACCACATCAAAGAGACTCAAACAGAAAGAGAGAAAAGTTCTTTGGAGACCCCTGCACCCCGTAAAGTCATCCCTAAACCTACCCATTGGAATTCTGCAGCCCGGAACAGTCAGCAGAGCAGCAATAAGATGCACAGAACCTCCCAGAAAATCTATGGTTGGTTACATTTTATTTAAACTGCAAACTTCAGCTCAGTGTGAAAACTGAAAAAAAGTGTCAATGTATGTAGTTAAACAGAGGGAAGAGAGTGATGATACTCCGGCAGGCTCTCACTGGGTATGATCACTGTCACATGGTTAAGTTGTGTCTGGTTCATTGCAGAAAAAGTTGATGTCATATGTAAAAAACTACCAGGTGAACTTGACTGCTTTAGGACTGTCATAATTGCCTCATATTCTATAACTTAGATTACATTTTGCTTATGACAGGAAAACTGCTAGTAAACTACTAGCTTTGAGTTCCTGTTCATTTGTAAACTGTAGTTCACATTCTACCACTTGATGGCAGTAGCATCATTTCCAAATTCTGCCCCAAGAATAAGCGGTGGTGAACATGGCGGAGTGAACAATTGTCTTTTGCTGTTGACTGCACATTTTTGAGAATAAAGAGAAAACAATAATTTACAATAGACACATATATGTTTTCATACATTCAGTTCTGTCTGGAAACAGTGTGTAGAAAACTCAATGTATTGAATGTCTCTATAGCATGTACATTTTTGCAAGACTAGAATTTTTGCATGATGTACTATACATTACTATAAATACTCCTAAAACATAGATGCATTAATTACTATTATTATTATTCTTATAATTAGATTCATTTTGCACAAAGCTGTTCTGAGTATGTTTTGGAAATAAGTGATTTTGATCAATTATATTCTTACTAAACCTATGTTTAGGTAAAGCATAGCTATTTGCATCTTCTTTTGTTGCTGAATATGCTTGCCATGAATCAGAATTTTTGGATAAATGGTATTTTTCGTTAGTTCCTAAGTCACAGGGACAGACACCGTGGAAACTGTAATGTTTAGAATAGGAAATTCCATTTTTAAATTCCTTACAAATTGCTCATTAACCCACCAAAGCGCCCCCTTTTAGATGGCACACCATTACGGTGCAACTCTTTCTGATGGAGAGTACGTGGCTGTCTCTTCTGCAGCAAAAACTAATTAAGGGTAAAACATTTGTGTTAAACAAGGGGTTGGTGCTGAGCAACTGTGTAAATACGGACAGTTGTTGCAGTTCATCTCAGTTTGCTGTTTTGCTTCACGCCTGGTTCTTTCAAAGACTTGAGTGGCTGTTCAAAAAGCCTGAGATGTGCTAGTGCAGGAGATGTAGAATATATGCTATCAGCTCCAAATAATAGGCTTAGAAGCCCAAAGCCATAACAAACCCTTAGTACCCACTGCAGACCCTTAACATGCTTGTGCTGATAGTAGTTGCCCAGCTGGTGAGGGATTCAGTGCAGCATATTGGCAGTTCTCGGGCTATGCTTCCGTTCGCCCATTCTTCCTCCCTCTACCTTATTCTTTAGCACTTCTTTCTAGCATAAAGGTAATTATGGTTTGAGCACCATGCTCAGGGGGCATGAGACATTGGCTGCGTCTCCCACACGCTTGTCTGTCTGAGGGCTGGGACAGTTTTCCCCCCCTGAATCTAATCTGCTGTCTTCACTCTCCCACACTAACACAGGATTGCTTTCCCAGAAGCAGCACTGTTTTTCTTCAGCCCTCCATCACAGATGTGTGTGGTGAGCCGAGAACTAATTAAGCGCGTTTCGTTGTGTTGTGCTGTTACACTGTTAAAACTGTTGTTTGTGCAGTAACATACATTTCCTCATCTAAATGAGATGAAATCAGTTTGATTCAAAATTTCAACTCTAAAGAAATTGCCATTTTTTTCTATAGATTGGTTAGGATAACAGACCGTTTTTTTGGGCTTTCTGTCATCTTTTTAAGCAGTACCAAATCATGTTTGGCACAAAAAAAATATGTGTATTTATAAGACTGTAAAATTACAACATCAGCACTTTTTAACTCCTTTTTTTTAGTAAGTGTTTATTTATTAAAGTACACGTTCAAACAGCACTGAACAGGATGGAGACGTTTTGAATGATTAGGCATTACTGTATGCTACCATCATGACAAGCCTGGGAGTTCAGGTTTTAATAGCGTTGTGGGAAGCCTCTGGCTGTCATTTGTCTTTTATTGCACTCATGTATGAGGACAGGAGAGAAATCCAGCTTAAGATGTCTGTTACTAGTGACTCCATTTTGTCGCTGGTGTGCATCTGCCTGGTTGTCGTGGCAACCCTGCTATTTCTGCGGCTCCATCGCTCTCCCCCTGTCCCCGGCTGTCAGACTGCTCTCTCTATGGGAATGGGCTATTTTTAGTCCTGCTGCCTTTTGTTTCTCAGGCACATCATCAAAAGCCACATTAAATTCGAGCCACATTAAATCCACGCTGTATGAAGTTACACATAGAGGTTTGAGAGGTGGGGAGGGTGTACAGTAGCTGGTGTTCATCTGCAGGATATTTTTACTGTCGAAAAAGCTTGTGTGTGATCGGGGAAAAGAGAGAGGGTGGATTATGAGATGTTTTGCGCTGTTAATGATCGAGGCCCATGTACAGTAGATTCATGCTGATGATAAACAATGTGGGATAAATGTAGACTTTAAGTGCCCTCGATTCAAATGATTATGTATTAATAATATACTGATGGAAATATCCATTCTTTCAAAAACAGGACAGCACATACACTGGCAGAAGATATAAATCATGTGTGGACACAGTAGAAATGATTGTTCTTGCTAAACAGAGCTCATAATAAAGTGTGAAAAGGATAAGTGAGTCAATTATAAACTCAGGGTTCAATCAAACTGTACTTGCCTTACGCTTATGATTCATTCAGGCTGTCCTCATTAGGGAATTATTGCCAGATTGCTGTGGGAGCCAACACACTAAAGATGCAAAGGTGTAATATATGAGAGCGATATCTCCATCTTTCATTATCTGACTGTTGACTGAGCTCAGCTAACAGCCTCCTACTGTGAGTCGAAGCCCACTGAATATTTTAAGCATTGCATCATTATTGTTTGATCCAGATTTTTAGTCAAACTGAAGTGTATTTTGACAGTTTGAAAACAGCAAACATTGTGAATCCTTAAGGCATTGGTGCTACATAGAGATTGGACAAATGAAGGCTTTTGTGAGTCTAATGCAACTGCACCTCTATTGCACTGCTAAGGAGTGGGGTAAAATGTGGTGAGTTTCTTGTCACTTTTCTTTATTCACAGCTGTCATGTTACTTGGGAGGAGCTACTGGGGCAGTCAGTTCCTCTGTGATGCCCTTTGTGAAATAAATGGCAGGCTTTATAATTAGCTTGTTCTCTTACCTGCCAAGGCCTCTAGCACTGCCGGTATGCTCTGAGGGGGTTGGGTGTGGGGGGTGGTATGCCATGCATTGTGCCGTAGTGGAGCACAAAAAGTCCTTTTAGCTCTTCTGTAGTATCATGTGTCATGTGCAGCTGAAGTGCTAGATGACACATCGAACAGCCACAACATTAAAACCACTGACAGCCAAAATGAATTAAGGGTGGGATATAATATGTATCAAGTGAACCATCAGGAAAAATGGGCAAACGTAAAGATCTGAGAAACTTGACAAAGGCAAGAGTCCGAACAATTCCAAAACAGCAGGTCTTGTGAAGTCTGCCAGGTATTCAGTAGCTAGTACCTACCAAAAGAGGTCAAAGAAAGGACAATGGATAAACTTGGCACAGTCATGGGCCTCCAAGGCTCATTGATGTGCGTCGGGTGCACATTCTAGCCCTTCTTGTCCCACAGCAGAGCTATAGTAGCAGAAACAGTAAACACTGGTTATGAGAGAAAGGTGTTGGAACACTCAGAGCTGTTTTAGCAGCATATGGGGGACCTATTCAATATTAGGCATATGGTTTTAATGTTATGGCTGATCAGAGTATATTACATATTCTAGTGCAATACTAGTATTGGTGTCACACTGTATGCAATGTATGTCATTTGCTGTTGAAATAGTACATTTCTTTTTGTGGGAATCTGGTTTCTGTCCCAGTTATGTTTATAATGCTATGTAAGGTTTTAAGAGAAACACAACAGCACAAAACACTTAAGTAAGCTATTCTTTTAGTATAAAGTATCTGTATTCAGAACGAATGAGCTTATTAATGCAGCATTATCAGTGTAATTAATAATTGATTATTAGTCTCAGTTATTTAATCCTTTAAATACTGTAATATATTGTGATATTGAATTTTGTGAATATTGCCCAGCACTATGGCTGTTTACTTACAGGCAAAGGAAGGAACATTTTGCATGCTGCATTGCTTCTGTCTGTTCTATGTCTTTCCCCTTCAAACTATACTGTGTTTAAAACTGCACACAACTCAGCCATATTTAATCCAATTTTCCAGAGGTCCGGAGTCCATTTTTCAGTGCATTGTGCCCCTGACAGAGCGCAGTATTACATCTAACCCAGCAGCCGTACTATGAGCTTCCGCCCCTTGGGGAGGTGCCAGCTTTGTGCTAAACGGTGTCCATTGTTTGCCTGTCTGTGTTTGGAATAATTGTAAAGGCGGCATGAAAGAACATCTCTCACTGTTGCCATGGGTTTACACATTCCAGCTGATGTTTTGCAGCTGTAAACACTGTATGAGTTTGACGTCACCCAGCAGCTGGGAAAGAGGACTGGAATCTGTGTGGTAACAATAGCAACTGTCGCGCAAAGTTGTGGCGCAGAGGGAGTAGCTGTCGCAGTATAACACTCAAAATGTGTTTTAGCAGATAATGAAAACTTTTATGTTCAAGCCAGCGACACTGTTGGTTACTAAGTGTTCTTTTCACAATGATTTCCCATTTCCCGTGTAAAAAAAATACAAACATTTGGCTAGTATAGTTGATTACTTTGCTGCCATTGCTGCCCACTCCTAGCAGTTTCCGTATACAGTTCTCCAATTGTTCTCAACAATCAGGGATACATTTGCTACTCAGTGACAAGTCTGACAAAGCAGCCTTTTAAAGGAAGCCAAATACAGATGTTCTAAGTATCAGAGAGATGTTGTTCTAAGAGGAATAGTGTGACCTGTTCCACTATGTTCATCATTAAGTATACAGGCCTCCGGTTTCCTCTCTGGCTTTTCCTCGTCTGGCCTTGCCGATTGTCAAACGCTGAGGCGTGGTGGAGGAGCCTGGCACGATGCTGTTGTTTTAGTAGGAGGAGTCCCCTTTTGACGTGACCTTTTGACCTGTAGGAAATGATTATGGTCAGGATCTCCTCGGCAGCCGGGGGTAGTGTTGTTTTTGGAGGAGTGAGAAATCCTCGTCCCGTATATTTATATAGCTTTGTTTCCTTTTGTCTGCATTCCACAGTGCCTCGGGGAGAAACTTTCCTCTCACAAATCTCTTAGGTTTCTAATGGGCTCTAGAAACCGAGTGGGGATATTTTTGCTTCATCTTGACAAACATCTGTGTGATTAGGTTTTTCTCCAGCGACAGAATGAGGTCTTTTGCCATTTACAGTCATTTACTGGCAGTCTGGAAGAATAACAATACAAGTGCCCTTCACCACCTTACTCACAAACCTTCCAAGCCAGACAGAGTGCAGTTTGTGGTAGACACATGTGGTCTGGTTTTGTGGACCCATGATCAATGTAAAAACAATGCTTTTGTTGAAGTGTAAATCCCAAAGCCCTAATGAGTGTGTGAGTGTGTGAGTGTGTGAGTGTGTGAGTGTGTGAGTGTGTGAGTGTGTGAGTGTGTGTACTTGGATAGAGCAGTAGAATGCTGAGTGAGGCAAGTGGCTTCTGCTCGAGCTGATTGGGCCCATGTCTTTTTCCCTATGCAGGAAATGGCAAGCTGCTGGAACGGATCCCTAACAACCAGAGATCTCCCACGAGATGCCCTGCACAGCCTGTTGGGGTAGAGAGGGTAGCCATAGCAACAGTCACTGACAACCAACCAGAGCAGTCCAGGTAATAATAAATCTTTAGGAAATCATACAGTACTGAAGTGTTGTATTTCATTATATCCTGTATGGGAATTCCTTTATTCCTACAGAAGGTTTTGTCTAATCATTAACCAGAAGATTTTCTTTCTTCAGGGCACCTCCATGTTTTCTTACTTTTTTTAGTCTTCACTGTTACATATTGCCCAACTCGGCCATTAGCATTAGCTTCAATGCTGTTAGTTTGGCAGCCATTACTCTTAAGTTAAAACCATAGACAGTTGAGCTGGAAATCTTAGTAAACATGCTTATTTTGGACTGAGGATTGCTATGCAGCTCTAAAAGCCATTTTAGCTCCTTTGTAGTATCATTTGTCATGTGCTGATAAAGTGCTCTGTAACACACGCAACAGCCACAATATTAAAACCACTAACCGCTAAAATGAATAACGTTGATTATGCTGTTACAAGGTTTCCTTGGGTGTGATATAACTTTGGCAGCAAGTGAACAGTCAGTTCCTGAAATTGATTGTAAGTGTAAGGATCTGAGCAACTTCTTGACCTTATTGTGATGGCTAGAGAGTCTGAGCATCTCAAAAATGGCAGGTCTTGTGGTTTGTTCCTGTTTTCCAGTGGATAATACTTGCCAAAGACCGAGTCATGGGCTCCCAAGGCTCATTAATGCACTTGGGGTGCAAAGGCTATCCCTTCTCCCACAAAAGAGCTTCAATAGTACAAATCATGAATGGCTACGATAGAAAGATCTTGGGGTACATAATGCACCAAAATGCATTAGCATTAGCATGGTGTTGATTTGCTTAAATGCTGTTCATTAAAAAACATTATTCTTAAGTTAAAACCAAGGACAGTTGTGCTAATGAAAATGTTCGCAAAAACATGATTATTTTGGCCTGAGTTTATCGTTTCTACTTATTGCTTTTCACATTCAGGACCATTTATTTTCTCCTACCCCAGTACGCAGCTTGATAATGTAATGGGAGAGATGATTTTGCTGCTGAATATTTTCCTGAATATAACAGTTCTGTGTGCATTGGTGTCAAAACCGTAGCCTAGTCATGGTGTCTTAATCAGATAACTGATCACTACCTGTCCCTGTGGGTGATGGGTGTGTGAGAGATGTTTACTTAACATTGTAAACATGTGTACAGGTTTACTTCCAAGCTTCTGCACATGTGCTTCAGCCATGCCTCATCATAGACAGTATTTCATGAGCTGGGTTCAGGTAAGCATGTGATAAATAAGCAGGAGGTAATCTGCCTTCCAGCAGCGGGTGTTTACTGAGGCATTTCAGCTGAATGCACAGAGTAGCGTTTGTTGTTGTTCCTCATTTTGAGAAGCTGTCCGTACAGTCAGGGAAGGATTTCAGGGTTTATCATGACTTCTGATAACTGCGCTGTATTTCACAAACATGCACATTCAAAACATGACTTCTGCTTGTATTCCTGCATAGACACCTCTGTGTAACAGCTGGTCCTATTTTAGTCATCTGAGCAACTGGCCAGTTTTCAGAATACATATTTCTGAGATCTTTATGAGGAAGTGGCTGCCTGCTTTGACTGAGCTTCAGCAGGAAGTGAGGGGTTAAATCCTTTCTAACACAGTTTTAGTTTTAGTTTTAATGGGGGGGGGGGGGGGGGAAGGACGACAGGCAGTGTGAGCGAAAATCATACATATGCAGCTTAGCGCGCAGTCTGCGTTAGATACGCACATATAAGGAGCCCAAGGGAGGCAGTAACTCACAAAGCTGCTCTAGCCGCCTCTGGTCCCCATGGCAACGGCAGGCGGCCTCTATCGGCTCCATCTGAGAATAGGTAAAGTAAATCTGCATGCATTTGGCTACCCGCCAGTGTCTCAAATAAAAGAGCACTTTGAACGGCTGCCAGGTTTGGAGGAGGAGAGGGGCTGTCAGGCCTGCTTAATGTTGGCAGTTTGTACTTGGCAAGCCTTGCCTTTTCCCAGAATCCCTCAGTCTGGCAAGCTGCCAGCTGCTTAGCGGAAGCTGAGAGTTAACCCCTGCGACGGGCCTGGGGAAAGCTGAATGCTGAAAACTTTCCACAGTGTGTGTGTGTGTGTGTGTGTGTGTGTGTGTGTGTGTGTGTGTGTGTGTGTGTGTGTGTGTGTGTGTG
>JBBPDA010000001.1:35671664-35702005 GCA_037974385.1 Arnoldichthys spilopterus
GTGTGTGTGTGTGTGTGTGTGTGTGTGTGTGTGTGTGTGTGTGTGTGTGTGTGTGTGTGTGTGTGTGTGCGCGCCTGCGTGCATGTGTGTGTGTGTGAGGCCGTGAGGCACAGTGTGATCTGTATGCATGAGAGGGCTGCAGGGATAGCAGAGAATCTCTCAGGGAGAGGGAAGGAAAGCAAAATATCCTGCACCGTGTGTACTCACAGTCAGACTGTGCAGGTTACCGCAGTTAAGGTTTAAAAGGATGTATCAGGATTGTGGGGATGTTCTTTTTTTCACAAGTCATTTTACTTTGCTACAATTTGGAATGATTTTGTGTCCCCACATGAAAATATGTTGAATCCAAATGAATATGTTGAACAAATTCATGTTTTTTTCCTGGAAAATCAGCAGGTCCAAGTCAGTTATTGTCTAAAGCAAACACCTTTTTATTTCTCACTCGTTTTATGTTTGATTTTCATTCTTTTTGTGTTCTTATTTATGGGTGAGGAAGGATGTCTGCCGCATGTTCCCATCGTAGTAACAGAACTGAAGCAGAAGTCGACCTGAAAAGAGAACTGTTTTCAGGTTTTGGAGGATTACCCTAGGGCAGGGCCAGCTGTAGAACTATAAGGTAAATATGAATGTGTAGCTCAGGATAGGAGTGAATGTAAACTTTCCTTACCAACACCAAGATCACCTTAGTGTTTTTCTGTACCATGTTCAACTAGAGTTCATCTAACAGTATGTATATGAAACAATTCCACTCTTTTAATACAGTTGTCTCTATTGGCCCTAAGGAAAATAGAATAGGATAGAGTAGAATATCTTTATTTGTATTGCGCAACTATTATGAGATTAGGTTTGCAGCTTCCGTACACAATGCTATAATTACATAAATAAGTAAACATCAAAATAAAACAGTAGATAAAATACAGAATGGCTAATGACTTTTTACTAGGGATGCGCACACATGGGAATTCTCAGAAATCTGATATTTTTAAATGTAATATCTGTTTATATGAAACATTGAAAATGAGGCTGTCATCTGGATCAACATATATATGAAATTTTTATCTGTAGAAGGTTTAAAAGATAGAAAAAATGTATAAAATTAACCAAAATTGCATTTGTGTCGATGCTGCTGGTGCTGAGAGCATCTCCCATGCTATATTCTACCTCTGTACACTTTCATACACATTCAGCCTGATGCATTTAGTATGCAACACTAACGGGAAGGTGGACACATGCCTCGGGCAGAGTCGAGGCCATTCCTGGTTGCTTTTTGCTCATATATTACATTTGGTGCCAGCAGTGTGTCAGGACTGCAACGAAACAACACCTCCACACACATGCAGTCCACAGTGCATTGCTCCTCTCCTAGCTGTCTTATAGGAAATGTCTGCTGTGTCTATAGCTGTGTTTGAGTGAGGGAGGGGGTTTGGAGGTTTGGGGGTGGGGCAGCTGGTTTCTGCCTGTTCACTGAAGGCAGTCTGGCTCAGCCCTGTTGAAAACAACAACTCCAAGCAGCAACGCAGCTGTGTTGTTTAAGCTCACACTTCTGGTCTTGTTTTAGAATAGCAGGACTGACAGCTCAGGGCACGTGTGTGTGTGTGCATGTGTGTGATGATGTATTGTGGACATATGTATAGTACTGTAGTACACACTCTATACACTAAATAGAGAGGTGCCATTTGCTGATGTAAGCATTTTTTCTCCACTGTACAGAGGGAGTTAAGCAGCAGTAAAACCCGCGTTGGTGAGTGAGTGAGCGAGAGAGAAAGAGAGACTTGTTTTGCCACAAGCCCTCATTGTTTCTAAGTGAAAACTGCTCAATGTGGTGCGTGCGTGTAGACTCCGTGTGTGTGCGTGTGTCTCCGTCCATTCAAAAGATTTAGTGGGGAGTGGTTAGCGCATGCGCACCCGCGCAGCAACAAGTGGCATGTCGATGTGTAACAGAGAGGAGCGCGTTGCTGCTACTGCTGACGTCACCGATCCGGCCAGGTGGCATTCCGCGCGCGGGGAGAGAGCGCGCGCTCGCGCGGAGGACGTGGAGCCACCGTCAAGAAAAAAAGGAAGCCAAAAAAAAAAAAAAACCATAACAAGAGCGAGAGAGGAAAACAAAAGTCAATCCCAGCGCCGCGAGCGCGAAGCAGTAAAATGTGAGGCGGAGCAGCGAAGCCGAAAGCCCCGCGCCGCTGTCGTGCTCCCAGAGCTCGAGGAGAAAGGATAGAGACGAGGGAAGGGGATCGAGAGCGGGAAGCACAGTGAAGCTCTAACCCCGTTTGCTCGCGCCGAGCGGCTGAAGCGCAGCGGCGCGTTGAGCATGTCTTCCGCGCAGGTCGCCTCGTCGCGGCGGCAGTCGTGCTACCTGTGCGACCTGCCCCGCATGCCGTGGGCTATGATCTGGGACTTCACGGAGCCCGTGTGCCGCGGATGCGTGAACTACGAGGGTGCGGACCGCATCGAGTTCGTGATCGAGACCGCGCGGCATCTCAAGCGCGCGCACGGTTTCCAGGACGGCCGCTCTCCGGGCCCAGGAGGCGCGGGGCTGCCGCTGCCCGTGCCTCCGCCGCCACCTCCTCCGTCGTCGTCGTCGCTGCCTCCACCGTCGGTGAAGACGCACGTGAAGGAGACGGTGCAGCTGAACCACGTGGACGGCACGAGCAAGCAGCAGCAGCAGGCGGCGCAGCAGCAAGCGGGGCTTGAGCGCTACTCCTCCCGCTTCGACTACACCGGCATGAGCGCGCACGCGGCGCGCCTGCCCAACGGCTTGAACGGCTTCCCGAAGGCAGACGACGGGCCTCCGGAACTGAATCGCCAGAGCCCCAACTCGCGGCGCGGCGGCCACGGACTGGTTTCGCTCCCGGCACAGATGAGCGTGCCCCCCAACCTGCTGCCGCAGACCATGCTGAACGGACCCGCGTCGGGGGGCGCTTGCGCGGGCCTCGCACCGCACGGCTTAAGCGCGCGCGCGCCTCCATCTTCATCCTCATCTGCACAATCGTCGTCGTCGGGCGGCCTCGGCCTCGCGGAGCCGAGCAAGCGCCCCGCGTCCGTCTCGAGCACGGACCAGGAGCGCGAGGCGCGCGAGAGGCAGCGCAACGCCGAGGCGCTGGCCGAGCTCGGGGAGAGCCTGCGCAACCGCGCCGAGGACTGGGCGAGCAAGCCGAAGCTCGTGCGCGACACGCTTCTCACGCTGTCCGGCTGTGCGCCTTTCGACGTGCGTTTCAAGAAAGACCACGCGCTCGCGGGCCGCGTGTTCGCCTTCGACGCCGTGGCTAAACCAGGCGCCGACTACGAGCTGAAAATCTTCGTGGAATACCCGAACGGCTCGGGCACCGTCTTCTCGAGCGCGTCGGGCGTCGCCAAGCAGATGTACTACGACTGCATGAAGGACTACGGCCGCGGCCTGTCGTCGGGCTTCAAGTACCTCGAATACGAGAAGAAGCACGGCGCTGGCGACTGGCGCCTGCTCGGCGACCTGCTGCCCGAGCCTGTGCGCTTTTTCAAGGAGAGCCTGAGCTCCGACATGCTGCCGCAGCCGCACGTGGACGCGGGCTGCCCGCTGCTCCCTTCATCGGCCCTTGCCGGCGTGCTGCCGCGCGCCTTACCAGCCTCTTCGACGGGCGCCGCGAGTGCGCTAAGGGCGGGCGCGCGCAAACGCAAAGCCTCACCAGAACCGGACTCGCTCGACGAGCGCCAGCAGCAGCAGCAGCAGTGGCTGGCCAGCCAGAGTGCGGCGGCGGTGGGCTCGTTTGGGACCTGCCACGGAGGCCCGCCGCCGCTGGGCCCCGTGCACGCGAGCCGCGCCACGCCTCCAGAACCAACGCAGAACGGACAGTCACCCATGGCGGCGCTCATGTCGGTGGCGGACGCGCTAGGAGGAGGTGGAGGCGGAGGCGCGCACTCACCCAAAGACGCAAACTCTGTGCACTCGACCACTTCTGCGCGCCACAGCAGCACCGGCAGCGGCGGCGGCAGCAGCCCCGTCTCTCCAGCGTCGGTCTCTGGGCAGAGGCGCTTGGCCTCACGCAACGGCGACACACAGCAGCAGCAGCAGCAGCAGCAGGCGCACGCGGAGCACGCTGGGGCGCACGGGGCCCACGGCGTGCCGGACTCGCCCATGGCCGGGAGCGGGCCGCTGTGCTGCACCATCTGCCACGAGCGCCTGGAGGACACACACTTTGTGCAGTGCCCCTCGGTGCCCGGCCACAAGTTCTGCTTCCCGTGCTCGCGCGAGAGCATCAAGGCGCAGGGCGCCACAGGCGAGGTGTACTGCCCCAGCGGAGAGAAATGCCCCCTGGTTGGGTCCAACGTGCCTTGGGCTTTCATGCAAGGGGAGATAGCGACTATTCTGGCCGGGGACGTGAAGGTGAAAAAGGAAAGGGACCCTTGAACGTGACGCAGCCACGTGCACCGACTCAAAATAAATATATATATAAATAAATAAAATATATATATATAACCATGTTGTGAATAATGTGTACAGAACACCCCCCTCCTCCGTGTGTTTCTGTGTTTGGGAGCTCGTGGAGCTCGTGCCTCGTGGGAAGGAGGAGGCTGTTGGCCCAGGACGGTGGGGAAGCACTTTGAGCTCAGTCTTTTTTTGTTGTTGTTTCAGTTCATGCACTTGGTTTAAAGTGATTTTCACATCAAAAAAAAAAAAAAGATAAGAAAAAACATACCCCAATCAGCCCTCCCCCCCAAACCAGAACCCTTTTTACTGGTCATGTTTGATCATTTTTTACGGTAAGACAACAGTCCCTCGGTTTTCCACGTTGATCAGTGGGCATTTCTCCTCAGTTTTTTTTGTTTTGTTTATTTCTTTTGTTTTGCTCTTTACACATAAAGATGTCTCACTTTTATATCTCGTGCTCTGAACGTATGACTATAGTTTACTGCGTGTTTTTCGTTCTCTTCCCCTTTTTTTGCTTTAAAGATGCACGGAAGCTTAAGAGTAGAGCAAAAATACTGTACATTACCTGCTCTGTTTGTTTATACGGTTCTGTAGTAACAGAAGACTTGTAACGTGCCTTGGAGCTGAGTCAATTGTAATAAATTCATTGGTATGAAGATTTTGTCGAGTGTCACTTTGTTCAGCCCGAGGAGCGTCAGCGCTGTTTATATACGTTCCCCCACATGGCCGAGGTGAACTGGCTTATTCATAATGGGTAACACAATCCTTACATGACATTTGATGGTATTTAGGGCGAAGCGGGGGGCGGCTGTGAGCTGTGGCCAAGCCGGTGGTTCTTGATTATGAATGAATGTTGTTTTCTGGTCACATTGTCCTCAGTCTTCACTATGTTTTGTGTGCGTGTGGCTCCTTGTGAGTAGACAGTTGCTGAGCTTGTTTCATCTATATTTTCTGTTGTTTTCTTTCGTTTATTGCACACTTCTCAGCATTATGACAGGAGGTTGCAAGTATTTTCTTTACTGCATCTAACATCTTTTGCATTCACGTTGATGTTTGCGCTACTCCCATGCTTGGCTCATTCCCCTTGACCTAAAAATGGAGACGTTTAATGCAGTCAGTGCAGTTCAATGACAAAATAAGGACTAGGTTCTTCTCAAGGCCTCATTTCAAGTGTTTGTGCAAGTGTTTGAGGAGCACTACTATTCTGTGACTGGTTTTTGAAGGTGAGGGCCTGTTCCCTTGTGCAGTGTAGTTGCATGGGTTGGTAATGTTTTCTGTGCTTGCAGCAGCTTTGTCACAGGATGAACGATAAATAATCCGAACTGCAGGAAGTGTTGAAGTACTGCACAAGTTCTCCCCCTCTGCCCTTTGTATTCGATTCAGTCGTCCTTCATGTTAAAGATAAAGATGAATGCTGTGACTTTGTGGCTCATTTGTGTGCTAGTGTGTGTGTGTGTGTGTGCGTAAGTGAGAGAGAGAGAGCGCGAGAGAAAGGGAGGGAAAGTGCTTGCACATGCCTGAGACTGCCCTGGGGCCACATTCCTCATTTAGAATTCAGCTGGTGGTCATGTGACCCGTCACTTGTACTCTTGCATTGGATGCCGATGGGGGGCTGGGGTGGGGGTTGGGGGGCGAAGCAGTTGGCGCGTGGCTGTTGCCATGACTCAAGCTAATGCTCTATTTCTCCTTCCAGCGACTCAGACAAATGGTTGGTAGCACAATTCTTTCATGGCGACCAGCCATGAACGGACCTCCAGACTAAATAACAAGGGACTTTAAGGTCAGGGAGCTGTGCATATGCCAGCATGTGTCACCCACAGACCACTCTGTGCTTGAACCCGTCTGAGGCTATGCACTCAGATGTAATAGCATGTGAAAGGGGAATTGTCCTGCTCTTCTCTGAGCTTGTCATTCATTACTCAGCCAGTACTCAGGAAGAGGCAGTTTCATGTGTCAGTATGTCCAGATTTGAATAAACTGATGTGTAGAGTATTAAAACAGAGGCAATGTAAGTATCATTTAAGCGTGCGTGTATTAAACATCCAATAGCAGCTCCCTCTAATAATGTTCAGTTTGGCATAGTTTCCTTCTGACATCATTACCCATCTTTAACTCATTTACTGGAGCCTGAACATGTTACAAAGCATTGCAGGTACACATCCAGCTGTTTCAAGAATCTGGTGCTACGTTTGTTTTCCTCCTTTGTTAGGCCACACCGGACCTGCTTTAAACCGCTGCGTCTGTATTGAGCTGACCTTTACTGTAAACCGATGTAAGCCTGTTCATTCCGACTCATTCTGGTATTTGTAGCAAGCCAAATGTTTGCTTTACAATGAAAGCGATTTCCATTTTGAAATCTCAATACATAATATCTTCACTACTGTGCTTGCAGGAGTAGTGTCTGGAGCACTTGTGCAGTGCAGTGCAGTGGTGCATTGCAGAGATGTAGCAGCAGCAGCAGCTGCCCTGTCAGTTGGATGTGAGGTGTGGTGACTTGGGCAGGATGGAGTGTCTTGTATTGTGATGCTGATGGGGGTGGTGCAGCGATATCCTGGGCTTAGACTGCAGTATGAATAGTGAAGAGAACCACAAATAATCTCCGGGCTTTTTCCCCCTCTTGTCCTGCGTACTGCTTGTGCATTGTATATTGTGTGTGCTAATACCCTGCCGTCATGAAATCCCAGTCCTTAGCATGCCATAGCTCTCCTCTTCTGAATCTGACTGCTTAATAAGAGCAGACGCTCCACTGTATGGCCGCTGTAGCACTGCAGACAGATCGCTGATAAATTTAGCCTGTGAAATCTGATAGGACTGTGTGTGAGTGCTAGTGTGGATTGCTCCGTCATTGGGAATTACCATCATATGACTTGGAGGTGGGGGTTGGGGGGGTGGGGGGTGTCTCTGAAATACCACCAGACAGAATGGAGACTGTCCCAGTCCTCCAGGTTCATTATGACTCCAGATCAGCTGCATCAGCAACAAATTTTTCAAGGGTTAAAATTTCAAGTGCAGTGCGGATCATCTGCAACACTGAGCTTTTCTCACGCTTCACGGCGTTGGAAAACATAATCCGTTGGATGTGAGGATAAATGATGTTTGAAATACACTGGCAGTCCAGTTCCTTCTCGCGCAGCCAGGCTATAGCCTGTTTCGGGTCTGTAGTTTTATGGTCGCATTGTGAAATCACGGTAGTCTGTTCTCCGTCTACTGGCTAGGGAAGCCCCCACCCCCTTCCCCCCATCCAAACCCCACATGCTTCCCCTCTCTTGTCCTTCTTTTTTTTCCCTCGCTCCCTCCCTCCCTCCCTCTGTCCTCCTCCTCTACGCGGGAGAAGTTTCCAGCAGATAAAAATACAGCCACTCCAAAGGTTACTCCGCAGTGCCATCGTGCACGGTTGCCCATGGTAACCAGCCTTGTTCAAAACACAAAGGGGACACAAAGGGGGGACAGCGGCTCACAGTTAACCCTGTGTATGCTGGACTCTACCTCCAAGAATTTGGCTTGTATATATGGCTCCTTTACCATTTACCATATTGTAAATATAGTTTGATGTCATTTTTTGTGATTTTAGAAAATTAGCTCTTAAAAATATCCTGCCTTAACTTTTTAATCCACTGTTGCGGATTTAAATCACAAAGGGAAAAACAGCTATGAAGCAGCAGATGTGCCTCTGATGCTTGCTGCTAAAACTCCAAGGCTTTTATCTTTAAAGGCTTTCCACGATCACACATTCGGACGTGTTTTGTGTTGGAAAATAGTTTAAATCTGTTTGTATGAGTTAGACAAGGTGACAAGTTATCTGCCTCTTTTGTTCTCTACCAAATACATGTTTTCATTTCATGGTATTTACCATTATATATTCTCTCTCTCCCTCTCCTCCTTTTTCCTCTCTTTGACTCTCTCGTCTTTGTCCATATGCGTGTTGTCTTGTGCGGACTGAGCGTTTGTCTGGAAAGGGTTATTCCCATCTTGTTTTCATTCACTCTGCCTCTGAGCACAGCCATTTATAGACGGTGATGTCAGCACTATCTTTCGTAGCCCAGGGCCCCCTTGGCAGATAATGTATGCAATCTCAGACATTCCATTCCGTCCCGGCGAATAAGCTGCCAGCTGCTGCAGGCGTGAGCTTCCTGCCTCCTTCTGCAGATATTAAAGCTGCAGAGACGAATTGATTTTCTGTCTCCCCCTCCAACACTACACCCCCTTTTTTCTGTTTCTTGTTTTTAGCTTCTCTTCGGTGCACGGAAGACGGATGGTACAATCCCTTAAGGTTGCTTAAAATGTGAATTTTTAGGATTGTTTTTGCATTTGCTTTTTTTTATTGTTTACCCATAGCTGTTACTCATGAGTAATATTTGATTTTTACAAGCAAACTGTATTTCTCTCATTCAGGTTGAGCTCTGATTGCATGTTTGCTAATGAGCGTTATGCGGCAGTCGTTGTGAAGGGTTAACTACGTAACGCTCCTTCTTATATAACTGAACCGCTCAGTGATACAAAGCCCATATGAGCTGGAGCTTGTTTGGGTCTACCTTTGACTAATGACATTAGGTTGTTAGGGAGGGGGGGCAGTTTTGGCAGGGTTCCAGTCTGATGTTTTTCATTTGCTTGTAAAGGACTTCAATTTCTTGTGGAATTCCAATTTGCATTTCAAGGCCAGCCCCCACCCTTGAGGGTTAGCCTGTTAGAGCTTCCTGTAGTTTCCCGCCAGAGCAGACAGGGGGGTTGCTGGAATGGGGGCTCAGAAAAGGGGGGTGTTGTTTTTGAGCACATGGAAGCAGACTATAGGGCACCATGGCGACTCTGTCCTCTCTGAAAAGCCTCCTGGCTAGATTGTTCAAGGCTGGTTTCGCTTGATTGATTCAAGCTATTGAACTGGGGACAGACAGAATACCTGTCCGAGCACAGACCCTGCTTTGTATTAAACGTTGCTCTTATCCTTTGAGGATATAAACGACCCACCCTCTTTCTTCAGATTCAGATCTGTTGTCATATGTGCAGAGAAACTGGTGACACTTTGCATTCTTGCTTTACATGTTCATTCCTAATGCCATTATAAACATTAAAATAACGGGCAGGATTATCAACATACAGACAAATGTAAATATTAAAAGGTGCATGGAACAAAGTCATGCATTAAATTTCCAATAACAATATATATGTATAATTATAATATCTTTTATAGTGTTTAATGCTGTTAAAACTGAAGTGATCGTGTTTTCTGGTTTGTTGTAAGTATGCAGACACCGTGGGTAAGGAAAGGGTTAACTACAAACCCTGAGGCTGTGCAGCTCTTGGCAGGCAGGCCGGAGAAATGTAGCCCCTTTCATTCCTCTGGGTTGTTTACACGACTCTCTGGCAGCCATTTTAGACTACAGCTCGGCTACCACAGGCGCGGGAGTGGACTCAGGTTTCTGAAGCTTTCACAGTGCAGCGAGTTCAGTCAGCAGCTTGTCCCCTCATCCATCTTCTCCTGGGGGGCCTTGTTTTTTTTCCCCACATTCAACCTCCTTCATTCCAGAAGCTGGCTTTTTTTTTTTGTAAACAGCCCACTGTATTTGACGAGCCATGTATCTCTCACTAAGCACTATATTGTTTATTCCTTTCTTGTTGCTTGGTGTTCCAATGACCAAACTGTGATGAATCTTTTGTCTTTTTAAGTTTGCTTTGCCTACAAAAGGATTCTTCTTCCACTACTTCTCTCCTGCCTCGTTTTCCTCTCCTTTCTTTTGTCTTTTTGTTCTGTGAATCATGTTTGGATCGGATTTGCTTAGAAGCAGTGTGCTTTTGTGGCCTTGACCTTGCACGACTGATAAATATATTGGATTAAAGCCGTCAACGTTAACAATCATTAAAGTTCCATGAAAGGGAAACCTCACCAGTGGTCTTGTGGCAAAACAACATAAAAAGTGGTCTGTCTGACAGAGAGCAAAGTTCTGATTGCCAATATTTAAGAAGACTCACTTAAAAAAAAGAAAAGAATGACAAGTCTTGCTTAGTTGGGTCGGTTGGGTTAGCCAGGCCTATGTGTCAAGCCTTTGAAATGTCATTTCAGTAAGCACTCAGAGGAATGTGCTCCACCTTCTAAACAGCTCTAATTAAGTGCTCCTCTGTGAAAACGCACAACCCCCAAACCAGCCAAACCAAGCCCCAAACCACCATTCTTCACTTTGTCATTCATCTGCCTCCTCCAGGCTGGTTTCCAGGGGTGAAGTCTGAAATCTAGTCAACCAATACACATTAATCCTCATCATGTAAGAAGATATGATTGACCTTTTGTTGAATCAATAAGCCATCTATGCCTCTGTGATGCCAACACTCATTTGTTGGGAAAGGTTTTTTTGAGCAGGCCAACGTTATTGACGTTTTTTCTGGTGTGATGAGAACTGCAGGTGATTTATACACATTTGTAGCACGTTGTTTTTGACCTTTTCAAGCTGATTTTATTAAAAAGAACAACAGTACATAAAACCCAGATTTTGTGTTAAATCAGACTGTCCTTTCATGCCTACTCTGCACTGTGCTGTCCATAAATAATAATATGTAGCTTATGTGCAGGAACATGTTTTCTGCAGCAAAGCCTTTTTTGCAGACATTGCAGGAATGGAAAACAAACAGCTACATTCCTGAGATAACATTAATATTTAATCAAAAACATCTCTCATGCAGAACTGCTGAGCAGTCATGTAAGCTCTGTTGATACACCCTTGTTATTTTCTGTGCATCTTGTTTCATTTTGTCTTCCTAGTCTTGTTGAAGACACATAGGTTTGTGCGATCACCCCCCTCCGGTGCTGAGCAAGTTGCTGATAAAGGAGACGTTGTCACTCAGTATGGCTCTGGCAGAAGCCTCTGAGCCGATGATGGTTCGGATGGGTGCAGTTGTTGTCACCACCCCTCCCCCCAGTCACCTGGGCTAAGCGCAAATGCACCCTCCACAGATCCCCAGGCCCATCTGTTGCGTGAATGGGTGCTGTGATGGTGCTTCATTAAGAAGTGTTAGATGTGTCTGCTGTCAACAGATGTGCCAGACTTTCCTTTGCACATCCAACTTTAACTTCAGATGTCAGAACGAGTAAGAAAAAGCTCTATTTCTGCATCTGGACTATGATATGCACACGCTTATGACTATTTGAGACTCCATTTGATACGTCAGTGGACTTTTCCTTGGAAATAGCAACTATTACAAGGCTGGACAAGCTTTGCAAACTACAGCCAAAGTCTCATTCAGCCTATTGCACTGTCAGAGTTTAGAGTCCTTCTAGAACAGTTCAGGATGTTTAAAATGGTAAAATTGTAAGTTAAATCATGTTTGCAGCATTTTGTTAAGCGTGTTCAATTTCACAATAGTTGCTAAGAAAGAATGCATGTGTGGGCAAAGCATGGATAGCTGAACTAAACCTGGAGGTTTATTGAAACAATTGGCCCTTACAGAGGTTTCCAATGATGGTTTGGGTTAGAGAGAAGTATTAAGAAGCTGTTTCTGTCACTAGTTTTTGCTTCTTTAGAACTAAAGCTACCAAACACTAGAAGTCAGTAGTTACCAAGAGAATTCCCATAAATACATCCCCAACCGTATGTTATTCTGCTCAAACTGCATCCTGCTCTTCCATAAGGTGGAATAGACTTGTTGATGCAGTTTAGAAAACAGTATGATGACTGTAAAAATAAGAAAATTTTAAGCAGCCACTTTGGACAACACCAGGGCTGATCTTGTATTCTTCCACATTTATGATCGTTGTTTTCCAAAGCATAAAACATCCCAGACCAGCTTATTCCTGGGGTGTTTTTTTTAAGACCATTTTTAAGTCCACTTTCTTTGAAAGGGCTGCCTGCAGAATTCAGCCATACTGTGAGGGTTTCTTAATGGTTACAGCTCACAGAATGCGTCCTAATCCACATCAGCAAGTCTGTAGCTGTGCTGGGTGCCCTTGTAGTGAGCTGAGAAGTTTGGGTAAACAAAAATTGGGTGAGTGTTCGCTTACACGACTAGTGTTTGTTTGCTTATTAGTCTTATTAACTCTGTGTGGGTTAAATGGAAAGTGTTTAAATTAGATGGTTTCTTTTTAAACCACTCCTTTAAGAGCCTACAAAGTCTGTTAAAGCCCATGCTGCGTTCTCTGAAGCAAAACCAAGCGAAAGTGTGAGACAACATAGGCTACTGCCCACTGTTTGCAGAATAGCTCAGAAATGTGTTACAGTCATCCGTGATTCTTGCCATTGAAGTAGTAGACTGTGTTAACTCCACTTTACTGCTTTTATTTTATTGTTTTCCTCCTATTTTTACTAAAATACTTAGCCACCAGTTCTTGCTACATACTGGAAATACTAGTTCCAGATTTGTTCAGCATACATTTTTCAGCATTCAGCATACATGGGCTAAGAATTATTAATAATATAATGCATTTTATTTGTAGGTGCCTTTCGAGGCTCTCAATGACCTTACAGCAGGTAATAAACAACAAACACAAAGTAAAACACACAGGAGTCATTAACAGTATGTTCAGAGGCGATTCCATAGGCGACGACCAACACGGCTAAAAGCTCTAGAATCCATGGCAGACACGCGCACAGAAGGTAGAGCGAGACAGATAGAATAGGAAGATCTAAGAGTTTGGGAGGGTGTGGAGTTGAAGGAGATCAGAAAGATATGAAGGCTAGGTTATGAAGTGTCTTGAAGGTAAGAAGCAGAATCTTAAAATCAATGCGGTATTTAACAGGGAGCCAGTGGAGTTGCTGAAGGACAGGGTAATATGTTCAAAGGAAGATTGTAGCTGTATTCTGGACTAACTGAAGTTTATGCTGGAGTTTGTAAAGAAGACCAGTGTGAAGAGAATTATGTGGGTTCACCACGCCACAGTGCACGCCATCTGCACATATTAAAAGCTCACTCACCTCACATTTTCTGTGATGCGGGAGCGAGTTGTTTAATTGTAAATTGAGTAACAATAATTAGCCATGCCTTTTCTGACATTTCCTGCAAATGTCATGGCAGGCTGGCATGCAGTGTGGCTTGTAGTCATCGCTCACCAAGACGTGAGAGTGATCAGGGGACTTGGCTTGTACTTTAAATAGAATGCCAATGAGGGAGTGCATGGCTTGATTGGCACTGGCAATATATAATTCAGTTCCAGCCCCCAGGATTCAGGGTGAATCTGTGATCTGATTACTAATCAGCCGACATGGCAACCTCTCCCTCTCCTCCTCCTGCTCGCCCTCTGAGGCACGGTGAGAGCAGCTCTCAGCTGCAGCGTCTGTCATGAACTATTGCACACCAACCTGGACCATTCAGCAGGGGAAAAAGGAAAGATGAGCTAGTTGCCATGGAGACGGAGACATGGAGTGATGCTGATTGGATGCAAGGTCTCTCTGTCTCTCTCTCTCCCCCTTCCCTGCTTCCTCTTACATTTCTCTCTCTCTCTTTCTCTCTCGTAATACTCAAAAGAATTGTATTTTTCTATCTCTGTCCTCCAAATCCTCTTGGATGACAGGGTAATTTATGCATTATGTGCCCTCTGGTCCAAGGGAACATAGCAACATATGCATTCGAAATGTGATTACTGCAGCATGGCAGATGGGGACAAACATTTTGACTTGTTCTTTGTAATGCATGCCTTCTGCAGAAATGTAAAAGATGTGCAAGGAGGTACTCCAGTGCCATCCATCAAAAGTCTAAGGGACCGTTCACTCAAGGAAAGCATTTGTAAACATTATTTCTTGCTTTCACTTTGGTATTGTTTGTGGTTGCCATCACCACTAGCACCATTAACTTTATTAATGCATTTTCAGTTTAATCTAAATGTTTAAGGTTAGTTCAGATAGCACAGTTATAGCATTCTTACTTTCTGTTGTAAAAATTGCTGAAATAAGGCGATAAAATTCTTTTCATGAAAAAAGATAACAACTATATATTCAAAAGTTCGTAGACATCCCTTTTTAACTAGTGAATTCAGCTATATTAAGGTACAACCATTAACAATGCCATTGGCGTTTAGGGGCATGCACAGATCTTGTATAATCTCCATAGAGAAGCACTGTTAATAGAACAGGACACTCTAACAGCTGAACATGAACCTAAGGTCACTGTGCTCAATGTCAAGCATTGGCTAGAGGGGTTTAACACCCCAGCAGTGGGCTGTGTACCAGTGTAACTATGTTCTCTGGGGCAAAGGAGCACCATCCAGTACCTTTGGGAAGAGCTAGTGTGATGTTTGTGATCCAGAAGTAATCATCCAATGTCAGTGCCTGACCTTACTAATGCTCCTGTGTGGAATGCAATTATACCTTCACAGCAATGTTCTAACGTTTAGTGTAAAGCCTTCCCAGAAGACTAAAGGCTATTACTGCAACAATACCCTTAATTTCAGTAGGATGAGCAGGTGTCAACAAACTCTTGGACAATTGTGGGTTTGTGGACATAGATTAAGCTTACACTGGGACTGCATGTAACATGTATGGTGTTTTACTTTTGAAAAGCTGTTTTAGTTCATGAATAAACTTAACCTGAGTTCAGGAAACCACTCCATAATGTACATTAGGATTATATTAGAACATATTTTTTATTTCTGTGAAATTTACATAGAATTGACAGCAAATATAAATTTACATATAACCCCAAACATAGCAAAGAGAAATAGGCTTCATATGCACATAGATAGGTTTGAGGGTGTTTTACATTTACAGTACAACGTAAAATTTCTCTATAGTTATCCTTTTCTGAACAAGCATTTGCTCATGCTACGCTGTGCCTCTGGGCCTTTTCTACATTCAGCAAGCCCCATCTTTGTCGCCCTCTGTGCAGCAGCCAAACCGATGTGCTTTATCAATCTCACCCATAGACATTTCTAGTAATAGGAACCAGAGCCACTGCAGGAGTCTGTGATGGGCCATTGGCCCAGGAAGGAGACATTCTCCTTGCGTTCAGTCCAGTGGTTAAGGCCGACTGACTCTGCTTGTGCAATATTCACTCTTTTTTTCAGGATATTGTGAGAAGTGTGTAGTGCCCCAGCTGTGTTCTTTTGGCTTCTTTTATTTCCTCTCTATGTGTCCTTGGCATATTTTAAACACTTTCCCAGAAAACTGACTTTTTCCATGTTTGAAACTCATTATTGAAATCAAGCCAATAGATATATTTATCTGCTGCCATGTTGTCTGACCTGAAGGAAGATCTTCATAGAAGTGGAGAGCATCAGAAGATGAGTCATAGCCCAAAGTTCAGAGGCCTCATTCATATCTCTGAATGGTGCCTGCATCTTTTCATGGCTCTGATTTGCTCATTCAACCAACCTTGCACTTTATAAGCCACTGTCAGGAGGACTCCTGCTGGTCAGAAAGTGGTAGTGCAGGCAGGCTCTTGGACTTGGCATGTTCCTGCCTTTGTTCAGATGTAATTACTTTCTTGTGTGTTTTTTTTTTAGAGAAGCTCATTGCCTTTAATAGGTGATGACTCTACTCTATTCTTCCATCTCCCTTACTCAGCATTGAGAGTTTTTTTATTAATTGGCAACCTGAAATGTAGTGCTCTTCCCACCCAGTCTTAATTGTATTTTCTGACATGCGCTGTTGTTGCAAACAGGTAATAAGCTTCAGTTTATCTGGCACTCATAAACCACGTGGGTTACAAACGCTCGCCCAAACTGCATCACTTTTACAAGTCATCACCCGCACTGACTGTGCCAGATGGCTTCGTCTAATGTACGGAGTGCCTGGTTGCAAACGGCTGCCGTCAGTGCTGGCACAGATGTTGTGCTGTAGAGACTTGCTGCGCTGCCCAAACTCCCTCTTCTTTCACTGTGATTAATGAAGCTTCCAGCTCACCTAGCTCTTCAAGTCAGCCTCCACAGGCTGCTTCCATCTCCCAGGCCCCAGCAGTATTTCCTTCACATGGCTAGATTTATATGGGGACATGGTGTGTATTTATGAAGTGCACTCCCCATTTGTACTTACAGGACTGGCTTTCCGTCCATTTACTGTCCAGGGCCTCCGTATTAATCATATGTCACTATTGCCGAGTCTAGAATTGGCCTCTACCATGCTGCTATGAGTCCTGGAGCATGATTAAAGGGCGCTTAAGGTTTTTTGGGATGTGACAACCACAATAGGAGCCAAAACTTGTCCTTGAGATGAGTTTGACCATGTTTTCAGCTGAAGTGTAGTATTACTTTTAGCATGAGCTCACTCTGCTTCTCCGTTAACACACTTGTGCATTAGTTTTATGCATTGGGCGCAACCTAATAGATACAAAGGCTCTAAATGTGACATAAGGAGGACAAAGAGATATAAATACATGGCCTGTGTTGCTTTGCCCTCTGGCAGACCACTAAGCCAGGCCAAGGTTCATCACACTGCCCAGAGGTCAAAGCATCTGTAGGACAGCTAGTGCCTGCCTGTGACATGAACATTATGGAATCACCTCTGCTGTCAACTGTACTGACCTGCGGTTTGCAACCCATTTTACTCGCCCTTATGCGGCACGGCACGGCACAGACGGAGACTGTCACGGTAAGACCGGTGCGGGAGAGAGAGAGGAAGAGAGAGAGAGAGAAAGTGAGAGAGATCTGCTGTAAAATGCAGCTTGAAAACGTACGATCTGTAAAAAGAAGCGCCCGGTTTTCTTTCCATTTGTCTGCTGCTAGTCACGTTTGCCCAGATCTCATCTGACAGAGCAAAGGCTGTGAGGTAAGCTAATGTTTTCGTGCGAGTCGAGCTCTACTGGGGGATCACTGCCGCGCGTCTGGCCGCTGCCGGTGCTGCTGCTGCTGCTGCGGCGGCGGCGGATCGTTCCGGTCTACTACACCTTCAGTCAATGGGCAGGCTTAGGGGGAGGAGCGCCGCCGCATGTCGTTCCGATGTGACGAGCCCGTATGACACGGGCAGAAAATAGCCCCCCGTCTCCCTCGTCGAAACCCGCTGGCTCTCTCTCTCTCAGCCCCCTACTGAGCCCACGTTGCCGTCTGAGGGCAGCAGCCAATCACAGGCCGCTCTGTTGCTAGGTAATGGCTGGTCGCCCCCCGTGCCTGAGCATGCTAATACAGTGCGGTTACGTTTCCTCGGTGAAGCGCGCGCACACGCCACGGAGAACGGGAGCGTGAGGGTTTTTTTGTTTGTTTTGTTTTTTTAGACAAGGGAGTGGGTGAGGGAGGCAGGCAACAAACGCTACTCTTTTGCTAACTGACATTTTGAAGCGTTTATCGCCATTTCCTTCTTTTATTTGGGTTATGTGTCAGACACTGAACAGTGAGCAGTGACTGTGTCCTCTGCGTGTAACCCACCCGAGTACATGGATCAGCAATGGGCTGCACATCTGTCCCTGGGGGGCAGCTATGGGGTTAGATGCTTTGCCCAATGGTACTTCAGGCATGGATGTGGGAAGGGGAAAGTGCTGCTTACTCACTCACCCCTTCCACATTTTCCCTGCCTGTTCCTGGCCCTGAACCGGTGACCCCTCCAGTCACAAGCCATCTTCTCCAACAATTAGACCACGACTGCCTAATGCACGTAAAGAGACGTACTATCTATTGTTTACATGTATACATGAATTTTCATGCATTGCATGAATTTACACTGAACCGTAACACTTTTTAACTGGAATCCTCGCTTCTAAATGTATGAACATAGCACTAAAGTTTCACAAAATATCTTATATACGACCTGACTTTTACATCGTTTTTTTAATTTATAGACAATAAGTAAATAGCAGATTTGATACAAAACAATTTTATTCAATAGCAGACCATTCTGGCTTCATGAAACATAGCTGAAACAAATAAATTATTTAAAGTATAAATAACATTTTGTCCCCAGTACAAGAAAACTTTTGGAATCACTTAACATGGAGGAAAAGCTCAGGGCATTAACTTGTAATGTGCCTGTATTTGTTTGTTTGTTTAAAAATGCAAATTAGTTTGCAGTTTAAAGAGCACGCTTTAGACCTTTCAGACCAGAGCTGTTGGACTTGGCTAATTGAAAGGAAACTTGACCCCAGGATGAGAGAGAAGCAAATCTGCATTAGCCAAGGAGATAATGCTGGAACGTTTGTTTGTTGCCATTTGAATGAAACACATAATGATGACTGTCTGAACAAAAAAATCAAATTTGCTCAATCATTTATGATTATGGAGTTGCATGTCAGGTATAAGAACAGGGGAGATCATTACCTCAACAACAAATTCACAGGTGTGCAATTAAGTTTTAGACACTTTTCTCATTCCACCAAAAGAAAATAAGGTTTGATGATGATGCTCACATTTTTCAGGATGGTGATGAATCTTGCATTAGAGTAAAGAATGTTAAAGCTTTTCTTTAGGAAAGGCATATCAACTCCGTGCCACAGCCAGTAAACAGTCTGGATATTAATTTAAATGAAAATTATATTTAAAAAAAGGCTACACCCTGTAATGCTGATCTGTCAACCATTATTTGATTAAAGGTCAGTCCAGCTTTAGTAGTACGTTTTCTGTTTTTTTTTTTTTTTCTTATTTGTTTTTACATTTAGTGCCTCATAGGGAGTGAAAGAAACTGAGGTGAAGAGAAGAAGGAGAAAGAAACAAGGAGCGACAGGCAGATGGAGGGAGCAGATCAGAAGGGACGGCAGACTGACTACTTCCCCAAGGCAAACGTTTAGCACCACAGAATGAATCATCTTGGCCAAATTAGCTGGCAGTGGATGGGCTTCCCCTCACTGCTGGTCTGACATATAGATACGACCTGTCTGCCATTTAGAGAACAGGTCGCCCACATAAAGGAAGAACAGAAGGGGACCCGTCGTCTCCTTTTGCCTCTTTTTTCTTTTCTTGTCCTACTTCTCTCTCCCTCGCTGGTAAACCTCTGGTCTGCCCTTCATTTCCAAACAGCCTGTTAAATAAATGCTGTTTTTAGACAAACGGACACCCTCTCTCTAGGCAGACTAGACTTTCTCTTTCTCCCCTCTGCAGTCATTAAATCAGACTGTATTGCACTTGGTCAAACTACTTGGCTCCTCCATACTAAATCTGGAAGCTATTAAAGAAGCCGAGGTGAAGTACAAGTGCAGCTGAGTGAAAGTGAACTGTACTGTCTCTGGATTTTTCTTTGTTTGCCTTTTATATGAGCATACTACTCAAAGGAGCACTCCAGAGTTTTTTGGCTTGATCTTCCAGCATGTGGTCCATTACTACAGACAATTATTTAGACACATTTTCTTGATTGCAGTAGGAGACCAGAAGATCTGTTCACTGAAAACACATTTATAGTTTAAGCCAGTTGCCAGGTGTTGAAGCAACTGCACACTGACTTCTATTAAAAGCATGGTGTTTTACTATGCACAGGGAAATGTGCCAGAATGTTTTGTTCGTAGTAATCAAGCATACACTACAGATGTGGCAGATCGAGATTAGGTTGAAAACTCTCCTTTTTGTTTTAGTTACATGCCCTGAATCCAGGTTAGACATAAATATGATTTACTATTTCTTAAAGGTACAAGGCATCTTGTGTTTGTGGTTGGGAAACAGGCCAGGGAAGAATGTGTGCTGTGTGTGGTGTTTTTGTTCCTGTGGCTGAATGTACGAGACCTTTATGTGCCTCTCGGGATTCTGCAGGTGTAGCTTCTGCACAGTGAGTGCGAAGCGAGAGTTTGCTGTAGGGTTTGATGAATAAGTGTGGCATCAGGGCAACAAACATCGATGGGCAGCATGTTGGAATGGCAGCCTCTACAGGAAACATTGCGCACACACATCAGCATGCATAACGTGCCCGCATGCCCCCAGTTGTTATTGGAGAAGAACCTTTACATTAATCAAAAAAATGCATGAGCTCCGTATTAAAGGGGATAAATATTAATGAGGGAACGTGGCGCGGGACAGGCTGATGTGTTTTAATAAGAAGCGTATGTGGCGGTGCTGGGCTGGAAGGATGCAGCCTGGGTGCTGAGGCACTGGCCACTGAGAAGAATACTAATGCTGCTGCCTAGCTTTGTTCCACTCCAACCCATTTCTCCTCACTCATCCTTGTATAGCCGCAGAAACAGGAGGACGGGAGGCTGTCGGCTGCAAACAGAGCTCTCATTTTTCCCCCCTTTTTGCAGCTGATGAAGAGAACAAGAAGTAGTAATACTGTATATGGTCACTGTCATAAGAAAACCTCATAATCTTTTGTCTCTTGAAAACGCCAACTGCTCATCACATTGAATTGGTGGACCAATAGAAATGGTCAAAAATGACCAATATAATCTCATAACATTAACATGCATTAAGATCGCAAACATTTGACCAATTTGGAGATATGGCAGCAACAACGTGCAATTATTTTGTAAATGTTCACAATGCAGCAAGAGGGCGTGTATGAGTTATGCATTGTGTTTATGGATCAGAAGGTGTGTCTTGGCTGATTACATATTGATTGTTTGTGTATGTGTATGGGTGTGTGTGGGGATGTGCTTTTGTCTCTGCCATTTTGCGAAGACATATGAGAGTGTGATTCCTTTATTTCCATATAAATGTGTTTGCACATGCTATTGTATACACTTTGAATGCGAGACCGTCTGGTTCACCGGTTTCCTTCCTCTGTCACTTTCGTTAGGTACTAATTACCCCATACTGGGAAACCGACCTGCTCTTTAAGAGATGCTATGACTCGATTGTCTTGCTATCACAATGAGACCCTTGACAACGTGGCTCAGATTCTTATACACGTCCATTTTTCCTGCTTCCAACACATCAATTTCAAGAACTGACTGTTCACTTGCTGCCTGTTATATTCCACTCCTTAATAGGTGGCATTGTTGGGACATAACAAGATAATCATTCAGCTGTGAAAAGAAGGCAAGCCATCCCCAAACTGTTGGTGGGTAGTTTCTGATGCAGGTTAGTGTATGGATGTATCTGTGCACTGTTTTCTTTTCTCTGTACAATTTCTTGACTTTGAGTGTGTGGCTCAATGCTTGAGCCCAGTACTCCTCTGGGATGTGGAGCCTGCTGTGTTCGGACCCAGACTAAATGTCAGCACTGCCCACACACTCTGCCCACTGCACCACCGAGCAGCCCACTAAATGACCTTGACTCTGCTGAAATGTCACTGTGTCCAACTCACTTTGATACTCGAATGGGGGCTGGGAACCATATTTACACTTGAGGAAGAAAAGAAAAAGAAATGATTCGGTTTGGACACACCTGCTCATATAAGGGTTTTTCCTTAGTTTTCTGCATTGTAGAATAACAGTGAAGACATCATAACTATGCAATAACACGAACGGAAGTGAAAATGTTAAAAATAGTTTGGGGTTGTTTCTATAGTGACCAGATTCCCAGACCCAGGTTAAGACTATTCCTAGACAGAAAAAAGGTTTTCAGGTATTATTCTCAGTTGGCACTAACATTCCATCTACGGTTAAGCTTAATCCATATCAGGGAAGCTGACACTATATGGTATATTATACATTTTTCAAAGTAGCCCCCCTTTGACCTTCATGCATTGTGGATAGTCTAGACATTTTCCCAACCTCATGAGGAGCTATTTGAAGATGTTTGTTAATGAGATTGTTGGCGTATATTTATATTAATGTTTGCAATTATATTTATATTCATATTTATAGCTACCCTTGATTTTTATTTTGGAGATACATTTATTCATAGGCTTCACTGTTTATCTCAGAAGCAAATTTTAAGTATTTAAGTATTTTATGTATAAGTAAATCAGTATATAGATCAGAATGTCTAAGATCATGAAAAACATCATCAATCAAGCAAGATCAAACTTTTGACTGAACCTTTCAATGTCCTGCCAGTAGGATTTACTTTCTCCTTCATTTATTCAGCATAGCATTACATTACAACATACCCGTCAGCCAGGTATCCTTTCTGTTGCGACGAGGCAGAGCACAAAAAAAGGTTGACAATAAATTCAGTGCAAGCCGGGAGGGTCTCGCGTTGTGTAGTCGGATCGTGGTGGGAGTGAAGTCTTAAGGGATTGTGAGTGGAGTGATTGGGCAATGAGGCTCATAACTTTAGGTATTGCAGTCAGCAGTACTCTCCTCTCCTCCAGGCCCAACACCTGTCCTGTCCTGCAAAATTGCTTTTAAATTACATTTGTAGGATTCTCCCCCAGATTCCCCTCTCTATCATTGAGAAAGTAGGAACGAATATCCATTCGGGATATCCAATTTCAGCCTGCCTTTAGCTGCTGGCCTTCTTTTCAGCCTGTCCTTCCTCTGTAAGCAGCGTGCTGTTTCCTTTTGCTCCACGACTCCTCTCCTTAGCACTGGCTTTCTTTAAACCAGGTTGAAATCCTGGATTAGTATGTGTATCACATTAAACTACACCAGTGTTTATCATACTGCATCATTTCACACATCCCGGTGAGATCTCCTGTCACATTTGCTATGTAGGATATAATTTTGAAGCATGACCAAAGAAAATCAGCACGTCCAGAGGCACCATGTAATGATCATCAGTGCTGAAATGATGAGGTGCTGGGAATAGCAGCACAGGGCTCCCTACAAAAATAGAGATGAATGAGTGTAAGGGGTCTTTATTCACTCATGATGAGCCATTTCTAGCTTGGCTCCAGGCATCAGGTGGTCACCTCCAGCAGTGAGTGCCCAGGCCACATCTGTCACGGCTGGGCTGTTCCAGAGCTGCCTATGCTTGTGTGTGTATTTGTGTGTGAGATGGCATTTAGATGAGAGAGAGAGAGGGTCACCCAGCAGCTGTGCGGTCGCTGGCTGGCTTGATGGATGATGGGTCCTCCTGCACGCCACAAACAACAGCTATCTAGCCTAGACCATAGTGATAGAAGCACCCTGCCACTGAAACAGTGCTTCAACATTTGGTACAATTTGTTTGATTTTTCACAATACTTTTTGTTCTAACATTGAAATAAAATAAGGAACAGCTGTTTGTTACTGTGTAGTATTAAATCTATTATAATTTATTAAAATGAAATATAGGTGACCCTGGGCTCCTATATATCTGCATGCTTTTTTACAAATTTGTGGAATTTTACTCATCACTATTTGTAAACCTACATAAACAAATTGCATATTTCTCAGTAATGCTAATTCAGGTTGATTTAGTCCAAACAGAGCAGTGTGTGTGAATGGTTGTCTGTCTGTCTGCTGCCCTGTGATGGGTGGGCCTCCTGCCCTGGATGTACACAGCCTTGGGCCCGTAGTCAACTGGGATTGGCTCCAGCTTCCCCGTGACCCGAAATGGAAGAAACAGTTTAGAAAATGGATGGATGGATGGCCATGTAGAATATTAGATATCCGCTTCAGCTCACAATTCCCATATCAGTGCACCCCTAATCGTGATACCAGGTCTGCATTATGAAAACATCTTTGCTCGTTGTGCTATGTCGCGCTTATGTCAGTTCTGATCCTGGAGTGAAAATGACCATTTGTCATTGTGAACATACTCAAGCGCCACAACGAAATCAAACGTGCACATGTGGAGCAGAGGGCAGCTATCAACAGCGCCCAGGAAGCAGTGTAGCGTGACAGTACCTCAGTGGTGCCTGGGCCTGGACTTAAACCTGTGACCTTCAGGTCCCCAGGGCAACGTCCTAACCACTACGCCACCACTGCCCTTGTAAATCCCCACTGTACGTTTCTGACACACATTAAGCTCAGCTAGGTGGTCAAGTCAGGAGTGTTGCGAGTAAGGAAAAGGTAAAATGTTCACTACTGAGTTAGCCAAGAGCCCGCATTAGTCAACACTGGGCTACTGCTTAGGGCCTTTTCACTGTTTTTCATCTTCACAAACCCACCCACACACACACACAACCCATTACCTACCTCCTGTCTCTGTACTTACCATCATCATCACATTTTACTGCCATACCTGAACCTCCAGCACTCTAACAAAAGGCTCCGGGAAACTGCCAGTGTCATGGGTTTTTATAAAAGGCATCAGTTTTATGTCTGTTTCCCTGAATAATGATTGGCCCTTAGTGAAACAGTATGCCGTTCTTTTTCCAATTTAAGGGAGCAGACAGAGACCCTGCTGTTTTTTTGTTACTGCTGTCTCCCTCTCTCTGTGTGGCACCATGCACATCAATGAGTACCTGCACTGACATTTACTCACCACCTTATGAATGGATTCTGAACTGGCAGCATCTCTGCACACACACAGCTTTTGAAGTTCACTCGCTCACTCTCTCTCGCCCTCTCTTTCTCTCTGCCATGGTAACCGAAGCCTTTTTGCGCTTCAGTGCGGGATACCCTGCCCTTCCTCCTTTTCCAGCATTCCTCTCTTTACTTCCTTTCAGAGAGAGTCAGTCTCTTCTCCTCTCTGATCCACATATCCTGTGACAGACAAAAGGAGGCGGAGAAACCTGTTAAATAGGAAATTTTTTCCCTCCCCCCTCCATTTCTGTGCCCTATTTTTGACTTGGGCTTTGGAATAGAGGATAGAGCGTTGTTCCTTGTGTGGTGGGGGGGGTTTGCTAAGTCTTACTGAATTCAGTCTGCCCTGTCCTTGCATGTCCTCTCGAGTTGGTGTGTGCAGTCTTGAGCAGAATGTTAGGTGAGATCATGATCATTATCTTGAGGGATGACTGAAAATGTGTGGCACGCTGATAACACTCAGCATTCTGTTGAGAAGGGGCTGAAAAATCAATAGCAAAATGTGAAATGAGGATGTCCCTGCTCATAACCACACTTATGAGCATCAAGAATAATCAGACAAGTCTTTTGTATTGATTGCACGCTCATGCACACACAAGAGCAACTCAACTAGGGTTGCTTTAAAAATCTGCTATCTCTTTGCTATAAAAAGGACACCTGTCCTGCTTTTTAATGACCCTGAACGCTGTCTCGCCAGCACGTGCCCAGAAGCTCGTTAATGGCAGCCCGTCCGCGAGAGACGAGCTCAGAAATACCAGCAGAATTCCCCGGCTTTCTCTCGAGCGAAGGAGACATTAGCATAGTGTGACCTCTGTGGAGGTACTCCGCTCGCCATGCCTGCCTGTATCTACACCCTAATCAATTTGAGTGAGATCAAAAAGCCTGGCATCTCCTCCGTCGCTCTCCCTCTTCAAATGGATTAGCTCCTTTTTCTGGCATCTTAAAGCTGATTGAAGGCAACGCGCTGTGTGGAATACATTAGGGCGCCCACCGCGCCACACACCAGTGCTCGAGGCATCATGTTTATTTATCAGCCAGCCCCCCTAAAAGGCAAAAAGCAAGCGCTTCCTCTCTGCGCTTCCTGTCAGCAGAGGAAACCTGAGGACAGAATGGCTTCTCTGATGAGGCGATTGTCTAATGCGGGAGCCTGTAGTGCTGTCTGTCTGCCTAGCTGAGGATCAAACGCAACACGGGTTCGGGTTAATGCAGCCTTTTCAACATCACACACTTAACCTTGAGAGAATTCCAGTGTTTTGTTTATAATTCATATCTTACACATGCAGACAATTAAGGAGATGGGATGTGATGATATTAGGCCGTGTTAACTGTCAGTGGGCTGGGAAAGCACACACATCTTCCTCAGAGGTGACGCTTTGCGATTTTAATAGGTTTTCTCATGTCACACTCTTGTGTCATCATGTTCATTTCACAGCCATGTTTAAGCAGTGGAGAAGAAAGCAATGCAGAAGCATCTCGTTCTAAACAGACTCTGGTTATTCTGTACATATAATGTATAAATTAATATGCTGTACTATGTGTATTCATGTCTTGCCTAAGGTTTGCAACAATTCATCAAAAGAAATGTGATGCACTCCCCTAAGGCTTTGATGGTGTTCTGCACTTACCTGAATTACAAAGGACGAGTTTATTCTCTGCTCGACAACACCCCCTGTCCAACTTCAGCCTTTCCGCTTGATTTGAACTGAGATTGTTCTGGCTGCTCTTTGAGTGCAGTATGAATGTGTGGCTCTGTGTGGAGTGGAGTAGAGCAGGTTGAATAGACCTGTGTATGAGTGCGGGAGAGGGTGAAGGAGTGTGTGTTTTTTAAAAGAGGTTAGTTAACAGACTTGTTCTGCAAGAAATCAAATTTTCCTCCTTTTTACCTTAACCCATTCTAGTTGATTAGTAAAGACACGTTTCATGTCTGAAGCCCACTTCTTCTTTGCACTGGAAGTAATGGAAGCTTTCACTTCAGGTCCATCAGTTAGCATTGTACAAACCGCAAGTCATATCAAAAATACTGGCTTATGTGGTGTCTGATACTGTATGACATGCTGTTTCAGTAAAAAATGACTAAAGTACACAAAAAAGTCTGTCTCCGTTCTGGGTGGCTACTACCACTGCTGTTAGCCTTAGTCTGTTTTATCATAAACAGGTAGGGGGGTGTATCAATTCACAGATGGCATAATTTGTTGTAAATTTTAACTTTACTGCTTTAAAAGGGTGTTTGTGTGGGAAATGTGTGGAGCAGCTGACATGTTGCATGGGTGCTGTCTCTGTGTCCAAGCTTTGACCTTTAACACTGAGAGAAAAGCTCTAGGGGAGGACTTTAGGTGATCTCCCCTGTTCTGTTTTTCTCCTCTCATCTCTCCCTTCATTTTTTCGATCTGTCCTTCACTCTCCGTGCCCCTCTTCCTTTAGCTTATGCTGTCCTCACCCCTCTTTATTATTCTTGCCCATATTATGCTCTCTTTCTCTCAAATCTATATTTGCCCCACTTCTATTTCAAATAACCTGTAAGTCTAGAAAACCTGGCAAATCATGACACTGGTTGTGTTTTCTCTGCCAGCTCCATTAAATGGTGTTCTCCCTCTCCAAATAAGCCGCTAAGAGCAATTTATTTTTCTCATATGTTCGTTCTCACATGACTGACTTCCTGTGTTTATATTGCTGAGGAAGGACATGGGCTTGGTACACGGACAGACTGCAGAAGTATAGCCTGATCCAAATGTGTTAGACAAGCAGCCTGTGAGGAACAACAAAGGGACATCAACCGATATTACATTTAATGGATTTTGGCACTGTAGTGTTGAGTGTCCTGAGTGTAACAGATAGCTATTTCATAGTGTCTGTGGTACAGCAAAAGCTGCTCTTGCCCTGTGAGTGACAGATTTGGAAATCACTTTTAAATGGCCTCTTTTTCTGTCTTCCTGTCAGAGACGAAATCGCCGTCTGCCTAGAAAGTGTCTTTGTATTGTTTCGAATCGGTTAGCATGATGTCGGAAAACGGAAAGCGTCTCAGGGTGATTAATTGCCCGGGTGGTAGACAAGCGCAGCAGTGTTGGAGACATGGAGTTCACAGTCATGTTAGATGAACTGGCAACCCTACACTATGAAAACAGTGCAGACTGAAGGCCCCTGGCTAAAACTTGGTGAACCCCCTCGCTTAGGGCCTCTAGGCCCTCTCATTACAGTGCGCCGCCATGCCAGGATAAATACATATTTCAGCTCCAATATTAGCTGATTTCAGTTTTACGCCTAATACTGCTCATGCGAACTGTAGTGTAAACACTGAGCTATTCAGACAGACAAAGGAGAGTGCACGCAGAGGGCAATTCCTGCGCTGGTCCCCCAGCACTGTTTGAGGGCATAGACAGAACATCCTCAATGCTGGATGGCCCCTCTGTCCTTTAGCTGACCTTCATATTCATAACGGCAACTCCCCCACTCCGACTCCCATATATGCGGACTCTACAATTGATTTTTTGCTGCTTGAGTGCTTTCTAAGGTGCAATTGATTTGATATGAAGACTCCCCAGTCTCCATCCAACCCCATCTTTAGCCATGGTAATGAATAGTTTCCCCATTCCACCTTGATCTTCAGATCTCGTAATTTAACTTTTGAGTCACACAGATAACATGAAGTCAAGAAAGTAGCTTCTGCATGTTGTTATTGTGTAACCATGTTCTACCTCTGGGCTCATAGTCTGAAGATACTACTACAACCAGCAACATTGCATAAGGCTTGTTTTACATGTATTGCAGGCAGACATGACTTGGCTTGATCTTTCTTTCTTTTTTTCAGAGTAAATCAACCAGAAGCGTTAATATTTTCCACTGGAAAGGGTGGACCAGAGGAGCCAGCTAATGCTTTGACAAAACCCTCTTGCAAGCAAGACATTCAGGCGGGCCTGAAAGACATGTCCCCTTTGACCCATGGAGCTTCAGAAAGCTCCGGCCCAGCTGTACAACAGGCTAATGCCATGCTGCAGGATCTGAGCAGAATCAAAGATGAAATGAGAAACGTACTTACGGTAAGCACGCGAACGCATCACGTTTCTTTTACATTCTACTCAAATGTACTTACATAGTTACATAATTACGTAGTGAATGAAATAATGATGCTGTGAAGTGAAATGGGCAATGAATTACATCGCCCACCAATTTACATTTTGTTTTTGCAACTTCAGATCTGCATTTCCAGATAATTTCTGTTTACCTCAACTCAGTGACAGAAATATGGCAAAAAATAGTTGCGACACAATTTCTTTGCTTGTTTTAATGAGCCATGAGTGAGAAAAAATGAATATCAAATTACACTTTTGTTATGACCAGCATGGATGTGGGATTTTAATCAGTGAATTTGCGATGTCATGACAACAGCTCCTGATCACACGCTCTCGCACTCTCTTCCTGCATTCTTTCATTCTGGATACTCTTAATACAAATGAGCTGAGCTACAATCAGTCAGATTGTTAATATCTAACAGCTTGTGTCTTGTCCATAGTCAAGCTGCATGCTGAAGACTCAATACTTGAATTCAGTAGTCAATTAAAAACAAATGGTGTATGTATTGGAGACAGTTAGTTCGTTTAAATGGGTTTGGGACACAGAGCTAGCCTACAACTGCATAGGCATTAGTTCTGAACATTCAAGTCTACTTGTGTCTTGCACAGTTCTGGCAATAGAAGTGATTTGGCTCATTATGTTGAAAATGCAGCATTAACTATACCGTGTGTAGCTATTACATGGCTATTGAAAATAAATGAATATAGCAACATTAAGATACAGACTCCGCCATAAAATAAGTACATTTACATTTATTCATTTGGCTGACGCTTTTATCCAAAGCGACTTCCAAGACGTGGAGCAGAGTAGTGGGACGGTACCTTGCTCAAGGGTACCTCAGTAGTGCCTGAGCCGGGACTTGAACCTGCGACCTTCAGGTCCCCAGGGCAATGTACTAACCACTAGGCCACCACTGCCCATAAAATAAGCATACATAGTTCATTGCAATTGGGTTTGTACTTCTCTTTTAGAACTTATAGCTGTTGTGGTTAATAATAATAATAATAATAATAATAATAATAAAGAATTCTAGGGTTAGGTTCTCATCACTGTGGAAACTGTTTTGTTAATATATACTTTTCTCAGTAATGTTACCGATACCATTAATAACAAGACAAAATGTTATTTTAAAGAACAGCCATTGTAGGTCAGACAAGATCAGTTCATATGGTCTGTTCCAATTTCTGATTAGTCGCACACACTAGGAGGGAAAAGCATTGTCCTTCCCATTAGCACGTTCAATGCCATGTTGATTTGTCTCTTCACGTTGACCAGCAGGTTCCTTGTCTCCTAAAGCAGGCCAATGTCATTTCCAGTATTGTGCTTCAGGAAGTGCTAATCTAATTGGAGCAGGGCGCTGATGAAATCAAGCTGAGACTTCAACCCCATGCCTTGCTTCTCGGTGACCAGACAGCAATTTTCCAATTGTTTCTTTTCTCCCTCTCCCTTACTAATAAATTACAGCACTTCTTCATTCTACCAAATGTGCTGCTGCCTGTTTCCATCTATTACAGTCACCCCCACCCTCTCCCTCACTGAGCCATTGAGTTTCCAGGCACGCCTCGGCTGCGGCTGAAAAATTCCATCAGCCAAGAATAATGTAACACAAAGCAAATGACACATTAGCATATAATTGAGGATGCAGGATTTGAATGCTCTTTGGCCGCTGACAGAGAGGCCCAGGAGTGTGTGTGTGTCTGTGTGTGTGTCTGTGTGTGTGTCTGTGTGTGTGTGTGTGTGTGTGTCTGTGTGTGTGTGTGTGTGTCTGTGTGTGTGT
>JBBPDA010000001.1:35702105-35721853 GCA_037974385.1 Arnoldichthys spilopterus
TGTGTGTGTCTGTGTGTGTGTGTCTGTGTGTGTGTGTCTGTGTGTGTGTGTGTGTGTGTGTGTGTGTGTGTGTGTGTCTGTCGGTCTGTCTGTGTCGCTCTCGGAGCTAGGAGAGCCTAGTCACTCTGTGCTCTCAGCACCTGGCCTGTTTTAATGAAATGTCACTCAAACGTATTTGCTGCACAGTGAGACGCCTGCTCCAGCCCACGACAGCTGTATGTCCCTCGCTGACCTGATCATTTCAGATGTCACATATCGTCAAGAATCTGGAAGAAATAAGGATAGAAAGATTGATTGACTACAGATTGGAATCGGACAATTTCTGATAGGAGTGTGTGATTGGAAATTCTCTTTACACCTGACTGGTGTATGAGAGCTGCAAAGTGTATGAGCCACATTCTGCCTGTTAGCCCATTTAATCTGTTTGGTGGGGGGCAACAAACACTGCCATAACTTTTTTTTCAGTAGTATTCCGTACAGTTCCTTATTTAGGCTATAAATTGTTTGATATAATCGAAAGCCATTTATTGTCATTTTTGAAAAATATTATGCCTGATTTTTGACCTTCGATTAAAAATATATTTAACTACTGTATTAAAAGAACCACACATTCACACATTTTTCTCCTACATCATATGTAGTCACACAGTTCAGAACTCATTTTGCATCCAAAATGTACATCTTTATCTTTGCAGTTTGCTTTTAGGGCTACAATAACTGTTTATAGATAAAATAAAAGTTTACATGCTTTTGGCTTATACAGACATGCATTTGTTAGATACATAATTCTCATAGTATGAGACAGAAAGTACTTTGACTGATCAGCTATTTTTGGGGTAGGGGAAACTGTAAATTGTGTACATTGTATTTCTATAGTAAACTGTTCCTTTAACATACTTTGACACATCAGTATCTTATACTTTTGTGCACAGGAAAAACAAAATCGAATCAACCACACAAACCACTCCATCTGTCCAGCCCTAGAAAAACCATGAAGATGGATGGACTGTGCTTTATGCAGCCTACTGTACTCAGCTGATGTAGTGTAGTGTTGGATAATTTGATCTTTTATGTGAATGCATGTACGTGATGGTGTTTTTCTTTCAGTTTTCTGTTGGTCCCTAATAGCAGCGATTGGTTCTCTCTCAGTCATGCCTCTGTTTCCGTATGCCCTCTCTCTTTTCAGGCTGCTCATGCATTTCCTGTGAAGAGTGCAGAGGCGAGCCGTAGCAGCAGGAGCAGCCACCCTGCCCCCCCCACCCTGCCCTCTCCTCCCCCACCCCCCATCTCCATGGTAGGTTCCCATAGCAACCCCAGCCTCTGCAGTGGCCACATTACGAGCCTTTTCCTCCATGCTGTCTGTGAACGCTGTCCACAACGTTCTTTCAGGCACAATGCCACCTTTTATATCCTGCAGTTTCAGCGACTGCTGTTACACAGAGACTTTACAGATAAATCAGCACTGTTATCTCTCTTTTACACCTGCGCTGTGAGAACAAATGCACAATGCCTCTAAAAATACATATCTGTGCTGTGTCACACCTCTCGCAACACAGCAAACAGCCATTTGCAGCTTTCCTTTTGTTCAACATGTTTTTCCCAAAAGGGTCTATAATTGCTACCATCGTTTGAGAGGCTTTACTTCAATTGCACGATTCATAGCTTTTTAATAAATCACACATATTTTGAATTGTGTATATTTTGGTATACAACAATGGCATCATGGTCATAGATTTGAGTGCATGTGCAGTAACTTTGCTGATGCTGCCTTGCTTCCAAATAATATGGTTAATTTTAAAGCTTTTCAAAACACAGCTGTGGCATTACATCAAGGTGTTACCTCAGAAATTTGTGGTGAGTAGCCGCAGTCACTGAGGGTTTGATAGGAGAGGCTGAGGGTGGAGAGAGCCCTGTCAAGGTGAGGAGGGTGTGCTCGTCTCAGTAATGGATTTATGGAGCTCCGATAGATTTATATTCAGGGGAGGATGAGAGCGGGAGACAGTCAAGGTCCCGCAGCTCAACACACACACATGCTCGCTGAGAAGGAACGTGACAGGTTTGCTATTGGGGGAAAAAATGCAGGGAATAAGACAGCCCTGATATAAAGCTAACATAAGACTTAGATTGCTTTTATTCTAGTGTTTAAGTTACTTTTTTTTGTATGACAGCACATTGTTTTCACTCAATTAAATGAAGAAAGACCTTTTTGTACATATGCTGTACACCTTTCACCCCCCTGCTGTTCTCCTTTTTCTGCCAAAATACAGCCACATTCTAAAAAATAGCTTCATTCGTCGTTCTTCTCACGTCTGTTTTCCCTGTTGATTCTTTGCCTCGCAAGTGTATTAAAAACGGTTTAGTTACGGACAGACTGAAAAAAGGAGAATGGTGTTTTTTCCTCCTTTAAGCTTCAAATGAGTTATGACATATTCTTTTGCTTTCTTCTTCTCTCCCAGCCATCAGAGCAGAGTGCGCCAGTCACTTCTAGGGCTACATCGCAGTCCTGTCTCAGTACGCTGCAGAAGAGCAAGCCTCCCACCTCCATGTTTGAGGATGCAGGGCGAGTCCTGAGGCAGGTCAGACACAGCCGGAAGGTTCTGGAGGAGAACCTGCAGGCCGTTTTGAGAGCCAAGGATGGAGAGGCGCTTTATACGCAACTAGAGGCACTGTCTAACAACAGGTACGATCTCTCACAGTGCTCTGAAGCTTTGATGTGAAATGATGAGCAGTTGCAACTGACCACAGAGTTTCAAAAGCTCTTTGCCAGGGGATTTATAACGGTATTGAGAGAATGTCAAAACAAAGCTGAAGCTTGATTCGCTACATCTAAACAACAAACTATTTATGCTCTTGACAATAGCTGAGGAACTTCGTGGTTTTGCTGAATTTGTTTTCTGATTCTAAAACTTCTGGCTGTGCAGATGCACTCAGGCATCAAGCCCTGTATGTGATGTAGATTGACAGTTGGCCTCAGAGCACACTCCAGGCAGGAAAGGGCTAAGCCAAACGGAACCATCAGCATGATTGGCGGCTGTCATTGGAGCCCTTTATCAAACTCAGCTCAAGCCTGCATTCTTTCAGTCTGTAGACTTCACCAGTGAACGCATGGCCCTGCGCGTACCACCTGAAGTCACCAGCATTGTGGGCACGTTAAAGGTCTTACAATTACAATACAATATCAAATAATCAGAAAACATGAACTTTCTACACAGCATTCAAATCTGTAACTGTTAACCCAACTCTTGCATGGGCTTCCTCTTTTGTTTTTTATTTTTTAATTTTATTTATTTTCACAGAAACCATCATTAGTTATCAAATCTAGGCATCTAGATAGAATATACTTCTATTACAGTGGGCCGGGAGAGGACTAGCTTATGCGATGCACACACCTACACTCAAAAGACGGGACTTGGTGGACTGGTTTTGATTTTTGAGGCTTATTTTGTCATCAGATATCAAAAGTGAATCTTGACCTCTTAAGTAAGTAGAAAATATCATTACATTATTGTATATAAACACAACATCAAGTTTCAGTAAAGTACTTTTCCTTTTTTCTATATTACCATGAAACTGAAGAAGTTGAACGTGAAGGGCAAACATCAGTTGTAGTTTTAGAAAATGACTCTTGTTGTTCTGTAAACATATGGAATTATAGCTTTTGGACAACCCCAAGCTTTTCAGGTGATTACTGACTCAGAATCCAAGTGCCTTTCCATTTGTCTGCCAGGTAAATATGGAAGAACTGCAATCTTTGACTGGCAGAGAGAGTGTGTATAATTGCTACTGTGAGTCCATTCCAGGCCAAAATGCAGAGTGAGTATAAATTATGCTAAAAGCAGAAGCTCAAAATTTAAGCAGAGGCAAAAACCAATTTGAGCTGCAGTTTGAATTCAGACAGCAGCTCGGCTGCAGAATGCCGCTGTGTGTCCGACAGTATCACTGATAGATTATGTCACTGTGAACTCCATACAGATTTTGTTTGTTTGCAGCTTTTAGGAAACGGCAGTCGCAGTGAGGTGTAGCGACAGGGGATGAGAGAGCCGCTGCTTTAGTAGCTCTGTGGGAGCGGCGCTGAGGCTTTTATAGCAGGAGGTCAGCTTCAATCTGAGCACTCAGACTGCTCTCAATGTGACATTAGGCCGGCTCCCCCAGGCGCGCTGCTGCTAATAGTTTGTGATGCAGCGAGAGGCAGATTCAGTGTGAGCCGGTGGAGGAGAGCCGGAGCAGCCGGCGGAGTGCTAAAGCAGCAGTTTAAAAACTGAAATGGAGAAGGGTGCCCCAGGACCGCTGTCTGCTGCTGATGATACTGAGGAGCAGAGAGAGAGGAGGGGTGGTAATGGCACCCACTGGCTTTTCTGTGACTGAGGGCTCTATCAGTGTGTAGGCTGGGAAAGATCACAGTGAACGTACACTCAAGAGCAGTGAACCTTTGCTCCATTAGATGCCGTTTTTTCAAGGATAAAAGTGTCCAAAAGTGTTGGGACACATAGCTGTGCAAGATCGTTTTAATATTAATAGGCCAGTTTTATTTTTGTCAGTTTGTCATAAATGACCATAAACACGTTATTGTAAACTGACAGAGAAAGCTTGCTTATTGAATAAAACTTGCTTATTGATTGCCCGTGGCAAGTAAGATTCTATGCTGTGACAACAGCATTGAAATTACATTGCATTTTAAGAAAAGTGGTCTCTACACTCTTATAAAGAATCCCTGTGTCATCGCACGTTCTGCCGTAAAGTGGGTTTTATATTGGGCATTTCCCCTTTGATTTTTCAAGAAATAGACATCCAGAATTGATCAAAACCTTGCTAATTTTTGCAGAAAAGTAATGGTTCAGAATTGCAGCACACTGGCACTTTAGGACCTGCTAAATAAGTGAATAAAGTGAATGTCTTTCTAAGGTTTATGTGCCATGGACTTAGATAAAAGAAAGCAAAAGCACATCAAACTACTTTCAGCTAATTAAGTGGCTTCCTTTATGCCAATTACAAGTGCCAGTTTTCAATAATCCCACTCTGCGATAATCCCACAAGGCTATTTTCTGGCCTAAAGCCTTTGTACTATGTTTCAGGTCTAAAGTCATTTGAAGTAAAGACACTACAGACACACATGCTCATATATATGTGTATAATGGTACACTTACTACAAATGCAATATTGAAGAGACATTCAGATACGATATTGCATAGAAGCACAATAGCATACTCTGCTGGAATTGTCTATTTGCTGAAAATGTGTATGCAACGAATGTATGCTGCTATAGATCAAAATTAATATTACAGAAGACCTACCAATCTCCTCTCAAGTAATATTAAAAATGAACACAGACGATTTATTTGAAAACGCAAAAAACAATTGCATTATGATATTGCTTTTTTGATGTTATTTTTACACCAAAGAATGAGGATCATACTGCTATTAATAATACTAACTTCTACTTTCAGAATAGTGTAACAGGCCTGAAGAGATTTGTGTAGGGGTTTTATATGTAACTCAATAGACTGCAGAACACTGAGAGATGTATTGAGCGATTTTTAGCTGTTTGCTGTTCTTGGAGTACACTTTATTGGGCACTTTGGCTCTTAGCATGGCTAAACATCTATGGGCTTTGGTTTTGGCTTAGTGACTTCCCTCTCCCACCTCCCAAATCTATCCCGGTATCCAAAACCCTCAGTTAAAAATGTCAGCCCCAGTGGTAATTGTCTCCAAAATGGCAGGCGCAATCAGCTCGGCTCCTAACGTGTTAGAACGAAAACACAAACATGCTGATTGATGCGGCTGCCGCTCCCTGCTGTAATGGCTTTGATCTTTTCTTCTGCTGAAAGGTCGCAGGGATGGAGGAGTTTGACGCCGCTCGCTCGTCCTCGCAGGTTCCGCCCTGCCGTCCTCTGTGCTGTAGGGGAAGCGCTTCTCGTCACGCCTTATGTGCCTGGCTTGATGGATTCATTCATTTGGGTTTCTGACATTGCAAAACGAGGCTGAAGTAGGATTTTATCCCTGCCATCCGTTTCACTGAATTATTAATGAAGCCATTTGCGAACCTGAAAGTTCCCAACCTTTTCTTCATCATGCTTCATGGCTTAAAAGTTGTAGCCCACCTTTGTCTGGAATAAAAATGAGCACTATCCAAGTTTGAATTACTTTATAATTATAGCTATACCCTGTGTTGAGAATCAAATGAAGCAGACTGCATAATTCAGCAGATGGTTGAGACCACCTTTTCACTTTACTTCTTGGCTAAGGTTTTGGAGACACCGTCTTGAACTGTACTGTTTTTTTTTTACTTGCCTTTCTGCTGTCTCTGATCTCACCTCTTCTGTGTAGTGTAGTTTTCACAGTTGACTGCATCTAATGACGTGTAATTGTGTGAAGCTGGAAGTGCAAATGCTGAGGACACCTGGTTCAACCCCAAGATTAAAGAACCCTCTGATTATTCTGTTATCCATTTGTCACTTGTGTCAGCCCTTCCTTTAAGACCTTTGTTGCTTTATTCTTGTGGTAATTACAGTTATTGACCAGGCCAGATCTGCTGTTGACTCCCATCTTCTGCTGAGCTCCAGAAGTTTATCACTACTCTTCGTTGCATTATCATAGTTGTTCATTTAATAATCATTCTTTTGTGAGCTGCAGCACAGATCTCTGCATGTGTTTACAGCTGTTTCTCTTTATTGAATGACCTAGGCCTGTTGTATCATTTGAGGCTGAAATAGCGAAGTGCAGTGGACAGATCAGTATGATGCATATAGTAATCACAAATAATTTTTTGCAATTCAGAGTGTGAATGAAGCACTCATTTCACTGAGTATAGTGCATTTCAGGCATCTTTAACAGTGCTAGCAAATAATTATAAAAGCATTTATCTCTTTTGCGAGTCTAAGAAAGCTGTTACTTCATTCTCACTCTTTTCATGCAGTCATTATGTTTCTCATCTCTGTGAAGAGAATGTGAATTCATTGCTGCACTGAAAACTCTTTATAGCTCATTTTCCACCTCTTATTTCTCCTATCCCAATCTGAGGAGCTCAAATATTTGGCATAATAAGAGCTTCAAACGGCCTCAGCTGGAACACGGTGGTGTAAAAGGCGGGCAGCTCATAGGGGTTAATTGAAGGTCATTTTGAGCACTTGGATCAATTGTGCTCCATTTGGAATCACGAGTGTCTTCAAGCATCATCTGATTAGGCGAATCCATCACGCTGCAGACACTTGACAAGAGAGTGAGGAATGCTGCAGCACACAGACAGGTCTTTGATGAGCAGCCAGAATCTTTTTTTTTACAAGTGCATATATTTGTGTGTGTGTGTGTGTGTGTGTGTGTGTGTGTGTGTGTGTGTGTGTGTGGGTGGGTGGGTGGTTGAAGGGCTTGTACAGTGACATGGAGCAGGAGACTGAATGTGAGTGGAGATCTATTTTTGGGAGAGAGGAGATGGGAGATCAATGAACCTCCATTTTCTACAACCGAGGAAGCGTGTGCGTTTGTGTGTACACGATGTCCATTTCAAATTTGGGGATTCTAGTTTAAAAAATGAGACTTACAAATGAGTTTGTTTTCTTTCCTGTAATATTAATATATAACATAGTCATGTGAATAAGCATTTTTTAAAGTAATCTCATGAAAATATATTTGAAAAAGCAAACATTTCACCCTCTTTGATACAGTGCTACAGATAAAGGTGATTATACTACAACTTATATAACATCTGACATTAAATTTGACATATTGAAGTCATTTCCATCATTTAAATAATAAAAAAAGATTAGTTACATGAAAAAATGAAGTAAACCTTCGTATCACACCTAGAAGTCCATAACATTTGAATCAGATGTTCTAGATCAGGTTCCATTGATTACAACATACTACAAGTGAAACCTGATAAAAACCTGACATCTAGGCTCCTGTCTCTTGTGAGGCATTTAGAAAAAAGTGGATGCCCTAGGAGTCTGGAAATAGATTTAAAAAAAGCTTTAAATGATTTAAAACAAATCATTAAACATGTAAGGAAAATCATCCACAAATGGTTTAGTTCTGGACCAACCGCTAACTTGTCCAGGACTGGTTGCCCCAGCAAATTCTAACTCATTAGCAGACAATTTAATGCAAAAAAGTCTCTAAAAAGCCCCACAGTCGGGAGATGACCCACGCAAGTGTTGGTGTTCAAGTGTGTACGTCCACAACCAGAAAGTGATTTTTGGCGACAGTAACAGTACATGTGTATGGTGTAGAACAAAAGGGGACAATACTAGCGTTTGACCAAGGGTGTATTTACTTTGTCCATGGGAGAATATTATGTCTCTTGATATTTTTGTTGAACAAATGAAAAAACTTGTTTTTCTTTGTGGTTTTGTTCAAGTAATATCACATCTGTCTGTAGGCACTGTACTAAACAGGGTTAAAGCTTTGCCTGTTTCAATATGTTGACAACAATCAACCGTTTACATTGAATATATTTATTTCTACACGAGTGTGTTAAAGACAAACCAGGTTTATTTCTAGGCTTAGGTCTTTTTTGCTACTGATGAACATATACATACTACAAGGCTTGAAATAACTTCTCATCCGTCTCTAAGATGCCAGAATACTTCACCTTCGACACTGACAAAATGCCTATTTTAATGCAATGTGTGCATGTGGCCACACACCAATATGAGTTGCACACAAATGCTGCATCGCCTGTTACAGACTTTACAACGGTTTAATTGTACAACAAATTTTGTGTTAATGTTCGATAAGAATGAAAACCTTGTTTCCAAGGATTCAAGTAAAAGACAAGGAAATGATTGGTGATTGTATGCTGGCAACTGGGCTCCTGTTAATGTTGAGCCCTGCATGTGTAAATGCCTATGATTGAACTGAGGGGAAAATCATTCTGTACTTAAATGAAGTAAAAATGAGAAGATGGAAATATCAGAAGAATGCAATGAGTCCCTTCAGCTTTCACGGCCAGTCTGTCTGAGCTCACACAGATGAGTGTGTGGAGTATTGCTGGAAGTTAATATTGGTTGATGGAGTAATACAGAAAACAAAAAATAAAAATCAGTTGAGAGTGTGTATTCCTAAATGTACGGATTCTCTGTAGAATATTAAAGTAACAGATCATCAGGTTAGTCAGTCATATTTGATAATAAGCCAATATTAAACACACATTTTAAAACATATCAGTCCTGTTGTCATATTGTGACAATGTGTGAAAAATAAAAAAGTGATTTCACTGGTGTATTAATGACCACTTAGAATTTCTCACCTGTTTCACCTATGAAGACACAAAGATGGGATCGGTATTATTATTATAAATGTAATCAGTGGGAGGGGCAGAAAAAACGGATTCTGACATTTCTGGTTTTACGTTAACGAAACCTTTGCAGGTATTTGCTATGTTCAAATGAAGTCACAGTAAGAAAATTCACATTTTAAAAGAATGCAAAGTGCCCTCACACTTGGTGGCCATGTGTCTGTGTTTGGAAGTTAATGTTGGTCTATATGTGTGTGCCCTATAGGCTTCTCTTTCCTTCCTCATTTTGGTGCACTGGAATCTGTCTGCTCCTCTCAGAAAGCCCTGCTCATGAGCCTCTGTGTTATGAGCCATGGTGGGCTTCTCTAGCCATGCTGGAGAGTACGTGTTAAGTGTTCTATCCCTGAAGCACATGCAGAAAACGAGAGCAGGGAGAGAGGAAGAACGAGCAAAAGTGAGTGTGAAAGAGGAAAGCGAACACTTCCTGCTGGCTGGCTACTGGCACAGTCTCGTCACTCCGCACGCAGAGTGAGTGGGAGACAGTGGCATTTGGATGGAGTGTGTCACTCTCTCTCCCCCTCCGTCTCAGTGATTTATTCACTGCAATAAGTGATGCAGAGACAGGCTAACAGGCCAGCAGACAGCAGGGCATTAGCATAATGTGTGCTGTAAAGGGGTTGCTAGAGCATCCTGGGTGTCTCTAAAAGATATATGGCACATTTAGATTAGCTCTGCTTGCAGATATCACTCTTCATTGTGATTAATGCAGTATTGTCATCTCCAGCACTCGTGAACTGAATGTAGAAAGGAGCTAATTGGCCGCACTATGTGTTATGTTTATGCCCAAAGTAACAGAAGTAACTTGTGCTTTTCAGAGCTTGTTTCTGACCTCTTTTACAGAAAAGCAACAAAGCAAAAAAAGAGACAAAAGCACAGCGCAACACCGGCTTGATAAATGTTCGGCTAGCCAAGACAATCGTTCTGCTGAGAATGATTTTTACCTGTTTGCTTGTTGAGGTGAAAAATAAAGCCATGCGAGTGAGGATGTGTGAGAGTTTCCTTTGAATACTGAAGGCCTGGGCTGTGTCCTGTATCCTGCAGGGATGCTGGCGAGGAGCTGAGAATAAAGAAGACTGTTGATGCCTGGATCAACACGCTGAGCAAGGAGATTCAGGTGAAGCTCAAACTTCATTTCATCCAGTTAGTCTCACACACACACACAATCCAGCCTAACCCAGAAATTAGTATCAGATGTGTTGAATTATTCATGCAAGATATTTATTGTAATAAAATGAAACGAATGGATCCAGTTAGTCACAAAGTGCAACAGCGAGTTCTGAGTCATTTGACACACTCAGTAACTGCTGCTGATTATTTTTTTTAATTTACTTTCTCTATTTGTATATGAAACCTACACTGTTTTTGTTTTATTATTAATTGTATTATATATGCACTACTTGTGTGGGATTGTAAAGGTGGGTCCGTAAGGGTTTTAAGCTGCATCTGCGCATTTGACCTTACATAAACACAGGGTTAAAATATTTCACATAAAACCCTTTTCAAAACAGTTTGCCACATGTCCAGACATTTTTTTGCAGTGGTTTTCAGTGACACTTTATGCACGATATTTAAAAGCTGAATGTGCAGGTGATTAATTATTACAGATAATATTTATCGGCTAACCTGAATTTAACCCCTGAGGATCATTATTGCTATTCAGTCATATTGCTGAATCATTCTGTTGGAGACTTATTCTCAGTCTGTGACCAGAGTGACCCCAGCTATGTGCCCTGTAAGGTGACACTTTACATCAGTATCGTTGCATCAGCACTTCCATGCAGGCAAATTTACCAGTACATTTCTAACTGCAGTTCTGCTGTCCAACTTTTGATTCTGGCCACTCGCCCAGTGTGAAACATCATATTAATACAAACAATTTCTGCCATATACTTTGCATGCTGAATATTAGTGTGTGTAGCATCGTGTGTGAAAGCTGTTTACACAGTACTCAGTGCTGCTGAGTCAGTGTGAATACACCGAAAATTATTTGAGAAATAACAGGTAGTACTGAGCAATTACTGCACGGTTGCACCAAGAACTCTCCTCCATGCCTGGACGTTTAGGTGTGTACTTTCATTTGCAGCATGCCGAATTTACCAAACATTACTTGTTTTACTACATGGTTATATACATATTAAATACCATGTGTATGTTGTACTGTAAGATTTAGTTCTGTTTTCTTTTCTGTGCCAGGATGAACTAGTGCACCCAGGCAGTGGGGCAAAAGGATCCACCTCATTGCGCCAAGACCAGGGCAGCAGGTTAAGGTGCCCTGTTGGGGTTGGAAGTGGGAGCAGAAAGCTGGAACCAGGAGGGAAAGGTTCTGTTGCCGCAGCAGGAGCAGCAGCAAGAAGGAAACACTCTCAGAGAGAGTCTGTTAGAGCACAGGCAGTGAGCACACAGCCATCCAGCCAGCCACTCAGCTCTTCTCGCAGAAGCAATGCTGAGCCACAGCCACAGGCGGTGAGTGTGTTGGCATTATCACTCCCAGTGCCATGGACACACAGTACATCATGAGCACTCAACTTGATGCATTATCACCTGATTTCACTAATGAGCTCTCCTCACTAACAAAGAAGAGAACCTAATTAGTAAAATCATGTGTAGTGGTGCTTGATTAAAACAAATACCAGTAGACACCACAGCTCTCAATGGAACGTGTTGCCCAGGCAGTGTGTCATAATGCATTCAACACAGTCTGTCATTTAAACACACTAGTCCCAGTGGGAAAGTAAAGGTTAATAGTGTATGAAAGCATTGCAGTGGGGTCATTGTAGCTTTCTCTGCGATTACCATCTATCAGTTTTTAATCTAAAAATGGTTTGGTGTTTGTGTGCCTCTTTGCTGCGATTCATTCCTGCGTTTGTGCTTTACTTATCGACACATCCAGACAGCGACATGGAAGGTACGCATGCAACACTGTGTAATCTGCCCATCTGGATGCAAACACAATACCTTAGGACCCTGCTCTGTCTCTGCTGCGCTTTAACTAAATGAGGTGTTCTCAGTGCCCATATGTTGCCTCCCACATCGATTTGCTATAAATAAGAGTGAGCAGACAAGAGGCACTGCTGCTTATCTGTGTTTGGCCTAGGCCTGCATCGCACTAATGGCTGCACATGTTTCCTGGTGTCGGTATAAAACACACCCAGCCTAGCAACATCTCCCGTGGCGGACTGAGCGGTTGCCATGTAAGGTGCAAGATCTTTTTTGTTGCCTGACGTAAAGCGCAGTCACGAGTACTGACAGCCAGGCAAAACAACTGGCTACATAACAATAGGAAGTGGGGAGCAATTTGGATGTTGATACTGAGGGCTTGACATAAGATGATGTGTTTTTTTTTTTTAAAGCATGTGGGTTCCTGCTTGTGCTCCCTTGATAAACTCAGTACACAGAAGCACATTTAATATGCTTTCAAAAAAAAATCTTTTCAAGCTAATGGCTTTGTATGGTTGAGTACATGTTGTTCCTTCCCGTCCCAGCTGGCGGTTCCGAAGTCTGAGGATGATGAGGAATACCTGGCGAAGGTATATGGCAAGGCCCTGTATGAGGGGCATCGACGCACACTGAAGAAAGGGCCCTACCTCCGCTTCAGCTCCCCCATTCCAAAATCTAAATGCCAGCGGCCTAAAGTGATTGAAAGTGTTAAAGGTAAGGCATATTTACTGCCGTAAACGTACAGAATGTTTTGCATGAACACCAGGCCCACAGTTATGGTACTGCGTACATTAATTCAGTCATGATATTTAACATGCAATTAACATTTAATTCAATTGTTTTGGTACAATTCAGATATATTTTTCCAGCAGTACTTTATCGACTACTTTTTTGTAAATGCTAACTTTCACACAACAGTGATTTGTTATAAATAAAAGTAACACACAGCACTTTTTTTGGATTTTTACACTTAAAAAAAGCCTGAAATTTCATAAAATAATACAGACATTATAATAAATTCTGACATTCCAAAATGCAATGCAATTTTATGAATGTTTATGCCCATAATGGTGTCCCCCTTTTTAGCTCCCCCACAAATGTCTTTAAATAAATGCGATGAGTGAAGCTGTGCAATTAAGTATTTCCACCTCACTACCTCTTTTGCTTCCATTTCCAATTCCTCTGCTGTAGGTGTAAAGATGAAGTCCTCCAAGACCCAGACCAAAATGTCTGGAGCTCATGATGTGCCATCTGGTCTGCAGCCTGCAGTCTCTGAGAACCAGTACCTGTTCAGTCCCAGCAGCCCTGGCTTCCCTCTGCAGGGCTTTCTCATTCCCATGGCCATCCCACTAGGTAAACCCCCAGTTTTTCTACCATCTCAGAGCTCATGGGCGGCTTCCTCTGATTTGATCATATGCACTCAGCACAAGTTAATGCCCCCCATTAGACTCATTAGGTTTTAGTGAAGGTCATTGGATTAAGACTTATAACGTTGTAGTTTTGAGCACTTAAATATTGGAACAATGCTCGTTTGAACTATTTGTCTGCATTTTAAATTGCAGTGTGATGCTGCATTAACCCGCTCTGGATCATTGTGTGCATCGGTGCCTTTTAATGACAACCCTGCCAGCTATTTCAGCTATTTGCAGAGGACAGTACAACAGTGGACTTCTGTTCATCCTGCAATAAAGGAGTACGCTCCAGTTTGACCCAGACAGCCCCCACATGCTGCCACTGTAAAGTCGCCCTTCTTACAGCTGACAGTGAGCACACAGTAGCATTAAAGAATGGACTTAATTAGACAGGCATTTTAGCTGTGTGAGTTTAGCTCTTAATTATGGCTGAGTCTTTGCTCCTCTAAAGCCTCCCTTCCTCTGCTGCACTATTTTAATCACTTCACTGTCAGGGAATTTTAATGCCCTCTATTCCTCTCTCATTTCCCCAGTTCACATCACCACAAGCTATGTCTTACGACTGACCTTGTACTAAAAGAGGCAGTTGTGCCTATTAGCTAGACCAACCCAATGTATGGAGGCATTTGTTTGCTTTATAAACCAGAGTTGGGGCAGTATCTGCAAACAGACAATTGAGAGCGTTTGCAAACAGCGGTATCATTATTTGATAATGATCTTTTTTCCATTTCAGTGATCACTAGGGTTAAAAAAAAAAAAAGTGCACACGTCTGGTTCCAGCTGAATGGAAATGCACCTCTCTGTTAAACCCTCAGTAGCAGCTGAAGCAGCTTCTACAATGCAGTGGTGATGCAGCGCTCCTAACAAGGCACAGTATCAGAAATGGAATCGGATGGCGGTGAATGAAGCAATGTCGTTCAGACAGCGAGGGGCCATTTTGTGTGGTATTGCTTGACAGCATATCTGACCTCTGCTCTGGTATGCGGCAAGGCGAACAGAACCTCTTTTAATCATATCTGCATTGCAGTGGCCATCATCAGAGTGAGAGGGACACTTCCCACACTGTCTGAAGAACAGGTCTCTCTCTTAACATAGCCGCACTTCCTAACGCCAGTGGATTACCGTACGAGACGTCTGAAAGGAGCATGGCTCTTCTGAGTCAAATGGGCATATTAAGTGGCAGCACTGTGGGAAGGCAAATGAATCAGATCAGAAACAGGTAGCAAAGATCAGTGTTTAAATTTCACATTATTATATTTATTTCGCATATTTCTTTGAGGCATAGCTTTTCTGTTAAATGACCTTTGCCCAATTTTGATTTGTAGTGTCCTACATTGTCTTTCGTACATGACTATGAAATTGATTAAATATATAGTTTGGCAGCAAAAAATTAAAATGTGGGGAACACTTACCCAGATTTACTGGATTCATTTTAATTTTTATAATTTGACACAGTTGCAGGCAATTAAAGTGATTTAAATTAATATGATAATTCAATGAAATGCACACAGTTCTCCCTTTACCCCAGATTAGTCGATCAGACAAGACATGTTTGATATTTAACTTTTTTTTTTCCTTCTATCACTGACGCTACAAGGCTAATGTAGACAGGTAGTGGAGCACCAAATATCATCCTGCAAAATGCATAACAAAATGAGCACATACATATTAGGCCAAGTAAGAATGTAAAACGAGCAGGTACTCAGGTCTTCAGATGACTGGTACTGTTGTAGCTAACATACAGTGTCAGAAACCACATAAACAGGACATGGCTATGGACCACAGAGCTCCATTGCTTTGCACACCACAAATGTCTTGACTGACAGACTAAATTTGGACCAAGGAGGACATTTTGTGATTTTTTTGGCCACCAAACTACTGCTTTGAGTGAAATAGTTCAGTTTTATTCAATTTACTTAAGCTTTTAACTCCTACTAGACCTCATTGCTGAAGCTAGAGTCTTCTGTGCGCTCCACTTATCCACTCCTGCAGAGCGAGGGAGGGATATCTGGATATCTGTTCTAATACCCTGCATCTGCAGAGGGAACTTGTAGCATATCAGGGTCTTGTTACCAATCTGGCTGATGTTTCAGGCTGGAAGCTCCCTGGGGTGGTTTAATCACATGCCACTTCAGACACTTCAGAGCAGTCTGCCCACTTCAGCCCTGGTGGCTGTCCCATTTCACATCACATTGTGCTTGTGTGCGCGTGTGTATGTGGGTGTCTGAGAGAAGCCCTGGCGGAAAAGTTCCAGACTCGTTAATAACTTCACAGACTGTGCTGCAGTGTGTGTAGTGTGGCTGTGAGTATGAGGGGAGCAGGTTTGGCCTGGCCCCCATGTGCCTCTCAGTGACACTCTGTAGGGTTGGAGCTTAGAGCTGCCCTATTTTCCTGGCTCGGCGGCTCCCCGGAGAGGACAGTAGGATTGGCAGAAGCCCCCAGGGAAGCACAGAGAAGCTTTCATCTGCAGCAGCTGTTCAGGCAGGCACATCCGCAAACTGCCCTGAGTTTCAGACGCCGGCCAAGTATGGCAGGCAGCTCCCCCGCAAATCTGCTTACGAAGTTCCGCATGGCAGATCGGAAAACGTTCCTGTCAAGTCAGCCTCTACTTATAGGAGCTTTCCCACAGGGTGATTGGGGTCCGATTGTGCATTTATAACTTTGCATTTGTGGATTCAATTGTCAGCTGTGCTGCTGGAGTGCCGACATTCTTTCTAGTGCATGATGTTCACATCACAAAACAGTCTTTTGGTCAAAGTTGGAATAATTACTCATTAGGTTTTAGTATTTTATTTTGGCAACTTGCAAATTGTCTATTGCATGCTTGGCAGTCATCTCTTATATAGAAGTATGCCCACATCAGGACGTGTAAAGACTGCATAGCAAAGTATTACAGCCCCCTATAGTGGTGGTGCCAAGCATCTCTGCATAAAAACACTAACCACTTGAGTCTGACGCTTTTTTTAAAAAATTGTCCATTATGGTTATCTGTCTGTTCCAGGTTCATCCCGCACCCCCACTCCTGAGAAACAGGAATGCAAATAAGTTCTCTTCCCTGTTTTTTTTTTTTTTTTTTTTTTTTTTTTTTAACCTGGCGGTTCCACACCTCAGCCCACATGTTTTCTACCAGTGATCTTTTTGCCTTCCAGATGAGTCAGAGCCTTTTGCTCCTGAGCCACTGTTTGGATGCCCTTCAGCCAAATTATGGAAATCATAAAGCTACTCGGTGTTTTGCCCAACTCCATGCAGAGGGCTGGAGAAACAGATTGCTGAGCCCGCAGCAGACTTATGCAAATGTGAGCCTCCTTGTTGGCCGTTAATATGGCGCGGACGAGCAAACACATGACCGCTAACCTGCCGAGAGGAGAGCCAGAAATCCGGCTAGTTCTGCTAGTGCACCCTGGCTGAACCTCTTTCGTCTCCTTGTCCCCCTTGCTGAACAGATGCCAGTCATGCAGCTTGGCTGGACTTCCAGCCTGGCAGATGTGTTCGAACGTGTGTGTCTGCGTGTTGGATTTGAAACAGTGTGTGAGAGTCGTGTGGATGTCCTTTATGACCTCTCTGGGGTAAAGTAACTGGGAGGTGTGCATAAGCTCCAGCTGTTGAGGGGAAAAGGCTGTCTTTAATATCCTGTTCACGTGAGCTCACCTCTCTGTCTGCGTGTAAATAGCTATATGATGTGATCCCCTGTGTCAGAGGGAGGGGCATGAGCACAGCTTGGGGTGGGGTGGGGGGTTGTTTCAGGACCACTCTCTTATTGGCAAATAACAACCAAAGTCCACTTGCATATTGGGCGGAAGAGCCCGGGACAATAGGCCTTGGTGCAGTGGTGTATGAAAAGGGAGTGTGTGGGTGTGTGGGTGTGTGGAGAGAGAGAGAGAGAGAGAGAGAGAGAGGGATTGATTGTCTTTGTGATTAGCAGAGCCCCACCTCCTCTTTGTTGCTTTGTTTAGCAGCAAGTTCATGCATCCCAACTGATGATCAGCATACTGCATTTTTGCACTTTGTGTTGTTTCTATGTGACTAGATTTAGTAATCACTACACAAGATCTGTTGGCCATTAAAATGCACCATGAGTTTGTACGTTCACATTTCAAACGTGTCAGTCTTCTAATTCAAGAGTGAATGACCTTCTGTAATCGGTGAAACTTAAACCTACACAACTACGACAAAAACTGTGTGAGGCTATGTATGAACTGGGCTGTCACATCCTTTACAAATTATGTGAAAGGACTGAAAGAACCAACCCAGCTTGAGCAGTGCTTTAGATACACACTTTTGTGTTTGTGTACACCCTCTTAGGTAAGCCCAGAGTTGATGGCCAAGCCCCTTTGCCCTCGCGGGTCATCATCAGTGACAAGCCTGCGACCGTGATAACCTCACTCCCTCCTGCCCCTGCCCCTTCAGCACCTGCTCCTGTTCGAAAGCCCAACACAGTGCTGCTGGAAGTGCACTCAGAGCCCAAGAGACCACAGCTCCAAATACAGGTAAGAGGCTTCTGGAACTCCGTTGTCCTGGCAACGTGGCCCACAGCAATGTGCCTCTAATACTATGCTAAATATAGGTGCTCTCTCAAATATGATAACATTATTACACTCTCCAAGACATATGTGCTTAATACAGATGATTATTTGGCATTGCATAGCACATCCTTGCTAATTTAATCCCTGTAATGCATTTGTTTCTGGTACTTGGTCTTTAATTGGTTTCCCTGAAGTATTGTGAAACAGCTCCTGCTCTGTCTATCCAGGTTCAGCCCAGTGTGAACATTGAGAGCGTTAAAGCCCCGAGTCCTGATTCCTCTCCTCCTCTTCACTTCCCTTCTCCATCCATTCAGGTGAGACACAGAGACTCAGAAACGTTTCTCTTGTGTGTTTTCCGATTGTCTTATGCCACTCCTGACTCTCTCATCGGGATCAGCTATAGAATAATCAGTACAAAAATGAATTTCCATAGGCCTCTTCTAGAAAAAAACCCCAAAACAAACAGGAAGAACTTTGATGAAAGCCTGCACTGAAATGATTGGAATTGCTTTTTCACCTTTTATCCACAGCCATGATACACTGAAGTCTCAGCCCACTGCACTCTGAGAGTATCAGCTCCGCTCTGCAAACCTTAACAACCCCAGCCTCTTTACAGCAGTGCTTGAGATTTAGAAATGACTCGTGGGCACTGAAATCTTTCTCTAAGCTCTCCACTTGTGCCGATATGTGAATAATGATGAAAAAAGCTGCTTTTTTGAGGTCACCACACCACATGTCCAATTATGTGTTGTCCGATAAATCAGTCGTCCATATCCAAGATACAATGAAGGCTATTTATTTCTAGATAAGTGCTGTAGTACTTTCAGTGCTAAGTAAAAAGAGACTAAATTACCTAGCACTAAATTGGTAGCGCTCTTTGCTCTAATATTTGATGGTATAATCTGCTCCACATTCAGGTTTGTCTCCCTGCAGTCATTAGGCTGGATTAGTGTGTCAGTGTTTTAATAGATGACCAAAGCTCTTCTCTTACACCCTCCCTGCAGAGACTGGAGTATAGTGTTGAAGGGTGTCTCTGTTCCAAAGTTTCTGTGCCCCCCTTTCTTCTGTGTGTGTGTTAGTTACTGCAGCACAGGGGCTTGGTAATGGAGAGCTGCTTCAGGAGTGTGACTGCGCCACGCTGACGGTCACACAGCCGATCCTGCTGCAACACGAACGCTAATGTTTCTGCAGCCTCAAAGATTGATCATTCTGACAGGACCCGCACTGTTTCAGTAGTGTGTGTTTGTACTGTGAGTGCATAGTACAGCCAGAACGTCCATTACATTTCTCATATAGCAGCCAGCCTTGGCCCCAATCAGTGGCATTAGATGGATGGACGTTCTGCCATTACATTTTGGCCAAGGTCCAAGCAGCAGGACTTTTCAATAAGGACCTTGTTTTCTGTGTCCCCACGTTAGCATTTCTCACGACTTGCACTACACATACACACACACACACATGCACACACACGCACGCACGCACACACACACACACACACATACATACACACATATATATATGTGTGTGTGTGTGTGTGTGTGTGTGTGTGTGTGTGTGTGTGTGTGTGTGTGTGTGTGTGTGTGTGTG
>JBBPDA010000001.1:35733072-35745301 GCA_037974385.1 Arnoldichthys spilopterus
AACAGTAAAAGTCTGTGCATGATTCTTGTCATTTTACAGTTGATATGATGGTGGTGCAACAGTATTACCATACGTGATTGTCAGATCTTTTCCCATTGTCCCCATTTTTGCAACTAAACTCTCAGAAAAAATGACGGAAACATCTGATGCAAACCAGCATAATAGTATAACTACACATAACACAGCTTTTCCCTCTCTTGGCTCATAATTTTGATTCATAGTTTGTGCGAATGCAAGCAGTGCATTTGTCAAGGCCGCTGGAGTGCTAGGAGGTTGTATTTCCTCATTATAGTGAGTTTGCTCTTCTTCATCCCCTCCATTCCTCCTCTCTTCCATTTCACTCAGCTCGCTTTAACTCAGCTCTGCGCACTCTTCTCGCCTCATTAATTCCCACTCTTGTTTAATAGAAAGATCAATGATGTATCAAATTTGCAGAGAAGGCTACAAGTCTGCGATCAGCAAACCCTAGTCAGCACATTCGAGGCCTGACTGGACTCTTCTTCTGCTAAAGCGGCCATCCTACTGCTCCAACCTCACATTGCCTTAGATAGAGGAGGAGAGCTTCCCTGCCAAGAGTGCCACTTCACGATAGTGGCCTTTTTAGTTTTTAAATAGTGCCCGTCAGAAAAGCTGACTAAGCACAAATGCAAAGTAGTTTGGGTCAGATGTATAGCAGCTTTCAATTTGCTCCTTTAGAATTATTTGGCTGCTGATACACCAGCAGGGCCCAGCATATTTTAGAAATATGGCAGAATGCCTACCTTGCGTAGCAGTACTATAGCAGGTACACATTTCATGGAACTTTGTCATTGAATTAAAGTAACACTGGCTGCTTTACACAGGGTAAGCATTTTTCTCGCAGTGACTTTGCAAGGCCTGTGTACTCGCAACCAAATCTGTCAGCTTGTCATCAATATTCTGATTACTTTTTTACAGAACCCCATGCGCAACTACCAAAGGGAGAGTTGTTTGAAGTATAAATCATTTTCCTTCCGGTGTTTCGCAGGGGCGTAAACTAACAATTGCCAGAGGACATTAAGAAAAGGTGCAATTTCATCTTAGTTTATTGCAAGCAATAATGTTCCACCAAAGTACAGTCGTGCTGATCTGAGTCATCATTGCAAAAGTCAGCACAGATAGAATTGAAGCTAGAAAAACTCTTAATGGAGGCCATAATCACCACCAATCTAGTGTATGATTAGTCTGCCTCTCGTGTGTTTTGCTGCGGGTCAGTGGAGGCGGCGGGAGGTGGAGGGTTGCAGCTGTTTGTGGATGCCGGAGTGCCACTGGACTCTGAGCTCATCAGGCAGTGTGTGAATGAGGTGCTGGCAGAAATCATCACCCTAATGCTCGGTCAGAGAGAAGACCCCAGAGAGCCTGCTGCTCCCACATCAACACAGGACACACACACTCGGCAGGTAAAGGGGAAGGCACAGTCATTATTCACTGAGTGATTTATTTATTTGATTAGTACTAATATCCTGTACGCTTAATGATGATTAGTTCCACATTGACGTCTGTGTTGTTTTATGGTTTGCTAATGTTGTGGGAGAAGACTCCAGTACCAACACCAGTGCCCACTCCTGAGCCGAATGTGAGGGAGAGCTCTCCAGTTCTGAGGGAAGCGCTGTCTCCAGTTAGCACTCCAGATCTCTCTGAGCAACCTTCTTCTGTTCAGTCACCCAGAGACAGCCAGTCTGCTCTACCTCAGCCAGCTTTGCCAGGTCTCACAATATTCTTCTTCTAGGCCAGAAATGTTTTTGCTGCAGGTGATGGTTCACTGGTTTAAATTTAAAGGAGATAGATTGTAATGCTCAACATGGTTGTATATGTGGACGCCAGACCCAAGATCATGTACTTACATTGATACAAGTGCAAATTAAAAATACTGTAATGCTTGTGACTGGTTTTGACTTTTTTTACCAAAACTCCATACCAGACATTATGATATGTAATATATAATAAAAGAATATAACATTTTATATAAACACATTGGTCTCATAAAGCATTTGCTTTGCTTTTTATTATTATTATTATTATTATTATTATTATTTTACTACAAGATTTCATATTTGTTTTTATGATTTTAGCTTATTTGTCAGTTTCAGGTTTGTAAGTCTTTCTTTATTCAAGTATAAAGGAGTCTGATCTTTTATAGCTGGAAATGACTGCCTTGATTTATTGCCAGAGCAGAGTTTACTAGGATTAGGTCTTTAGTTATTAATCTTAAGAATTCTTCTTCTTCTTCTCCTTCTCTTCTTATTCATTATATTAAAGAGAGTATAGAGAGAAAAGAAGTTCAATCACATTTTTATTCATGTGCCTTTCCATATATTATTACAAAATGATATCTGCTTGCTCTCATTAGCTCAGGCCAAGGAACTCATTGTCTTTTCAATCCTTGTTTCAGAACCAGAAAAAACTCCAGTTGGGACACCTGCCAGCACGCCGCATCCATCCCCCCATAGGGTTGCAACACCTTCTCCTCCTCCAGAGCTGACGAGCCTGCGTAACAACCCATGGGGAGATGCAGAGCTTCCACTTAAAGAGGAGGAGCCGCCCAGTGAGGATCCAGAGCAGCAACCATCACCACAGTGAGTCTTTCTCGATCCGTTCCACTCCGGGTACCTGGCCATCATTAAAAGCTGTTCTGATGCATCTCAGTCACATTGTATCCTGTACCAAAGCTTAGTGTCACTTTTCTCGAATATACAAAGAAAGACATTTTAGAGGTGAGGTGTTATATTTTGATTGAAGATTTCTGGACTTTTTCCTTATGACATGATCAGGGACATGAACTAAAAAGGTTAAAAAAAATTAACTAACTGAAATAATCTTGAAATGCCCAGCAACTAAGCATCCACAAAATATAAATTAAAAGGTTCCCGGACTGGAAGTATGATTGCATCAGGATTATTTTCAATGTTTTCTTTAAATAAGCAAATTTTAAATAACAAGAAGGGTCATTAAATGTATTAGCTCAAAAACTCCTGTGAGATAAAAATGTGTAGAAGCCTGGCAAAGTGAAAAAGTACGTGAAACCACATTGCCCCCTGTTGGTGGTGTTTGTAGAAAAGCATGTAAATGTCAGTGAGAAACCTCTTTATTCATCAGGATTGAGCTGAGCGACATCTGAGAACAGCTAAATTAAACAACTGCTCTACATTAATGGGTGTAATTCCCTGTCCTGCTCTACTGCACTCTGTTCTACTCTACTACTTTAGTAAAACCTACATGTTAATCAAAACGCTCCAGTCTGAAATTGTCACTCAGCCTGTTCATATAAGTTGATGGTTCCAAGTGATCCGAGTGACCAAGCTTAACCTAAGGGTAACATTTTTACATCTTTGTGTTTGGAATCTGCATGTATCTAAATCAGAATAATAAAAGATATGCACTTGTACGCACACCACACACAAACACACACAATCCCATGCTTTTTTATTCAGTTTGTTGACTGCAAAAATTCTGTTAACCTGTTTTTCTGAGATGATATAATTCTAAGCTTCTCTCTCTCTCTTTTTCTGTGCCTAGCAATTTGCTGTCAGTAGCTTGTGAGGAAGAGGAAGGGACAGTTATACCATCACAATCTCCAGTTCCGTTCGAACCTGTAACTCCAGCAGTACCTGAACCTGCCCCTGCACCTCCTGTCCCTCCTGAGTCTCCGTCTGTGGAGGAGAGCAGCTCACATTTCAGCCCCTCCCTCACGGAGACGGAGACTGAGACTGCAGCCAGACACATCTCAGAGGGAGAAGTGCTGCTCAGCTATGGCCAGATGGCTGCAGTCAGAGGTACTAGCCAGCTTGTCATACACTTACATAGAACATGCGCACACACACACACACACACACACACACACACACACACACTCAGACACAAAAGTGTACAAAACTGTACGTCCTGCATGAACTTTGTCATAGTGTTACTGAGTGAACTCCTATACTAAACTTTGCTTCAATGCTGTAAAAGATATATCTGCATACAACCCCATTTCTGAAACAAGGGCATGCTGTGTAAAATGTAAAACAAACAACAACAATGCAACGATTTGCAAATCTTTTTTTCAGAGAAGAACATAGCAAAAAACATAGCAAATGTTTATGAGGAATATTAATATTAAAGATATTATCTCCTTTTGAATTTAATGGCAGGAACACATCTCGAAAAGTTGGGTCAGGGCAAAAAAAGGCTTGAAAAGTAAGTGGTACTAAAAAAACATAGCTGTTACAAATAATGAGGTTCACTAGCAAAAGGTCAGTAACATGATTGGGTATAAAAAGAGCATCTTAGAGGGGCAGAGGTTCACTAATCTGCACAGCTTGGCTTTGTAGTACAAGAGTCTGGGTGCTAACTGGCTTGCCTGCTGTCCAGACCTTTCACCAACTGAAAACATTTAGCCCATCATAAAACAAAACATACAGCAAAGAAGACACACAACTGTTGAGCAGCTAGAATCCTGTATCAGACAAGAGTGGGACAACATTGGTGATAAGATGGTTATGAACTGATAGAAGAGGGGATACTACACAGTGGAAAACATGGCCCAGTCCCATTTTTTATGAGATGTGTTGCTGCTGTCAAATTCAAAATGACGTTATTTTTTTCTTAAAATGGTAAATTTACTCTGTTTAAACATTTGATGTTTTCTATGTTCTACTGTAAATAAAATTCGGTTTTATGAGCTTTGCAAATAATTCTCTTTTATTAACATTTCACCCAGCATCCTAACTTTTTTGAAACTAGGGTTGTACTAACCACTATTGACTCCAAATGTTTAAGTGCCCAAACTACCCTAATGTTCACTCTACCTGCGTTTTCTCCAAAGCTTTGGGCGAAGAGGGCTTTACTCTTCCCAACCTATTAACCAGCTTCAACAGCTCACTGCATGGAGTCCAGGATATGGTGAGTGTCTAACTTGAACATCATGTCTGTTAGCAAAAGATACATATTCAGAGTCTTGTTTTTATCTATAAGTTATGTTTCTCAGTAACTGTATTTTAAGTTTCCCACTTTCTGCATTGTATTATTGTTTATTTATCTGCATCACAATTAGCGTCAGCATGAATAAGCATTAATGTGGTTGGCAGGACTACGACCCACCGAGTGAAGGTCAGGTAATTAGAAGGCCACTTGTTCCTGCCCACCATGACCCAATCCTCTCTCTACTGGCCAGAATGGAACAGGGCCCAGCCATTCAGTCACAGCAACCAGAGGTATAACTTATCTTTCTTCAAGATGTGTTGAACTACTCACAGATCATGAAACTCGTCGTTTCACTGCATATTAAATGTATTTTAATGGTTTGTTTGTTGGATTTACTGGTTCTTGTAAGAATGGATTTGTGTATTTATATTATTTTTTATGACATTACATATTTTTGTGTGCCAATATTCTGTGAAGGCAAGTTCTGTTCTGTCAGCTAACTTACATTTTGTTTTGTTGCACATAAAGGAAATTCAGTCCTCTTCATGTGTTGATGTAAAATGATCTAAAATTTCAGGTTTTTTTTCTTACACTGACTACCTGTATGTTACAGAACTTTAAGGTACTATTACCAGTCTATAAATAGTTTAATGGTGTTGACACTGCATATCTTTCTCATATGCTGCAAAAATATTAGCTGAACTCTCTGATTATTCATCATTAGGAAAGAGTCAGTGAGTCCTGCCTAAGGTAAGGACTAAATATGCAGAAGCAGTGTTTGCTATTATGCTGGTCATAAATGCAATCATTAGACAGAGAGCATTAAAAGAGCCTCAACACTAGACTAGACACTTTCAGATACGTTAAAAACATTCCTATTTTACCTATTTCTATTCCTATACACTATGCCTTCAGCTCAGCTTAACACACTGTTATCTCTACTGCATTTCTCAGTTAATTTTTTGGCCAAAAATGTAGGTGTTTGAACCAGGCTGAAGGGAATCCATTTATTTTGGCACATAAATAACCTACAGCTGTGAACAAATTATAATTTGTACCATTTTGCACAAGGCATTACTGCTATTCGCCACTAGGGGGCACTGGCACCACATTGCTAAATTGAATGACTCTTGCAAAACCTGGGTGAAGAACTAAAAAAGGTTCTTTTGCATTGTGTAGTAAGTGTGAACTGCTTGTGTTCTGTCAGAGGTTATGGGATGAAGAGAGCACCGGGGAGGTGAGTGAAGGCCAGCGGCCAGTTCTGACCACTGCGCAGGAAAAAGTAGTGACTGGACACTCTCTCATACAACAGCAGTCCACTCATTCCACTGCAGAGCAGAGTCCACATGCCACCCTGACCTCACCTGGACAATTACTCATTCAGCACACCGGTATTTTCACACACCTAAAATACACATTGTGTAAATTAAATTGCTACATATTGTGAATACATTGTGCCACAAGGAAACATACTTTGACATACTTTTAATTTACTTAATTATAATAGCTTTATTAATGCATAGCTGCATTAAATATCTATGGCATATTGTAATGGAACATAGGGTAAGAAACATGGGGCATGTAAGGAGCCTATGTGTGGCTTACACAAACCTGTAAATTTCTCCTCATGTTTTATGTTGTTATTCTTGCCACCATAGCAGTTTGCAGCCGTCTCTGGGTGGCCGTCCCTACCTGCTACCAGGTGTTTGTGGCCCTCTGTGGACCTGGCTCTAATGGGGCATGCCTCACACTAGCCAAGTTATATAGAGAGAGGGGATAGAAATGTTGGTGCTTTTGTGTGTGTATGTGTGTGTGTGTGTGTGTGTGTGTGTGTGTGTGGGAGAGAGAGCACGAAAGCGAAGGGCTGAGCATAGACTGGCCCAGGGGAAGCCAGGCTGTCTGGATTGTTCATCAGGATGCAGGCTGGGGGAGCACAGCGGAAAGGAGCCCCTCTCATAGCGTTCTCTTACAGCCCTGTGTGAACATTAGCCAACCACAATCTCCTCCAGCTGCAAACTCTCTGCTGATGTTTCTTTCATAACCTCCAACTCTTTGTTTCATCATCTGGAAAAAAGGGATGGGGCTACAGATAGATAAATACATGTATAGTCAACAACCTTTTTGGTGTCAATTCTTCACATATTACATTTCAAAACAGACAGAAAGTTACAGCTAGAGCTTTGCTTTCTTGTACTGTGTCAGTTCATGTGTCGCACCATATGAAGAATACAGTCTGTATGTGTTGTTAGTCCTGCCTCCATACTCTCTGTGTTTCTAAGCACACTTGGAGAGTATGTTTAAGTTATGAGTGCAGTGCAACAGAACGCTCATGGTAGATTCCTAGCCTCTTCCTGTGTTGGCCTAAACCAATATTTACCTTAGGCTGAAGCAGCTCCACTCATGGTAAAAAGAACTTCACTGTTGCTTACAGACTGGAGCTGCCAAAAAAAAAACCTCAAGCAGCACAGACAAGAGTGTGTTATTGATGGAGAGAGAATTTGAGGCTATTTTGCTTTTTTCTCCAATGTGGTAACATGTGTCTTTAGTGTAACTGAGTCTCAATAAGGCTGAGCTTCCACACTCTCCAAAGGTAGCTTCTCGCTGTACGTGCCAAAAATAATGTACAACCCCCACATTTAGTGAAAAGGTGACAGTGACTCTTTGACATTGTGAACACACTCAAGCACCACAACGAAATGTGACCTTTGAATTTAACCCATCACACATGCACACGTGGAGCAGCGTACAGCTACCAACAGCGCCCGAGGAGCAGTGTATCAGCACGGTACCTTGCTCAAGGGTACCTCAGTAGTGCCCGGTCTGCGACTCGAACCTGCGACCTTCAGGTCCCAAAGGCAGCGTCCTAACCACTAGGCCACCACTGCCCCTCATTTAATCATTTAACCTGATTTGCCAGTTTATTAGCTACACCTACTGTGTGCTTACACTCATTGATCATTGTATCAGGTTCACCTTCCATATAGGTGCACTCCATACATTTACAGTTACTATCTGTTTCTGCACATCCACTCTACCCTTTCAGTCAGTCAATAGATGCTGCCATTGAAATGATATTAGTTTTGTGTACTACTCTCAGCAGCAGTGATACCAAATATTCAAACTTGTCTCAGTATTTGATTTAATCAAGTCCCAGTTTTAATCTCAGATTCCCAGTTTATAGTGTCAGAACTGAAATGTGAGATGTTGCTTTTGGAAGAATTCATTGTTATTTTGATATCACAAAATGAAAATTTGTTCACTTCCTTTGTCTCTTTGTCTCTGGCTGTCTGATTGTGGGTAATACACATTACATAGGTAATAATGAACCTATGTAATGTAAAGTTGTGTATTAATTACAATAAAATCTACTAACGTATAGACTGTTAAATGCCCTGTGTGTAAATGGAGAGCAAGATAACATATCAGAGAGGAGGGGAATGTATAGTTACTGACTGTTGCTGTGCGCAGATGATCATCCACTCTTTTGGTGCTTTAGGTTTCAAAAACACTGTTAATGTTGAGCCTGGCGCTATAGAGTTATACAGTGCCTTCGCTATACCAGTCTTTAGGCTTCTTGGTTGAAACGTTAGGTCGTTTGACTGTGTGTGTTTTCTTTGTTACATTTTAATCTCATGCTGCCAGACTGACTCATTGTGCTGCATGTCATGTTTTTGAAATAATAATTTCACCATGATGAAATGCTCTGTTTTTTTCCTACTATCTCACTCTAATTCCCTTTAATTTAACTTGTGTTGGTGTTTCCATGGTAACCAGGTGCAATAGCTGCAGTAGCTGAAGACAGTGGGCTGTCAGTCAACTTCAGGCCGTCAGAGGAACACACAGAGACTCCGGCATCTTCCCCTCAGCCAGGAGCGCCTGCACACCAACAGGCATGTAGCTCTGCTGGAGGGTGTGGGCTGGGTTTACTTTACAACATTCGTTTCTGTCTGTAGAATATTAGACTTGAATGTCACATCCTGGTTACATGTGCATGTGTAAAATATTTTTCCAATAGTTTTGGAGCAGCTTTACTGCCTATAGATGATCATCAATTTTTAATTGTTGTTATAGTTAGTTGTTATATTTTATATTTTTTGTTGTTACTTTTTTACTGAAAACACATTTACAATGTAAAATAACTTTAAAGATCACTCTTGTTTACCCTTTAAACTCATTCATTTTCAAATAACATCAGCTCTCACAATGTTGAACTGTTTGCCAAAGTAGCATCACATTCATGTAGGTTTTTTTCTTACATAAGATTTAAAGAGACATTCTCAGTCCATTACTGGCAAGACTCTTACCCAAGGTGATAAATCTCTGCATCCTCAATATTGCTTGATTTTTTTACCTAACGATACATCTGTTGTCTTTGGTGTGTACACATGGGTGAGATGGTGTGTGTGAGCCCTGTCCAGGACATACTCTCTCCACCCATTCCTCTGTTCTCTCAATCTCAAAGACAAAGTTGTCTGTTAAGCTGTGTGCTGACACAAACACACACTGGGCACCCATTAAGCAGGGATTTCTCTTTACCCATGTGTGAGGATTACTCCCCGACCGAGGGTAAAACTGAAACATTATGTTCGGTGTTGTACCCTGAGCTCCTGTTAGTCTTTGTTTCGTGTAATCCATTTTGAATACAGTGTGAGCTACTAACCCCTCTTTACAGGTCTCCTTTCATCTCATCTTTTCTATTTTAGGCTGCTGAGACTCTACAGACGGTCCACAGACCTGCTCCAATTCTAGTGAAGCAATACCAACACAAAGAGGGACTAGGTAAACCCATCACAAAATACACAGTGAAGAGCGTGGTCAACTAATCCACTTTATGTACTAGATAAGCAGGAAGCACATTACAATTGGTGCTGCTTCTGCTCTCCCCCCCCCACTTTTATATGTGCAATTTTCCAGGGCACCACAATTATGGCATATTTGGGCATATTATTATTCCTAAGTGAATAACAACCATTAGGTCTGTGGCACTGCATGATGAATGGAGGTAATGCATTAAATGTCTGAAACCGTAAATGAGTATAATTTATTGTGTTTACTGTGCAGATAATTGCAGTGCACTGCTGTGCTGTCGTTAACATGTTGTTGATTAAGTGACTGGTGACTCATCTTATCAGCTATGTGCTGGATCTGGACTGACACCTCATGAGCTATTCACACTGTAACTGGCTCCAGTTGTAGCCACATCAGCCCAAGCTCTAACAACCTCAGCCAATGTTTCCCTTACCTCAGTGCTGTGAAACTCTGCCCTTGTTGGCAAACCCTTAAGAAGGAATGGACGGTTCCATTCACAGTCAGTAGATGGCAGTGTGTCTGTGTGCTTGCAGGTTGCCTACTTTTCTTTTGTCTTCTTCCTAAGATCTGCATGATCTCTGTAGGGGAGATTGTCCATTTGTATTTCAGTTGTGTGCCCCCCTGCTAGACCTGTGGGGTTCTGGGGGAGGGGGGGCAAGCTTGATACAGTCTACCCCTCAGTGACAGCAGCTTTAGAGATGCCATTGGAAGCAGCCAACATGAAGTGAGGGAGTGACTGAGGGGACAGGTTTGAATAAATGCATGCATCTCACACTCATGTGCTGGGAGGGGTGGGGGTCTCTGGGTGCACTTCAGGAGGAGCCGATGTTGTCATGCACCCATGATTTTTGAATTAGCCTAAGAGATTAACTTATTCACATAGAGGACAAGGTGGCACATGCTACAGGAGTTTTCTGTCTTAACTTTGCAAAGACATTCAAGCTGCAGTGGATGGCACATATCTGATTTGTTTTTGCCTAAATGAGTTGTGTAAACACAATATTTAAATCTGATTTAAGCTACTTTTGCATGTAGTCTTGGATCATACAACTATCAGCCATAACATTAACACCATGTCTTATATTGAGTAGGTGCCCCTTATGCTGTCAAAACAGCGCTGACTGTGGTCCATTGTGTGTTTTGACACCTTTTTTCAGAGTCAATATTGATTTTTAACCACAGTAACTCTTCTGTTGGTTTAGAATAAACAGGCTAGCCTTCACTCCTCACAATATCAGTGAGCCCTGGATACCCATGACTCCATAAGACCATTTAACCATCACAATAAGGCACTTGTCAAAGTGGCTCAGATCATTATGCTTGCCCATTGTTGCTGCTTCAGCACATCAACTTCAAGAACTGACTGTTCACTTGTAGCCTAATATATCCCACCTTCCTGACGGGTGCCATTATAATGAAATACCTAGAGGTCAATGGCATTCACTTTACTTGTGAGTGGTGTTAATGTTATGGCATACAGCTATAGATAGATAGATGGATAGATACTTTATTGATCCCGAGGGAAATTTTTTGTACCAGTAGCCACCATATACATAAAAAAGTAAACAATGTAACAAAGTAAAGACACATAATACAAAACAATACAAAAAAATTAAGAAATAACTACTATACAGAAAAATAGAAAAAGTAAAATAGAAAAATACACAAAATACAAACAACTGTACTGTACAAAATATATAGTAAAGTATATAACTATACGCTATAAAACTATAAGACTTTAATAATTACATTATATAAATATTCTGGAAATTCACAAATGATGTAAAGTGAAGGTGCAATATGTGCATAAGCAGATGTACAGATTCTTAGTATTAATGGTAATAGTGCAGGTAATAATAGTAATAATAAAGTGACTTGTGGTGCAGTTGTGTAGGATAAGATGACCTGAGAAGATGTAGTGCAAAACTGAGTGTAATGTAATGTATAGGGTCAAACCTTTGTTAACAGGCACTTTAAACCACTTCAGGATAACACTGAACATTCAGTAGCTTGTCCTGTCCCATTATTCAAAACTAGCTATATAAACTAACTTAAAATAACTCCTTTTGTACATAGTTTTCACATCCTGATAACCTCTTCACATGCAGCTTGTCTAGAGAAGTAAAAATCAGAAACACGTCAGACTCATTAAAAAAACTGGGTAAATGGTGCAGTAGCCTGAAGTACTTAACATTATCTACATAATTGTTGAGGCTATTGCTCAGTAGAGTCTCCTCACACTAGCTCGAAATTGTGGGCAGACATGCCTTATCTGCATTGGTAAAGATTGTCAAGCACATCATTGTAATCATTATTTTGTTTAAGGGACATTTACAATAGAAGAGAATCTTTTAATGTCCAGTGAAGTTCAGTAGCCATTCTAACAGAGTTTTCATGCCTAACGAAGCTTTTAAAAATATAAAAGATTTCAAACTGCACTAATTAAAGGTGCTAAATATCTCAATAAAATTCCTATAAAGCAATAAGATAAAAAAAA
>JBBPDA010000001.1:35745401-35791346 GCA_037974385.1 Arnoldichthys spilopterus
AAAAGATTTCAAACTGCACTAATTAAAGGTGCTAAATATCTCAATAAAATTCCTATAAAGCAATAAGATAAAAAAAAAACCAATATGATAGATAATCCCATTATAAATGTATTTTATATTATTTTGTTGGACAAAATAAACAGTAACTCAAGATTTCAAACATTTCCTTCCAGCTCACAATTAGGCCAATTAATCGATTGTTTGTTGATTAATTCACATGAATAATCACCTGTTAAAATAATAGTAATAATTAAACTATAATTAAAATAAATAAACTAATTTTTGCAGTCCTCATATTATTGTTTACACCCTCCAGAGATGCCACTGACCATCAATAACAGGGTTGACAACACAATTATTTTAATTGTGGATTATTTGTGTGAATTTGTTGCCTTAATATGGCTAAATGCAAAGAGCTGTAACAAAAAATGCAGTTAGTAGTTTTTTCACTTTTTCCAGCAAAACAATTTTAAATAAGTGTGGACACAGATCCTAGATGTTGTCTTATGTTTCTCACTTCTCCTTCTCTTTCACTTTTCCACGCCTTCTGCTCAAAATCGTACCCCATCACCCTGCATATGCAGCTCACTCGGTGAGTTTTGACATCTGCTGCTTCCATTTTTCCTCAGGTTAGCCCTGCTGCCACTCTCTGCTGCTGACCCGCTCTCTCCATCTCATGGCTGTGACATTTAGCAGTTCAAATGTGCTGTCATTTGAGTCTTTTCATCCCACTGATGTGGTGTGACCTGCCTTGCCAGATTAGTTAATGATGAAGGCCAGCGTGTGCCCATGGCACAATGGATGTGATTAATTCACTACTATCTGCTTATATGGAAGACTGTTTGAATGTCAAAAGGTTTTGTGTGTTGCTGCATTGGCTCCAAGGAGTTTTATCCCTCCATTTTTCTTTTTCAGTGTAATTTGACGCACCAGTGAAAACGGCAGGAAGACTAGGCTTCCACCCACGTTTCAATGCCTCCATTTATTTCAGAGCTTGGATGCAGCACTGCTTTCTCTCTCCTCTATGTGTGAGGAGTTCTTGCTCGCCCTTAAGCGATCAAGGGCACATGCAGTGCTTTTGTAAGGCTCGTGATTAGATTTCTACTCAATTACCCTGATGCTCTGGACAGGCAATGAAGATAAGGATGATAAGTGCTATATATACATCCACTGTCTCCACTGCTATGTTACGTCATTTTCATCTTGTTTTTCTCCACCCTGGATACTCAGGGCAGGGCATCTGGTTTTATTTACCGTACTGCACTGTCCAAAGCCTGTAGGCTTCACAAATTTCATGCTCCTGCTTCGTACTGTAAATACGTGCGCTCAAACCTGTTTAGTCATGCACCCTGTCCAGACAAAAGCCCCTCAGACAAGTACAGCCTGTGTGCCAGCAATCTGCTCCTCTGCCTATTCTACAGATGGGCTGATTGTGTTCTTTAAGAATGGCTACTGTGTGCTACCATGCGCTCCAATCAATGCAGACATGATTTGGACAGTGTGTGCCAGTCACCCAGCTGCGCTCTCAGATAGCTATCTTTCTTTTTACCACTTGGACAGAGGGAGCAAATAAAAAGGCCTCTCTGTTCAGCTCCGGTTCAGCCTGTAGCCGAGACATCAGGGAGAAAAAGTACATTAAAGGTGCTTATATAAGTAGTCTGGAAATGGCTGGAGGATGTGCTCACAGTACTCACAGTCAGAGCATGGTTGTGGTCTTTTGTGAGGTCAAAAGTTGGCTTTGTTTTAAAAATAAAAGCACACTGATTCAGCGGCGTGCCTCTTTTAGTAGGTAACTTTTGGATGCTGTTAACATTCCAAGATCAAGTTATATTTCATGTTTTGAAAGTGGTCAGCAAGATGGACTCAGAGAAATTCATGAAATGTTCAAATAGCAAAACTGAAAACCAGTTAACAACTGTTGCTTAATTTGTTTTCTCTATTTAAAGCATCCTTGAATTTCAGAAAAGGTCTATATAAGTGTAACATTATTATTGTTATTATGATTTATTGTTTATTATTATTATTATTATTTTATTATTATTTTATTATTATTATTATTATTATTATTATTATTATTATTATTATACACCATCACTCAGAATGGAAAGGCTGAACAGTCAGATGATCTATGCAGAATCCAGTGTAAAAGTTAAGGTGCTGCTGGTCACAGATTTAATACACACAACTTTACTTACTAAATTTCAAATATTGGAAAAATGTTTGGCCTGAGCAGAAGTTATTTAACATTAATGTTATTTTTTGCTATTTATAAGCTCAACAATTAGTTTAAAAATGTGAGCTCTCAAAAATATGACTTTGTTTTCTGTAGAAGGGGTGCACTAATTATCGCATAGAAAATTTCCAATTACACCAGGACTCCATCTATACTGAAATTAATGAAATTTAGCAGCCTTTAAGTGAGGAAACTGACTGGGTGCCTAAATGGCCATCAGTGGAACACAGGGCTGCTCTGTGTGAAACACGGATATATGTGTGGGGAACAGGAAGGGGGTGGGGGGTGGGGGGGCTTATAAACACGTAGAGTCTGTCTCTCTCTCTCTCTCTCTCTCTCTCACACACACACACACACACACACACACACACAGAGAGAGAGAGAGATCTACACTCCTCTGTAGGGCCACATGGGTAAATATTTTCCAAGCTGAGCTTCAGCTATAACTTCAATATTAATGGCAAAAGTGCAGATGAGCTGCATGTGTCTTGTGTCTTCAATAGCCCTCTCTGGCTCAGCCACTCATGTACCACTGCCTGGCCCCAGTGTGGCTTCTTGGAGCTCTTCACAGTTGCAGGAGCTTGCATAAGCAAGACTTCCATGAAGTACACTCAGTTTGCTTAGGCTTTAATAAATACATATGTTACACATTGTTTTTTATTTGAAATGATTCAGATCCATCAACATGCTGCATGATATAGGACTACAGGGAATCCTTGTACATGTGCATGTGTGCAAGAAATTTAAACTTGCAACAAGTATAAAGTGAAAACTATTGAACATGCCCCACTTACAAACCACACTCTGCGTCAGTAGAATGGTCATTGCTGACTGTTTTTGCTCAGCCTGATCTGTGTGAAGGGTTCTCGTGTTTCTTCGTCAGCAGCAGTCTTACACAAACACAGGAGGCCCAAGTTGAGACAGTGTGAGACAGCACTAGGCTCCTCTCAGGGAGGTTCTTTTCTAAACAAAGATGAGAGCTGATTATTTACACAGTACAAACTAGATGTCTGTTCGCTAGTTTGTGGCGAAATATGGACAATTTAAGTATTTTTTTAAACAACTCTGCTATGGCCATTATTCAGGATTTAACAACCTAATTTCTTATATTGATGAATCCAGCTGCAGATGCTTGTACTTTTGACTTGACACAGGGAAGATTTGAGAGAAGGGTTGTATGATATTGTCATGAGTTTTGTAATTAAAAAGATTACAAAGAGCAGCAGCGACAGGGTGGCCGGGTTCACAAAGTTCCTAATGGCTTTGCTCAAATGACATGAATCATCAGCACGCAGTGCCAGAGTCAAACATTTCATGACATGGACTGGTGTGGGTGGTTGACATAACTAAGTAGGACTGCAGAGAGCTACAGAGTGTACATGTGAACAAAGGACCAACTATATTATCGTTACTTGCCGCTAATGAGTGCTGACTGGTGCTACGCCAAGTGCCAGAAATAACTGCCATAACATTCATTTTGCTGCCCATCCACTGAGACACAATGATATTGTATACTTTAATAGTTATGCTATGTACTGTAGTTGTAGTTTATTTTTTCTCACATTATCATCACAATATATAACATTTTACAACAATAACCATCACATTTTTATAATTTTTTTTGTCCTAATGTACTATAGCAGTTAAAAAAATGTGGATAATTTGTTTATTTGATCCATGTTTGAAATCCTGTAGCACAAATGTGGTATGCTCCCTTGTGTCAGTAGTCTGAACAGAGCTGTTGACAGTGTTGGCACATGTTTGTCAGCGCTGGCTGGAACCCCAGTGCTCTGTGACCAGGCTGCAGACAGGACGAGACAAAGCCTGGAGTTAAGACCCGGATTCTGCTATGTTTTCCTATTACAGCAGGAAGTAAAGGGACAATAATCAAATCCACCAAAACAACAAAGCAAAGCTGGGCTCTGTCTTTGTCACTTTAGTTGGTAACTGGCCAACACCCGTCTGCCTCCCCCTGTTAGCTCTAGAATTTGGGCTAAAATTCATGGACCAAAAGCTTTGTAACAACACATAAAATAAACAAGACCAGACAGAAAGTAGTCTCACATTTTCAACTGGCCAGATCCTCACTTTGCCTTTGACCTAGAGTATTATGTAAAAAGACGAAGACAGTTATGTCACAGAGAAAAGTTTGGAACACACTTTCATTAATGACATGGTTTGAGTCCTCTTTTAGTTGTTATGGCCCCAGGTCACTGCTTGCTTGAAGTGGAACGTGACTAGCAGAAGCCTTTCAGTTGAAAAAACATAGAAAATGGCGGGAGAGGTCGTCTCGGTCTAAATACAACAGTGGAAGGACTCAGGCTTATGTGGAGTTACTGCTGATAATGGGTGTTCACAAGCTGTTTTCTTTATTCTGTGTTGGGCCAAAGATGTAGACCTTCATATACAAGAACAGAGAAAACAGCATGAGCAGCGAACACTTCATTCTTGTTTCTTGTGGTATAATTTTTGCTATACTTGACCTGTATTTGGAATAACAAGGGCTTGTTTTCACATGCTAAACTTGGTTATGATGTACTAGCTTATTTCCATTTTTTCACTTACGTCTGTACACTTAACCTTCCTGCACTCTATAGTTTGTGATTAACATGGAAGATAAATCTGTCCAATCATGGTTCGCATTGCAAAGAACTTTTCTGAGTTATGTATTCAGAATGCATCCTTAATATTTTATTTTACCACTAAGTCACACTCATGATTAGAGGATTACCTTGCAAGGCTTACCAGGCTAGCATGGCTGCCTTACCAAACCAATTACATAAGCTGAAACAGCTACACACAAATGCAGCTGATATTTGATATAGATGATAAGGAATAAAGTAAGATCATTTTATATAATCTTCCAGTCCACACTATTTAAGATTCATGCATCCTTACTCCAGGACTTTGACAGGAAACGCTGGGCTTTTGCATGCAAATGCTGTAAGTTTTAAATTTACCACAGAAAATGAAGATTTATTAGCAAGTGCTTGAAGTGTGGTCTGAATTCAAGGACCTAAGTGTTTGTCACGTTTGGTCAGGTCTTAATGTAATTTTTGAAATATTTGTCAGGCTTGGGCCCAGTTTAGATTTTATATTGGAATTTTTTCTACCTGTTTTTCTCTGATGTTTTTTTTAGCTTGCATTTACCCCTTGCTAGTTTTTCCAGGCATGCTAGAGGCCAGCATAAGGACATCTTTGTTTATCTATTATTGTTCTAAAATGCATGAACAGAATAGAACTTGATTGATAAATGTTGGTTTTAAAATGGAACTTTAAAGCTAAATGTGAATTGCTGATAACTGATAATACGTTTTTATCAGTGATCTGATTGCTGCAAGATAACTTGAGGGGTGCTATCGTAAAAATATTTTAGGAGTGGTTTTATGTGGTCTCCAGATGGTGGTCAGGTTCAGGTTCAGACAATGTTTTTGCACTTACTATTGCTGTGGTTTGGGTCAAATGTTCTCAGGCTTTATTTATGTTCAGATCAAAATTTCATACTGAAGCGAAGCTTTTACAGAGAGAAAAAGCCTGTTACAGAACGACCAAACCTGGAGAGGGAAAAGAACAAGAAAAATAAGTGATGCAACAAGAATAAGAGGTAGAAAAGAATGTCTGTCCTGACCATGAAAAATGTGAATGTGAATTTTAATGCTCTGAAACTGGACTTTTATTCAACATTTGCATTAAGATGAATAGGGAGGAAACATGCAGCAATTTAGCAGTAATAACAATGAATGTATGATATCTCAAAGAGAGCGATAAAAGAAATAGAAACCTCACTCACTGACTCACCTTGCTCAGACAGTCAGAGCATTAAAATGCCTGTGGTTCTAAATATGAAAATGAAAATGTCAAAATTTATCACTAATTTTCTCCTGATATTCTTGATTTTTCCAAATTGCTTCTTATCTTGGCCTTAGAAAAAACTAAACTATGTTTGTCATTCCATCTCTGTCATGGTCCAGAGCTGCTGTCTTTGCAGATTGTTAACTCTTTAAATGCTTGTTTTGACAGCATGCGAAGAACACTGTGCCCTGAAGGAAGTGTGTGTGTATTTGTGTCATGTGTAATGTAGATGAAGAGCCAGTCTCTGCAGCAGCATAGTGAGTCACTCTCCAGAGGTGATTGACGGAGACATGGCTGGCCAAATGCTTGTTTATTGTCACACTCCATTGAGTTTTCCCCTCTTTCTGACTCACAGATGTTGCAGGGTGATTTCACACTACACTTAAGGCTTTTAGCCCAGCAGCAGCACACTGGCCATAGCATGACCTTGAAAAAGTGTAGCCAGCGGGCCACTCCAAACTCTTCAGAAGGCTGGTAAAGTTGTAAATGCTGTTCAGTGGCAGCTGTTGTGTAATGAGGTGCATAAGTAAGGCATCTCTAATGGAAAGCTTACCAAATGCAAAATGAAAACACTTTAATTTGGCTATATGTGTCTATGAGGTCCAAAAATACACACTGTGCGTTCTCAGGATTCACCATATTGGCTTCAGGCCTTAAGTTTTTCAACAGCAGGATTAAATCTAATAGCTTACATTTGGCCACTAAATGAAAAGACCGCAATCAGCCATTAGGCTACATTCATGAAGTTACATTATGCTTTTTTTGCATGAAATTGTGTACTTGTGCATCTTGTAACATGCATGTTTGAGCAATGGAAGTAAGGAGAATTTAAAATGTTTGCATGTTTGTTAATCTTTCTGTTTTCAGTTTATTTGAACATTCAACATGGTTGGAAGATCATAGTAAAATTTTGCTTAATCTATTTAGACTGATTCCCTATCATCATATCTATATCTATCTATCTAAACTGTGCTTTATAATGCCTGAATCTAGCCACAAGGTAATATTTTAGCTCTGAACTAAATCACAAACCATTAAACAGCAATGATATACAGGGTAGTACAATACAATACATTATGTGTTGTTACACCTGTAGTCTCTATCTGAATTTTTATATTAGGATGTCAGATAAGTCATACATGGTTTGTTTTTATTGGATGGTTTTGTGAAAACCAGGTCAGGTTCAGTTCATTTTAGGGTAGTCTGAGGTTAGTGTTGCTTTACACATTAAACAACATTTGTCTTGCCTGCATTTTGTGTCCTATATTAAAATGCATACATTATATTCTACATTGCATGTGTGTTTTCGCATTGACATTTAACTGGTAGTTAGCTGTGAGTGCTTTCTTTCAGCTGTGTTGATATTAATGGCCCCTGTGTGGTCATCTTTTGTAAGATGAAGATCCATGAGAAACTGATGTCAGGCTGCCCAGCTGTACTGCTGCATCTATCTCTGAACAGCTGCAGAGGGCTCCTGGTGAGAGCATGCAAACTCAAGCGTCAGGCATGCTAAAGGCTCTTCCAGAGCACACATATCATTTTATTGTGTCTGTCAGGAATTCAGCACGTTTGAAGTTTCTGAGCATAGTCCTATGAGACTTTGAGACTGTTTGCAGTCGCACCAACTGGCCAAGAGGCTCCAAGCAGCTTTACAGCTTAAGCACAACCAGGAAAATTGTCAAATTGTATTCTTTCACATGTGATAAAATATAATTGCTGTATCATTATTTTATCATTGGTCTCATTTTCATAGCTAGTTTCTTGAGGTTATATGTTACTCTATCCCAGTACTACCCATCAGGACCATGGCTGCGTATGCCATCTGGAGCCTGCCAGCAATACCCTACTGATGTGTGTCTGAGTGCTGAGAAGAGACTGAGTGTTTATTACTAGCCTTCCAGTGATTTGAGTATGAGTGTTTGTTTCTATATGTTTGAAGAGAACAGCTTTGGAGAAGCTATGATGCTAAGAAAAAGTTAAATCAGCAATCAATTTTTTTTTTTTTGCCACAATGCATGCACTTATAGTTCTTTTGTTGGGTTTGTATTGGGCTTTCTGATTCTTGTTCTATTGTTCAGTAATATACAGTGTACTGTTCATTGCCTTCTAGGAATAGAAGTCAAGGAAGGGTTGGAAATTATACAATAATTATTATCCGAGATCATCAGTACTAAAATAACACTGATGAACTGCATGTTCAAGTGAAAGTGACTTATTTGTAATTGTGAACACACTTTATCACCACAATGAAGTGTGACCTCTGCATTTAACCCATCACACGTGGAGCAGTGGGCAGCTATGAAAAGAGCCCAGGGAGCAGTGTAGTGTGACAGTACCTTGCTCAAGGGTTCCTCAGTGTTAACCAGGCCGGGACTTGAACCTGTGACCTGTGAGGTCCTAACCACTAAGCAACAACCGCCCACTAAATATGGTACCACTGTTTTTGCCAGTGAGTGGTGAAAATGCTTGGAGTTATACTATGAGACACAGGTTTCAGAGACATTGTAAGATAGTGGGGAAGATGTGTGCTTGTCATCATAATGGACTTATAAATGACTTTAAACTGATCGTAGAATTCTGAAAGCTACCTGTCGAAAATAGTTGCATTCACCTTGAATTGCGTTAAATGGTAATCAGCTTGTTATAAATATAAATATTTACAGGCTTATTGCAAATTGCATTCATCTGTTATGAGTCATTGTACAGACCAATATTGCAGTTATGAGTAACAAGTGATATATTATGCAACCCTACTTTTCACAAATGGTAATCCGAGAGGGAATGTGTTTTCCAACATGTGAAGCTAATAATTAATTGATAAATATTCTGATTTTGAGGGATGGCCATTTGGGCCACCATATTGTATTAATCAGCCTGTCATTCTCTATGCACAAAGATGGTGCATATGTGTTTCACTGGTCCTGCTCAGCCTGAGATTAGATACAGAGATAAAGTTTTGCACACAGATGGACGTATGGACAGGAGGAGGGAGAGAGGGACGTCTCCTGAAACTGAACTGGGTTTCGGAGTGTGTCCGGGAGCTCAGATAGCCTTCACCTCTTCACCTCCTCCACCAGTCTGCTCAGAGACAGAAAGAGAGAGAGAGAGAGAGAGAGAGAGAGAGAGAGAGAGAGAGAGAGAGAGGAGAGGGCTTTGATGTGCCGAGGCAGTCTGCCCAGCTAAAGCCATGCAGCAGAAGGCCCTGACTCTGCTTTCACAGGTGGATGAGCAGGGTTTTAATGGAAGCTCTCCTGTTTCAGTCGGCGCAGGGTTGGGGAGGTTGTACCCCAAGCTGTGTTTGAAGTGTTCTGAAGAATAGAGTCCTCCTGTCTACATACGCTGACAGATGTGCGTCATGCTGCCTGACACTGCTCTGTGGGCTTTCTACCGCTAAATTGTGAGCTCAGACGTTAAAGGGAATATCTGAATTATACAAATTAAATAATAATACCCTTACTTTCTCAGTCTGTTCGACCAATATGTGTTTCTGCCTTCTCCTCTCAGCAGATCGACCACAAATTCAGTGCACTGCCATGCAGTATAGAGTATTTTTTAGTGCTGGGAGTCTGTGATGTACATATGGCTTGACGTTGTGTCAAAATAACTTTTTGTAGGTGTATAAAACTAGGTTTGGACAACACCGAAAATATTTAATCAATGATTCTTATATGCTAAACATATAGACACTCAGGAAACGGCCAGTTCTAATGAAAACAACCACTTTATGAGTTTTAGGAGGATGATCCTCAGAGTAAATGACTGTTAGCCCTTATGGTAAACGTGATTGTACAGGGGTCTTATCTGCCATATGCTGCTGTAATTAGTATGTTCCTCCATTCAGCCAGATATAAGATTTTAAAGTTAGTAGCAGGTAAGAGATGTGTGTTTGCTTGTAAAGGGAGTGAGGCCTTCTCTTATTCTAAGCACTGCTGTGTTTGTCTTTTGTCCTGAACAGCCCTGTTTCTCTCATTCCTCATCTGGTTTCTATCAGAGCTGCTCTTACTGCCAGCCCAAAATTCCCCATCTCTCTCTCTCTCTCGCTCTCTATCTCTCTCCCTCTCCCTCTCTCTATCTCTCTCCCTCTCCCTCCCTCTCCCTCTCTCTCTCTCTCTCTCTCTCTCTTTCTCTCTCTCTGTCTGTAACAGACACATTTTATCTGTTTGTCTCACACACATTTCCCCTGTATCTCTCTTTCTCACTAACACATATTTTGTCTCTCTCCGCCCTTTGTCTTTTGTCATATACAGCCAAATTGTCTTTCTTTCTTTCTTTCTTTCTTTCTGTTGTGCTCTGTCTTTCTAGTTCTGTCTTCCTCTCCCTCTGTCTTTCTCTGCTTCTTTCGCTCTTTCCTCCTCTCTCTCTTTTTTAACATACCCCCTTCCTTGTGGTGTGGAACAGGCTGTGGACCCCTATCAAAGCCCTGGCTCTGGTCTAATTCCCCACAATTCAGAGCAGCATATTGAATCTATCAGTGCTGTCACATGTGCCCAGCTCTCCAACAGTGCCTGAGGAGCACAGGACCACAGCCAAGCACCACCACTACCGTCACTGTCCTAATGAACAGCTCACTCTCTGAACTTAACTCCATTTTAGGACCTGACCACTCAAAGCATTTGGTCACTGATACCAGTGGATCAGCTTATCCACTGCATTGTGCGTTGTCTGCATGAGTGAATTATAAATTATACTTACAAACTGTCGACTGAGGCTTAAAATGTTAAATGCCATGAAATATATAAACTCTTAGCTTTTTATATTTTAGTGCTGGAGCTGTGAGGCTAGTGGTGCTAACAAACACTAATTTGTCAACAGTCACCTGAGTGTTTTGGTAAATACATTCCCAAATCTTCTCTCAACCTTGTGAACTTGCATTATAAAGGTGGTCATACTTGTGGTTTTAGAGGGAGCCATGTTGACTTCTAGTGTTTGTTAGCTATGTTAACATCATAGCTCTGAATTTGGACATCAAACATCTCTTGGCTGATGAGCTACATCTGGAACAAAATTGTGGAAAATATTTCTTTATTACAGACCTAATAATATGTTGGAAGGACCCTGCTCAGTTTCTCTAAAGACTCTCTTGTTCCCTCTACCCTCTCTGTATGTCCTACTATCCATCTCCTGTGGTTCTGTATTTCTGCTCTTTTCTGTCCTCTTCCTTTGAATATCACTGGCCATTAACTGCGTTTTCATTCCCCGTCCCCTTATCCTGTCACCATCTGAAGACGCTCAGTTATTAGATTAAAACAGAATTTTGATGGACAGCATTGGGATTTGATCTCTGACAATTAAATCGATTTTGTGCTCCTGCCCAGAATTTATGCAGAACAGTGACTGGCTCATAATTGCATTTAGCCACTTACAAGGCATGAAATTAAATTACTGTATGTTAATGAATCAGTCATCAGCTGTTTGAGATCAAGTTTAATGAGTCTGCTGTATCACATTCTTGACATTGTACCCCGAGCTGTGTTTCACATTCTTCAATGCAAATCACAGAGTTTCTTTGTTTCTGCATGCTTTTCTTATGGTCTTTTTTGCAACTTGACACATTTTGTGGCTCAAAAAAGGAATGTCCACACTTTTCTCCCATAGTTAATGATGGGGTGTTATTTTTGCTCATAGTTTGGCAGATACTCCTGTCTATTCATGCATTTACAAAGAGACACACATTCCTAAGGCTACAGACTAGCCCAGTTTCACTAAATTTAGATATGAGTTTCTTTTTGACCTATGTATATTTCTATTCTAAAGACTGTGCTGGCACCTGCCAGAGTACCTGGCGCTTAAGCTTCACTGCTCCTCTTCTTAGCAGCATTGTTCTGAGTCCACTATTTTAAAATGTAACTGAATTGTAACTTCTGAATTGCTTCTAGCTGAATGTTTCATGCCATTTCTACACTGATCACTACCAAAAAAAGAGTTGTAGGGAGACAGAGCAGATAGCTTTGCATTGCATATTGCACTGCGATAAGTACTTCTTTTCGATTTGTCTCCCTCCCACTCATCTCCATAGCTGATAATTACAGCTCCATAGACAGATGCACTCGTGTTCACAGATGGTTGAGATACTGGGCATTGTGCCCACGGGTGCTCCCTGCCCCTCTCCCTTCTCCTCTCTTCACTGATTACAGCTCACACACACACACATTCTCAGAGGGACGTTGCTCCTTCATACCTGAGCTAAACCCACTACAGGCAATTGTGGAATGCTATAGATAGGAAAAGCATGGATGTCTAGACCCCTTCTTATTGTAGTGGAAATATTGCTTCTAGTGTGTCTTTGTATGATACACAACTCAGCTTTTTTTGTACAGCACCAAAATAACAAACCAAAAAATCACACAAAACATTTGTGCTTTGCCAGAAACACCTGCCCTGTATGTACATGCACTTGCATAGGTTTACAGAGAATGTAGCCTGTTTTCTTTTCCTGATTTATCAGCCCCCCATTTCCCCGTCCATTAAGGACGGACCACCATAAGATTAACACTGGCCACATCATTTTTTTGGATTGACCACTTTCTACAAAGCAGTGATACCAGAATGGTAGTGGCCTGTTAGTGTTTGCTGCAATGGTATGAGTGTGTAAGTCACTGCAGTGTTTCTGGGGGGGGGTTACATATTGTGTACATTAACTGGCCACTTTGGACCTTGTTTACACTTTGAACTTTTTCTGGGCACAGTCATCCTTTAGCACTTCATCAGTGGTCAGTTGGGTGGATATTGTTTGGGGTGCTGTACTATTTTCAACACTGCAGTGACACAAATGTCCGTATAACCTCAACAGCAGTGCTGTGGATACACTGATACCAGTAATGCACATGCTACTATGCCATTACCATATCAGTGTCACTGCTGTGCCAAAAATTATCCACCACCCAAACACTGTTCAGTGGTGGTCCTATGGCAATTTGTTTCCATTGATGGGTAGGATAGAAGGGGACTACTAAACTCTACAGCCATAGAGGGGTTGCAGTCTGAAATTGTAAAAGTGTGTATGTTTACCTATAGTATAGTCCTATAGTTGTGTTTGAACAAAACCTCCAAAATAGTAGGAGGTTGTCTCACTGCAATGCACTGCAATGCATTGGGATATTTTAGGCAGGAAACATATTTGAACATTTCCAACATATTTGATCAAGAAAACGTTTCACCCTTGTACTGCCTAAGGTTAAAGATGGCATACTGGAACAAACCAGAACCACAAGGAACATATAATTTATTCAACAAACATATAAGACACATAAAAGCTTTCTTATTTTTTTCTTAAGAGAAAGTAAGTACACCCTTGGCTCAGGAGGTAGCATTGTCCCTTTATAATAAAATACCTCTTGTATGCCTTTCGCATAATTGTCCACCAGGCTCTGACAGTGGCTTGTTGAAAACACTTTTCCCTACAAAATTTCTTCAGCTGCAAGATGTGTAAGGGTTTCTTTTTTTGGCATGTACCACCCTTTTCAGATTCTCCTATAACAGTCCGATGGGGTGGTAATCTGGATTTGCTAGTGTGCTTAGGATCTTTGCACTGTTCCTAAACATACATTTCCACTACCACGATACACAGGTAGTATGTGTTTTTTTTTCCTGAAAAGCTATCTTTGGTCTATACTACACATGTACTGTTACTGTGGGCAATTGTAATCCCTAGTACTCCAAAAGGTCTGGTGTTTGCTTTCATGTTCTTTGGCAAATTATAATCTTTCTCTAATGTTCATTTTGGAATGCAAAGGCTTGTTCCTGGCACACGTGTCATGCAGATCAAATTTGTACAATCTCTTTCTAACTGTTGACTGTTACTTACAAACCAACAGTTGCAAGACTTACCTGCAGATCATGTGATGAAATAGTAAGAATTCATGAAGAGTTCTAGACTTCGCTTTGCAACTTTCTAGCTGAATTTGCTGAAGTGGTCAATCCTGAACAAATTGGCAGTTATTTAAAATTTACGTCACATTTACGTTGTTTTCCTTACAGTAGAATGATTTATAAGTTATAATTTCAAGGCCCTTCACATAAACACCTTTCTCCTGTTTTATTAAATTACATTTAGTATTAAAATTTTTGTTCCATATTATTTGCCATAATCCCAACAACATGTTGCCTGCACCAGAGTCAGTTTAGACACTCAGTGGGAGCTGGTGGGAGCCACAATCTTGCATGAGAACTCTAACCCTAAAAGACTGCTGCCAACCACACATGAAGGGAGGAACAAGTGAGAAGATTTTCACTTTTTGATTACATGTTTGTAGGAAAGCAACTTAAAGTTTCTTTTTTTTCCACGGGAATATATGTTTTTTTTTCTATTGCTGCATCGCACTGTTACCTCCTTGCAAGGCCTTGGCCAAAGCATGCTTTCAAAATGAAATGAGATTTGTGTTTAGTACTGTTTAAGTGCGAGTGGTCATAAGCGATGAATCAAGCTTCTGTGTGGTCCTGCTGATAATTATGTTCAAATGCTGCATTCTTTTATGTCCCTCCAGCTGTTTGGATAAATGATTCACAGGCAGAATTATTTCAGAGTGGTTGCCCATTCCTGCATCCACATGGAGAGTCATTATTCAAAATAAACTCACATTAGTTTATGTTTTTGTCTGCAGTGTGGTGCAGACAACGTTATGGAGCTTTTGTTCGTGCGTTTAGCATTCTGCCTTTAAAGTATGATGGGGCTGCTCGAAACAGACTGTGACCTCTAGCTTAGAGAACCATTAAACTGGAGATTGGATGGAGCAGCAGATTTCTTTAAAGTTGCTTTGTGCCTCATTTCTGGAGCAGAGTTGATTTCACAATCCCTTCACCTCTGCGTTTGACCCGTTTTGAAATTGGTCCATGTGAAGTCTTTCATTTTATCTCCTCTGTTTCTGAGGCATGGTCTCTGAAGGTCCCGCAGGTCCTCTTGGGACAAATAACCCACTTCTCTAAAAATAACCATTAGACCAAAGCAGTGAGCCACAGGAGCACACTGTGGCCCTATTTTGGCATGCTTTTCTAAGCCCTGATCGGCTTCACTTCTGTTAAATGCATTGGACTGTCTATTGAAAAAAGCATGCTGGGTATTAAGCCTGGACATTTTTATATTTGAATATCCTGTTTCACTGTATATCCAGAGCTATAGTTCACAAGCCTTCAGCAGTAAAGCTCACCTCTCTTTCTGTGGGCCAGGTGTGTGTATGACCATTATAGCTGATTCATGTTGCCACTTTCTAACCCCACCATTCAGGCTATTATAACTGATACAACAGATGACTTCTTTACTGTATTATTCCTTTAAATATCAGCTAGCAAAAAATTGCATTTGGGTCAAAATTGAATGTCTTTTCCAATCTTTGGATTTTGAGGAATATTTTGACTTTTTCAGAAATAGCCATATTGAAATGACATGGGAGACTGACTCTAGCTGTGTGTTAGACTGATACTGGGCTCTTTGCTTGTTAAAGAGCCTTTAGGGGCTTTCCCCCTGATGAAGATGGATAAGATCTTTCTCTCCGCTGTCTCTGACCCCGAGCCACGGCCTGCATGACCCTCTCCCCTCTCCACTGCTTGACCTCACTTTATGAGGGCACGTATGGCCTGGACTGCCATGGCCCTCTAACATGGTCCTGCTTCTTCATGCATGACCACCGCTGCCTGCATCTCCTACAGGAGCGTAAAATGTATTGAGGCATTGTGATGCATCAACCTGAAGGTGATAATTCAGCTGCATCGATTCTGAAACGTTAAAGATGGAAGCTACGATTCTAAAAGCGTCCTACTTTAGACAAGCCACGTTACTTTATAAAATAATTTTCAATAGGTAATTAAAATAAATTAATAAAATAAAGAATGTTATTGTTATGTTATGTCCGCATTTTGTTGCTAGTTTTCAAAAGACAGAATCCATGAGAGAGTATGAGATGTTACTGTGCTATGCATGACACAAAATAACCTCTGATCGCTTATTGCTTTAATATTCTTTTATATTGCTTTTAATGGTTATAAATTATTCAATACAGTATCAAAATAATTACGTAATGGTGAAATTTTAGATTTGACTCTGCATTGAATCATGTCCTGTAGAATGTAATAAAATCGAAATTCTGTCACGTTAGAGGTTTACACCCCTGATCCCCTTCCTCCAGCTCCAGATGAAAGGAATACTGAGAGGCTGTGTCCCATCCACCACCCCACCCCTCTATAACCCTGCCTGGATGGGACAGAGCTGGGTTTAGAAGGGAAGGGGTGGATGAAAGCTTGCTTTGGCTGAATGCAAATCCCCCCTTCCCCCTGCTACCCCCCCACCCCCCCACCCCCCCCCCCATCAGTGGAAGGACTGTAGGGACTTTCCACGAGATTCTGGCTCTGAGCCCAACTCTGAGCCCCTCTTGCTCGGCTTTAGCTCGGACATCATCTCTATGGGGCACAGGGTAAGGTTGTGTGCCCCCCCCCCATTCTCAAAGGTCACAACCCCTGACTTTCAATTAGCTTTCCTGGTATTGGTCCACCTCTAGTTTCAGAGGTTGGGTGCTGGTTAAAAAGCAGAGGGGGTGGCTATTTTGCAAAACAATGCCTCAATCAGCAGCTCATACAGTTTTGCCCAACAGCGGTGTAAACAAGCAAGGAGAAAAGGATTAGTTAAGAGAGCCATTGATGTCTTTGATTGACTTAATCTGTCTTCAGGGGATAGGAAGTTTGATGGATTTCCAATACTCCAGGGATGACCTCTTCTCTGTCTTGCTCTCCCTGTTTTGCCACTGTTTCCCCCAGAGTTCATCTGAAAAAGAATAAATAATTGCAAACCCCATTTCCAAAAAACTTGTGTTTTTTATAAAATGCAATAAAAACAAGAATGTATGATTTGTTAACTCTCTTGAAGTTTTATAGAACTAAAAAGTTCAAAGAAAAGATTTTCAATGTTTATACTGATCAGCTTAAATATATTTTGTAAATATCAACAAATATCAAATTTAATGCCTGAAACACACTCAAAAAAGTTGAAACTAAAGCTTGTTTACAACTGTGTTTGGGAACTGAGGAGACTAACTCTTGCAGTTCTACCAGTGGAATTTTTACCCATTCTTGCTTGATACTTCAGCTGCTAACTGTCCATGGTCACCTTTATCTTCTCTTATCTTTGTATTCTCCCCTGACTGAGGCACTTTCACAGCTTTTTTTTGTTTCTGTAAATTATGAATGAAAGAGCAAATGAAAACTGAGGAGAAATGAACTCATTCAATTTTTTTATTAAACTCATAAAATCATTTTACTTTATGTTCCAAAGAATTTAAACCATAATACATTGTGCATGTTTTAGCTAATGTTTTAGCTGCCGAGAAAGTCACAGACGAATGAAAATATATAGAGCCAAAGACCTGCTAAATGCCTTTGAGGTAGCTCACACTCGTTCACTGGCTAGTATAGTGACAATTTCCTGTAGAGCAGCTTATTCTTTATTTCTGGAGCTGCCCCTGGTTCCTCTGTAGGACTCTTCTGAATCCCTGCTGTCTGCACAGCCTCATTTTCAGTGCCTGTCATCTGCTTTTCTCTCATAAACAGCGTGCGCTCTATACTGTCTGCACAGGAAGTTGCTCAAGTTGTGAGGACTTGTGCCATTGACAGAAGAGTAGAACTGTCCGTATAGAGGACTTTTTAGAGCTTTTTGTTCCTTTGGCTGATGTCATGGTCCAGCAGGGATTTGCTCAGGCGAACACTTCCACCATAAGCAGGCATGACTGAGGGCTGTCTCCTCTCCGGCCACCATTTTACAGTCGAACAGAGCATGCCTTTTGTTCACTGAGCCTATTGTGTTCCATGCTTGAAAGATGTTAGAAAGCCCCAAGAAAAATTTCTCTCACTTGCTCTGTTCGCTTGCTTCTGAATTTGCACTCTGCTGTCCAGCTGTCTAAGCTGAGTTCAGTCGAGTTTGCTTGTTCATGTTTCTGACATTGGCCTGCGGCAGGGAGAATGGGAAGGTGAACGTGTCTGTAGCACACCTAGCAATGCCTTTAGGGGAGGTGAAAGGTGAATGTGCATGTGGTTTGTGTGTGTGTGTGTGTGTGTGTGTGTGTGTGTGTGTGTGTGCAACCACACATTCTGGTATAGTTTCACTGCTCAGTTGTAGTCTTATTTCTTCTCTCCTTGCCAGAGAAACTTGAAGAAATTGGAGAAATGCGTTTCCTTGCAGCTTTCAACAAAAACAGGAACCTATTGAATTCAAATAAACAAACATTACGCACACTGAACTTATTATATGCCTCAGCCAAAGATCAAACCAATTAAATTTTGCTTGCTGATATGTAAATACATGATTGTGAAAGCTAAAACCTGTGGAAAATAATTTCAATCTGCTCAAATAATTGTTGTCAGGGTTATATATGTATGTGTCCAAAATTAGCTTCTGAAATCAAAGAGGCTAATGTGCCCAACAAGTAATGGAAGCTTATATCTCATCAATTAACACTGTGTCATCTATTTGGCAGCCTTGCCTCATACCATGCTGCGTTATTATAAACATTAGTAGCAGTCTGGAAAACTGAATTTTATCTGTAGTTTTTTGTTAGCTGGCTTAAATAATTTAAAGACGCGAGTATTTGTTTATGTTGCTATTTGGCTCCATATTTAGTATTCAGATAGGTCACCATTAAAAATAGTACCAAAATTAATTCATAAACCTATACAAAGTTTTTAAAAAACTAAATGTTTTCTTTTTTATTCTTGGTTCCACCTTGAATTTAATATTATTTTCTGTTCTTCCTTAAATGTGCACTGTTATGTCCTGACTTGTGCCACATTTAAGATGGAATGGAAAAATTCTAGCAAGTCAATGGTAAAAAAAAAAAAACCTGCAGTACTACGTAAGCAATGGAACTGAAACCTTGCTCTTCATTGGATAAATCAGCTAAAATTACACTGAACATACATCACTAAACAAAGATTTTATGAGATTTATGTCTAGGTTAACAGAAATCCAGTCAGACTTGTCTTCTTATCTGAACATCAACTAACATCTAAGTCTCTCTATATCTTTTAAATAGGGATGTGTATATGTTTTTCTATCAAAAGCTGGGATATTTTATTTTAAAACCAATTATGAATTGAGCAAGTGAACACACTACAATTGTGGTTAAAAATGAGTGTTTTTTTAGAAGCACTTCTATTAATTCAGAGCTATTTGGGCAGGTGGATAGATAACAGTGTGTCATTAAGAGGTAAACACTGCATTAAAACATTTATTTGACATTTTCAAACACCTCAACACAGATTTGAGGCATGTAGTTTGCGAGGTGTTATTTGGTGGTATAGAAGTTTCCATTACTTGTTAGCTACATTAGCATCTAGTGCACAAGCTCCAGTGCAAAACTGGATTGTCTGAATCTGGGGTAAGGGGAAAACTGAGCAAATTCAATTTTTCTATGTAGTGTTTCTTTAAAGAAGAAAAAATCTGGGCCGTTCATCTAACTGCGTCAACAGATTAATGTGTTTATCTTTTGTTTATCTTTTCTCAGACATGTTCAGCCAGAGAAGGAGCTCGGATGACACAGATGCTTTCTTTGAAGACATGGGTAAAGGTATTGTCTAAATAGTCTGGTATGCCTTGATTGTTTTCACATATTTTTCCACCCAGAAGGCATTGCGGTGGAGACATCATTCCCATTTCATTGTTTCAGGGTAACACAGTGCCTATCATCCTCTAACTGCTCTCACAGCTCTGAGCACTGCTAAAATGGTTCATCAGACGCCACCCACAGAATAACCTCCAAAAGAACATTGCCAAACAGCCTCATGCCTCAGTCCCAACTCCCCGCTCCCCTTCTAGCAACCAGGGAAGAGAGGGTGGGGGGACGGGGGGTAGAGAGAGAGTAGATGGAGGAAGAGTGAGAGTGGGGGTGGACTCATCTGTCAGCTTGAAAGCTTGGAACAGGGTGGAGAACGCTTTTAAGTGTTTGCAGGTGTCTTTGGAGAGAACACTAGAGAAAGCTTCACTGTGTATGTGTCTGTCCATCAGTGTCTTTACACATGCAGATATTAAACACACTGGCAGACTTGAGTCAGAGCTTCCTCAGACTCTACCACTTTGGAACACGTCCAAATGTTGCTGGTATTTGTCATCCTTTTGAATCTGGTTTATGCTTTGAGCTGGCTATTGAAGCATTTGGCCACCTGGCCTCTCTCACCACTTCATCAAGATTGTCCAGTTGTTAGCCTCTTTGACCTTACTTAACTTTGTCCGAAGCATAACATTGTGAAAGATGAGGATTGTCTTGACCACCTGGTCTTCTGTGTAGATACTATGCATTTCCTAGTCTGATCAGTATAGTATGGTTCAGACTTTTTTAAAAATCAATTTCAGCTATTTTGAGGCTGCTTCAGTTCCAGTCTTTTGTACCTCATTACTTTTTTAAAGCAAGACAGTATAGGCTGAAATGACAATGTTGGTTAATTCAGTCATTTTCCAATTTATAATAAACATATTAAGTCTATAACATGTTTTCTCTTAAACTGTAATCATAAAAATATCAAAACCTAATAGAGAAATGTTTATTCAAGACAGTTTACCCACATTGACTTTTGTCTTAATGTGTTTTCCAGAAGTTTAGTTCCAAAACTGAATGTAGTTCTCCTAAAACGACTTGTAATATTATGCAGCTCAAATGGCTTAAAAGCTAACTGCCTGCATTTAAAGCACAATTAAGCTAATCAAATGTAAAATTTGACTGTGCAACTTATATGGACTTGTCAATGTTTGCACATCCTTGCACACAATGCACTTTATGTTGTTAGTTGTGTAGTGTTTGTGGTCCTGTGTTTCATGTAGCCCCATGGTCCTGGAGGAACGTTATTTCGTTTCACCGTGTGCTATGTGAACTGTATATGGTTGAAATGACAATAAAAGCCCTACTTGGATTTACAGTGTGTTCAAAGTCAGCACTTCAAAGATGTAATATGAAAGTAGTGCACTGAAGACACTTTCAAATATTTGCTACAAAATAAAGCAAAACGATTCGTTCCAAGTGTCACACTATGCACATAAACATTTTTTCTACAATACATTTCTTGTACTTGGGCACTTTGTGGCTGTATGATCTGTTAAGGTGCAAACTCAGTGATGGCAAATGGCATATTTATACAGATGGCATATTTAAGGTCTCAGTTTAGGATTAGGGGCAACCAAACTTTAGAAAGGGAATCAATTGTAAAAACGTTCCCATCTCTCTTGATATGTCTTTGAACATGTTTGCAGAGAGCTGGAGAAGAGATGTTGATTTAGATTATTCCTGAAGAACAGTTTTGAGACATGAGTAAGTGGAAGGGGCTGTAAAAATAGTGAGCTCCTTCTAATGTCATGGCTTGGCGTATGAGCAGGAGAGGGATAGAATGACATGACGTCTGAAATAAATGCACTTAGGCAAGCCTGCTGTGGATGCTTCTGAATCGGGTTATGCACATTTGTGCCGTTGTTGAAGAGAAGGATAACTTTTCTCAGCATGGCAACATCTGATGAGACACACATATCCACTGATAGTCAACACTGTGTGCCCGTCCTGTTTGATGCTGAGAGCGTGCATTGAAGACCTTGAGTGCTTGGGAAATAATATGTTGATTGAAGGTATACCATGTCACGCCTTTGATCTTGCCGTTACCCAGATTTCAAATGACATGCCGCTGCATATTGCACTATATTTGCACTACCACTTCAAAGCCTGTCCTTGAGTTTCATAGTGGCTGGAAGGGCATGGGAACAAATTTAACACTGTGCTTGCCAAGTATTTCCTGTTGAGAAACGTTTCCCAGAGAAGAGCTTATCATGATAAGTGGGACAGGAAGCTTATACCCCAGCTCGTTCTCCTTTTGCCTTCTTCATTGAATGGACCTCTCTTCTTATCTTTCATTAATTCTTGAACACCAGGGGGTGGACGTGCTTGTTTGGTGGCTACCAGCGTCTAGAACTGATAACTTGATGTGTGCAGGACAAAAATTGCAGCGGCATCAATAAAGAATGGAGCTTTTAGTGTGTATCACTTTTGAGAAGAGCGGTTCCACAAGACATTTTAATGGAGTATTATTAGTAGCCTCTGTTCTCCCTTTTGTGCCTCATATAGAGAACGCAAACAAAAGATTTCAGTCATCAAAGTTTGATGCATATTTGGCCTGTAGATTGAGGTCTAATTGAGAAAGCTTGTATTTGGGACGTTCCTTTCAGATGTGTTTTCCTAAATATTAATCCGGACTCTCCACGCACAAGTGCAGCTATAAAGGCCTCATATTGAAGGGCCTTTATCCTAATTGTTTCCCCCTGACATGCATTTATGACATTTGTGTGGTTTTATGTTTTACTACAAATGAGTATAATTCATTTTTTACATGACTGCTTTACAACCTCTCTTTATCCCTTCGAGCGAATCAGGCAGTGACTGTACCTTTTAAGCTGATTTATGTAAATCAGCTCTATTCTTATTGACTGCTATGTATCGTGACTTGTTCAAAAAGGAGTTCAGGCTGAGACTTTTCTTATAACTTCAGTCTGAACAGATGAACATTATGTAAATGCTTTGTTTTTTGTGACATCATAAAAAAGTTTATTCAAACCAGCTTAGTTTCCATATATGGACAATATGGACTTGGGAGTGAAAGGGATGTTAATTAACATAACAATAATAAGAAAAGTCTATTGCCCTTCTGGTAAAATAAGGAAAGAACTAGAACTAATATTTGTTTGTCTCTGATTTAATGTCCAACGCAGAGCCTCTGAGCCTCATAAACACGTTTATATTTAGAGGAGCACCAAAGAGTCCATAGTAGGACCATTAAAGTCACTGGCATCCTCCTCTCTCAGCAGTGGTGCCTGACTGCACGCTCTGTTCTGGTTGTTTTGGCCGAGCGGTTCGGATCCGTTCGCACAGCTGTGAATATTTGTTAAGGCCCACATTGAAAGTGAAATCATTGCCTTTGCACTCACACTTCAAAAGCTTGGCAGGCCACTAGCAGCCGTGGCGGTCTCAAGAGGAGCAGCAGAAAGGGCAGAGCAAGCATGAGGCAAACAACTGCCTGAGAAGGAAACCCCTCTTTGAAGCGGCATGTTTTCAAGCAGTCTCTCTCTCTCTCTCATGCTCTCTCTGCCTCTCTCTCTCTCTCTCTGTCTCTTTCTTTCTCATTCATTCGCCGAATTTCAGACTCTCTTTAAGTTGTTGTTTTTTTTGTTGTTTTTTTTTTAAAGTAGCATACACTTAAAGCACATAAAGGCATCAAAAGGTTGCTTTGGAGCGATGCCATAGAACCATGCTTCTCAAAAGGAATTCTTCTGTAATTTTTAAACTAATCTCTATCTGTCACAAAAGATCTCTCAAAATTGTGACTTTTCTTATAAAAGAATCTGGTAATTTTGGACCATTTCTATTCATCCATTTATCATTAAACGTTAACCTAATGTAAAAGGCAACTGTAACCTTTCATTTCATTTATTTAAAAGGTTTGTCCTGACAGCAACACTATGTTTAATCCCATATAACGACACATTTTCCTGCGCTTTGTAACCTGTTGTGTTTTTTTTTTTAAGATCTGTCCTTTAAAAGGTTCTTGAAAATGGGTTCTTCTATAGTGTAACTACAGAGAAAAAAGATTTGGCACCTTCATTTTTAAGATATTTTATTTTATGGCAGTTTTTATTGAAAGTTTTTAGTGCTCCTCATCAAACACAATATCAGGTCTATTTGGCTCTGTGTGGCTAAAGGCTGTTTACAAGACATTTCAGGCTTCAAAGAAGTTGTTTCCACTGGTTCAACTCCCACTCTCTCCATCAAACTCACAACCACATACATGCTCTTTCTCTGGGTTACTTTTCTCTCTTTCTCCCCCACCCTGAGGTGCTGTAGATGGACAGCAGTGTTTATAGGCTGCAGGGTTTCCACATGCGAGACTCGACTTATCTTTGTCCATCTGCTCCCCAAAAACAGAGCTGGCTGTGTTCAGCTCATGGATGTTGTGCTGTTAAACCATGAGGTAGCCCAAAGTGATTTTGCTGCCTCCAGAAGTCACCTCCCCAAGCAGTAACATCTCACAAGCATAGAGTTTTATCTGAATTCACAGATACTGCATAATTAATAGTACTAATTTAATTATAAATGGTTCAGGGTTAGCTAAAGGCCACAAAAACCTAAACACCAACAAATCTGAAATAAACTAAATATAAAACCAGTGACTTTATTAGTCACTTGTTAATATTAGCTATTAAGTACTTACTGTACATTATTCAGTAATTAATATATAACGTAAACTATCTAACAGATGAAGCTGCTCTAAAATGTAAGGGGTTCTTTGGGTGATGCTGTAGAAAAGCAATTTTTGATTCCCTAAATAGCCTTTCAGTGGATGATTTAAAGAATCATTTTCATAAATCAGATGCAGATGTGAGTGTGAACCTTTTAAAGATTAAACATTGCAACCTTACAAGAATCTTTAGATCAGTAAAAAAAACTTTACATTATTCAAAGGTTCTTACTCGGATAGAAATTCTGGACCCATCAGTTCTTCAGGTTTTTTTTTTTGGGTGATGCATTGTAAATGCTCTTCATTTAAATGTACATGATTTATATTTCTGCATAGTAAGTTTATTTGATTCAAATGTATGTCATTTATATTTCATTTGCATGGAAAAAAGTTTTTTTCTCAGTTTTAGACCTTCTATACTTCATGTTATAATGCAATGATTGATACAAATTCAAAACCAATATGTGTATGTTCAGTGTGAAATAAAAAACACTCTGAGACTCATAATCACATTCATAATTGGAGAAGCACCTTAAAGTATCTGGCATCCTTCTCTCTTAGCATCAATGTCCCTTTCCCAATTCTAAAATACTGTAGTGCTCTTCTAATGCTGTACAGAGCATGTGTTAGGACTGTGAAGCACTGTGGAGCTGTCTCAATGTGATTCAGCTGCACCACAGCCCCTGCTGCCAGAACTGATCAGTGTGAGTGTGTAGCAGGGCAGGCAGAAGGTGGCGTCTCTCTGGGCTCTCCTCTTCTGCTTCTGTACGCCCCATTGATTAGGCTAAGTGCCTGCATGGCCGCTGGCTCCTGCCTCCTTCCACCATCGGCCGTTGACTGATGCCTGTTTGTTTTGCCACTTGAAAGAGTGGTTGTAAGGCTTACGTAATGGTGGTGTAAAGGTGTTAAGTACCATAAACAGGTGTCATAAACGACCATAAAAAGTTAAAGTTTTGCCATATTAACATAGTAATCATTAGACATGCATCTCTGGAATTTCTGAGCTGATAATAGTAACAAATTGTGTGCTGTGCTGTGCTTCGCTGTGTGTGTGTGTGTGTGTTTTAAAATGCAAATCTATAAACATATACTCATGCATGACAGATATTGAAAATAAAAGTAACACAAAGTAGTAAGAAATGAATTTAATTTTACTTAATGCCTTTATATATTAATTGTCATTTTTAATGCTACAGGGGACAATACAAAGCATTTGGCCTCTGTACAAGAAAGCTTATTGGTGGATCTCTCCAGTTAAATGTTTATTAATACGTTTTCTTGTACGCATTGCTAATTGTTTGTATTGTCACCTGTAGCATGCAAACAAACCCCTCATATTCATATTCACTTATGTGTGAATAATGGGCAGCCAAAATGAAAGTCAGACACTGGAGCTGCTTTTAGAGATGTATTAAAATGTATGAGATTGAGCCCCAAAGTACGCTGTTCACCATGGTGACAGAGAAAGACAGTGACAATGAGACGCAGGAGGGCAGGGAGGGGGTTGCTGGTTGCAGGATAATGACATAAATATGCCAGCGTGGAAGTGCTGATGTGTAGAAACCTGCATGACATGTTCCAAAAATGCTGATACAACACTATTGATGTAATTTGTAGCCTCACCAGGCGCCTGTCTTGTGGAGTTAAAAAAAAAAAACCTTGTCTCCAAAAGAATGATTCAGAAACAGATAAATTACGCCTGAATCAGAAATATTGTAATCTTAATCAATAATCTGACTATCAGATTCACCTAAATAACTGATCAGATCATTGATCTAATTTAAAGTACAGCATCAAGAAACTGGTGTAATTAATGTGATTACAGTATTAAACCCAATAACCCTATTAAACCCAATATTAATCCCAATTTCCCATTTATTAACATATGTGCTGATCATAAATGTTATAATCCAAGGCATCTCTTCATAATGTGAACATTTAACACTTGGGTTTAACATTCACCTCAAATACCTGGTATCATAATGATGCTTGTAGTGTGACTGAATATAGCATAGAGCACATTGTGACTGAACTTTTGTCTGTTTATCCCACAGGAGCTGATGTTTCTCCACATGGAGGAGGAAGTGTGGGGATGATTTCAGTCGGGCCTCTGTCAGTGCAGAATGATGATCCCTTGCCCAGTATCAGCACTATAGAGGGAGATTCAGACTCGGCCAGTGAGGTGTTCTAGTGCTAGTCTATTGCAGCTGTCAGTGAGTAGCTTCAGGGCTGAGAGGATTGCTGAGCTCTGGGACCATGCTGAATTATTCATTTACATCTCTGTGCTTTTGTGAATGGACCAAATAATATGACTGGCTGTTAGTGGGGTCTCTTGCTCTAGGGTTCTGCCTTATCACCTCCAAGCACACGGAGTCACATCACACTTGACAGCATCTGAAATCTGCCAGAACATGTGACCTTACACCATTCAAGCCGGTTGTAATTCAGTGTTGGACAGGAAGGGTGTGCAAAAGAACATTTTAAGCCATAGTGGGTATGTTTGTTGTCTGACTGATTTACAGTTTTTAGTTTTAATAAATACTTTTATGACAAAAAAATATCATTTTAGTATCTGTCTATTTTCTTTTAAACATGGGGGGGGGGCTTTTTTCATTTAATACTGATATTTCATTCAATATTATTGTTCTTAACATATATATATATAAGTAAGTGATGTCAGGCAGTAGTTTGTCTTGCTTCTTGGACACGTGGTTGCATGATGTCATATGCTGTTGTGGTAATGGCAGTGCAGGACATTACTTTATGAGACTGCATTTCACCTCATTAGTTCCAGACCATTGTTCCTGTAGAGAAAAAAGGAGAGGCTATCAGATGCTGCTTTGCAGTGTACTGCAGGGATAATGTCTGTCTAATGAGCATCCTGTTTACTTGCCAGCAGCCAAGCCAAGATAAAGAGAGCCTAAAGCCTGTGCTTCCCGACCATGCTGAACAACAGCGTCAGCTTAATCACCTTAATCAGAGTAAGCTCAAAAAGTAAAAAAGGCAATTAAACCTGTGTTATCAGAGTGACCTTCAGAGCTATCCAGTATTTATTTTTATTCATGATTTTCTTTTCTTTTGGGAATACAATAATGACATTACTCATTTAAAATTAACTTTGAAATAACCAGCATAAATAAAATGACATTTATAGTGAAAAAATATGTTGCTGCTTGCTCTGACATTGAAAAATGAGGCTATCCTCTGTGTGCCCTCTTGAGAGTGCTGTTTTCTTTCATGCTTTCCTCGTTCTGTCTCTCATGGCCAATTGTCAACAATGATTCAACTCCCACCACATGGGCAGTTGCACCAAGTGGCTGATTCTGTCCACTGACTGACAATCAGGCTTAACCTTGCTTGCTTAAAATATGATGAACTGTTCTGGTTGCACTGTACAGTGCAGGGTTAATTCAACCTAAGAAAATGACTTAACAATTTAACCTGTTTCATTTAACCCAAATAAGGGGCAGAATGCAAGCAAAAGATCAGTCCGTATTTGCTCTGAAATACATTTATATTTGCAGTGTAACTGAGCATTAACAGTGCATAAAGGGACTGAAAGAATTTACATGGAATTAAATCAATGTTAAACATAACCAACAGATAAAAGTGAACAAATTAAAACAGCTAAGAGGTGAACAGTGAAGGGAAGATTTACAAAAATTTACATTTAGAAAAAGATCAAATTAAAAACTAAAATTGAAAAGAGGAAGTGAATAAAACAGAAATGAAAAATTATTTATAAAAAAATGAAATGATTTCTAAAAGACTTACAGCTAACAAAAAAGAAAACTTTCTGTGGGTTTAATCAGAGAAAGATGATCTGTGCTGCATTCTGTACTGACCCTGTGGGAACGAGTCCAGATTCTTACAGCTGCACACCAGCCACTTCACTGATAAGAGGAGATGATATAGTGAGGTAGAGCAGGCCTGGAAGTGAGAGTAAATGGTACAAAGAGAGTCTGACCATCACACACACACACAAACACACACACACACACACAATATCCAAAATTATAATTGTCAGCATGTTTGACAGTCTTTAGGGATGCAGAGTCAGAATCGGCCATGCCCCAAACGCATAAATAATGTACAGGTAAATCATGTGAGTCACCTTCGTGCACTCATGTAGAATGTTAATGGTGCTGCTACGTGTGTATCAAAATGTTAAGAATAATAATGTTCGACTCAATCTGTTAGACAGTTTTCATTTTAAACGCTATTTATTCATTAATTAGCAAATAATGTTATTTATATTGTGACTTTGGCTAACAAAACATGCTGTTAATGTGCTGGTGTGTTTCATGTTTATTTGGCCCACACAGTGTGACTTTCCGGTTAAAAAGAGAATTTCCATAGAAATTCACTGTGATGCTAAACAGCTGCTGGTACTACAAAAAAATGTCTGTTGTCTGTAAGAGTGTGTGTCTGATTAACTTTTCTCTTGTATGGCATTTGAGTGGAAGAATGTCATGCTTTTGAAGATAGTTATCTGAGAGTAGTGTAGTCAAGCCAACATGCTCAAGCATCAGTGTGCTAATGAGACAGCGAGCCTTCCTCTGTTTGATTAAATTATAATGAGGCAGCGGCAACTCATAGAGGCGGAAGAGTGGGGAAAGACTTTAAAAAGCCAATGCTGGCCTGATATCACACACACACACTTTAAGCGTTTTCTAAAGACTAGGTTGAGAGCCAAGAGTGCAGTCGGTTCATACCAATCCCTCCTCATACACCCCCTCCCCAAAAAACCTCCCAATCCCAGTTAGCCAGCTGTTTATCAAAGCCAGATGTGTCAGGCAGGAAGCTGGAGGAAATCGAGTGTGACATTGCCCACTCTTCTCTCACAAGGCACATGGAACACTGGGGGAGAGACACCTGAAAAAGACACACACACACACACACACACACACACACCACCTCTCTCTGAATCCAAGTCAACCTGGCGTAGCATTACAGATCTGGAACATCTAGAATCCGTATCAAAGCCTGCATTCTTCAAAATAGATACCTAGTTAGTCACTGGATGTAAAGTTCTAGGAAGACCTTAAATGATTTAGAGCTTTTAGATAATGTGGAGGTTCCTCGACCGTTAATAAGGTTATTGTATGTACAAAACTGATTAGTTAAAGAATCATGAAGACTTGCAAAGTTTAAGGAATCAGTAGAGATGAAAGTGAGTGATCATTTGTCATTTTGAACAAACCACAGCACAACACACAGTGCAACATATAAAGAGTATAATATATAGTTCATAATATATACATATATATTTATTCATGGCAACACTCCAACCCATTCTTCCCTTTCTGTCATTTTTATTTTTAACAGTGTAGAGTGAGATTTAAAGGAGGATGTATGTCCTCTAGCTGAACCGTAATGTTTTCACACTGGAAAGAAGAAATGGGAGGGTGTCGCATTTGCATTTAATCACAGAGAGGTCAGACAAATCATGCTCTCAGGGACGCTGTTCAAATCTTTGCATTTTTTCCATCAGAACCGGAATGATTGCACGATGAGAGTGTGTGCAAATCTAATGAGTCAGACAGCCATCTACTGAATGAAGGGTTGAGATTGGTTGGTCGAGTGGAGCTGGAGTGAGTGCTGATCGAGATGTTGTGCCACTATGCTAATGCATCAGATTAAATATTACCAGGGAAAAAATGAAAGCTTCCCTTTGTCAGCTGAGTCTGTGTGTGTTCTGTATCTAGAAGGAGGTTGAATACTTAATTGATGCTGAAGCACCATTTAGAGTCATTCATATTTATGACGGGAGTGGGTTTCAAAAAGGAGTGTTGCGTTAGTTTAGAAGCTTCTGATCTACAAGGATGGAAATTTATCACACCACTCCTCATAGTCTGCAGGAGGGTTGGTTAGGACATTCAGATTATGTTCTTTTGCCTTTGTTTGAAACAAGGTAGTTTTGCCCTTTAGACTCATACACACATCACTTTAACAGCTTGTTACTTCAAAATGTGGGCGTGTACAATGTCAATGTGCGTACGCCTGATTCATTTATTCAAATAAGCTTTGAATAAATTAGAATTGTTGCTTTAGGACATCTTTAATATTTTAATTGTATGAAACTTTTAGTTTTTACTTTAACCCACAAAATGAGTCGAGAGAAAATGGTACATTAGCATAGATGCTTCAAATCTGCATTAAGGAAAAGTGTTACACCACACCAATCTGGGAGGAAGTAGGGCATTCAAATTGGCCTGAAATGTCCCCTCTTTAGTTGAGCCTCTTTTTTCCCCTCCTCATCTGCAGATATGTGTCCCTGTCTGTTAACATGGGGCAGCACTGGAGAAGACATTTGACTTTAATCCCATCTTGCAGCTAGGCTGTTACAACTCAGAGATACAGGAGAGTAATGATGCATGGAGTGGAGATAAAGAGCAAGAAAGGACATCTCTGTCAGGGCAGTCCAAGAGGGACACAAGACGAATGCCTTTCTTAAAGGATTTGGGGCGGTTTCCTGGGCTGTTGACTTTGACTCTGTTCCAGGTGATACTGGACACAAAAGCAGTGATAAATGAGAGCTGCTGGCACCAAGCAATGATAGATGAGAGCAGTTATCATTCGAGAGATTGGGGCTTTTCCCAGTACCACACTTCTGCCATACAAAGAACTTCCTCACATGACCCTGTGATCTTCACCTTCTCAGAGACGTAAACACTCTTTAATGTGAAGTTAAATCAGAAATTCGACCTTGCTTGCAGTGCAGGGCAGTAACAAATGTCTTTTATTACTCAAGTACTACTTTTAACAGTCATACTTTCTACAATACTGTGAAATGAAAACAAGATTTTCCATAGCATGCTAAATGTATGCACTTTCCAATCCTAGACCTTGAGTTTGGGTGGAGGGTGAACAACTCAAGGCAAAGCAAAGCGAGTTCATTTATATAGCACATTTAACACACAAAGGCAATTCAAGGACATGACATTTAAGAAAATGTAGAATTTAAAAGATACAAAGTGCAATTGTATATGAGAAAATAAAATAGAAGAGAAAATTAAAACAAAAGAACCGGAGAATAAATATATGAATAAAATGATAGAAGGGTACAGCAGCTAACTGAAGACCCATAAGTAGTGACTGAAGACATAAGAAGAGAAATGCTGGATAGCTGCTTACAATATCTCATATTATTTCTTACTGTTGATACTTTTTTGAGGAGTAAACATTGTTTGTTTTCTGAGGTTAGTGCATTTAAAGCAAATTTGCTCAAGCAAAACAATAAAACAGCACTTCTACTTTTAGTTGAGAAATCAGTACTAGATTTGTACATCACTGCTTTTCTTTGCTTTAGTAAGCATGATTCACCATAAAATATTTTTAAAAATTAAAAAAGGGTACAACCCCAGTGACCACATCTGTTCCCAATCCAAACTCACTGGGGTATGACTGGGTATCATCAAGGGTACAGCTTCAGTACCTTTAGTTAGATTTAGGCTTAGTTTATTCGTTTTTTTAAATCCTATTCCATTGCAATTATATATGTTTTAATTGAATTGATTGCAAACACCTTGTCTCGACTCCAAACTTTGTTTATTTTTTAATAAGTTATGCTATGAAAAGATAACATTATGCATTGTTCCTCTGGGTAAGTGAATACACTGTACCTTTAAAAGCCAAATGCAATTTTGGACATTAACTACCGTGTTGTACTTTTGAGGGTACAATTATGCTGTTTGTACCTTGAGGGACTAAAATTTACCAGGAGCTTTTTTCAAAAAGATACAGAATTCAAAAGACAAAAGATACAGTTTCAAATACGAAATTCATGTTTTCCTGCCATCTTTGATTGCAATTTAATGACTCCTATAAAACATATTCAGAGTTTTGATTATATCACCATGCACTAGTGGGTGGTGAAAAATCATTTAAATATAATCTCCCACGTCCCTTTGCCACCACCCTGTCCAAGCAAAAACACTCAGCTAGCTCACAGACTTTCTACAGCATGTTTCACTTGGTCTTGAATCATAGCATGGAGGGAAATGTTTTCTGATTTCTGAAAGGTTTAGAGTTTTGAAGTTTCTTCAGTTGCATCGTTCTACAGGCCCTTCTTAGACACCTTTAATTTTTTACTCTTTATTATCACTTCCCATTCTTATTCTAGGCTTATGTCCAGTTTTTTTTTTCTTTTTACTGCTTTAGAAGATGGAAGCATCGATAATGAGTTCCCATCTCCAATTACAGATGCAGATGAAATTCAATGTCTTCTCCACCGTTTAATGAATCATCTGGAAATGGTTGAAATGTTCCGGAGTATGACTTTAGATGAGACTTAGCACTGTGGGTGGAAATATGAGCGTATCTCCTTTAATGAGACTATTAAAGTTTCAGAGTCAGATGTGATGTTTGTTTGGACACATGCAGCAGATTTGATGGCCGTGCTTGGATGAGGATGCTTGTGGGCTGAGCGCTTGTTAATTGGTGTTTGGGAGGCATCTGATTATCTGGCGCTGTGTTTTAATGGAGGCTCACTAGGGATTGGAGCAGCAGGGGAGGAAGAATACTGGCAAGGAGCCAGGTGCTTAGACTGCTACGGCATGTCGAGCATGTGGACAAATCCCTCTCTTTTCTGACAAGGCAGCCATTCCTCCTTTTTGTCTACTGTTATTATGCACACAAACAAGCAAACAGCATTTGTCTTCCTGCATTTGTAAATGTTTCCCTTGCACAGTGTGGCATTAATTATAACGCGCAAGGCTTGGTGACAGGCAGAGAGCTGCAGATAGAGACTGTTTGTATGTTTTGAGAGCTCAGACTCTGGGCTTCTGCTGGCTGATGGATGGACTCAGATAGAGACTATCATGGCTCCACGAGTAAGCTTTGCAATACCACTGTGGAATGGTGTGGAGGAGAGAGACTGTACAGTAGATAGGCATTTTATGCACATGACTTTACCCAGAACACAGAGAAAGATAAAGCCAGGGAGTGAAGTAGAGAGAGAGAGAGAGAGAGAGAGAGAGAGAGAGCAGAACTCATGTTCTTTTTATGCAGATGACCTCGCCATAATGACATGCATCCAGCCCACCTTATCAATTATCTAAGTCACCAGCAGTCTGGCAGCAGCCAGCTTTAACATCCAAATGGAATTCCAGCTAGAAAATGCAAACCATCGGGGAGCTGGAGTCAGCTGATATGCAAACAGCATTGATCTGAACAAAGACAGCCACGGTCGATGAGCTGCAAACCTGTTTTGAAAAGTGCTGCAGAGAAGCTAATGTTATTTTTTCCAGAGTCACATCAATAGCTTGAAAATACATTGAGCTGCCCATTTATTTCACATGCCTGTGCCCTCATTCATTAGCCATGTTATCAAAAACACCTATGTACAGGAAGGTTTTTGAATATGGGGTGATTTGCCTCCTGATTTGGAGGTTGCTTTGGGGGTCAGAACTACAACTCTTTGCACCTCAACCTGCTGGTGCTTTAGTGGTTTACCCCCAACACAACCAGCTGTGACTGAGTAAAGTGATTCAGTTAGTCATCATTAAAGTATAGAAATAAAACAGAATTGAAATACAGAGTTCTGTTGCTGTTTTACAGTTGCAGTTAAAGCACAGGCCACTTAGCACCACATATATAATTGCACTCTGCAGATTTTACAGGTGTTGCTGCACAATTGATTTGTCCTGCTCTATGAGGATGTGCATTGGTGGCCGGGCACCACTGAGGTGCTGTTGAGCAAGGTACCAACCCACTTACACTGCTCCCTGGGCGCTGTTCATAGCTGCCCACTGCTCCACATGTGCACATGTGATGGGTTAAATGCAGAGGTCACATTTTGTTGTGGTGCACTTTGTGTGTATTTGAGCGTGTTCCCAATCACAAATAATTCAGTTTCATATTGTTTCCATCAGTGGAAAAGGAATATGACATGATCACTGCTTACCACATTTTATTTGGAAGTTGGGCCATTCTCAGCACAGCAGTGACTCCAACATGATATGATGGCGTAAAAGGTGAAATATCAGTTAAGAATGATTTCTGCCCACAGAAATGTTGTTTTCAACCAGTTGTTTACTAATATAATGTAATACTTGCAGCAATTAGTTTCACAAAGTTGTCACAAAGCAGCTTTACAGAAACCGGCTCCGAGCCCCCAAAGAGCAAGCCAAGTGCGACAGAGGCAAGGAGAAACTCCCTAGCAGTAGGAAGAAACTTTTGGAGGAACCAAGGCTCAGAAGGGGGAACCCATCTTCCTTTGGTTGACATCGGATAGCAAAAAGAAACAACAGAAAAGAAAACATAAATAAATAAATATATATAAATAATAGTTCTTCGTATAAATGGGCCGCAGCAGTTCCTTGTGTACAGGTGCCATGATGACTTTAGATCATTTCTTTGGCAGATAGGGCTGTTCGTATGGGCTCCTCAGCAGGAGTGAGTGGGTTAAAAGCCGCAAAACGAGAAAAAAGAGAGAGAGAGAGAGAGAGATTGTTAGAGATGCTGAAATGTTCATGTGTGTTCCTTGGTATGAAGAGCAGGTTTTGTAGAAATAATGATGGTTTTCTCCTCCAAACTATTGTTAAAAACATATTTTGATAATTGTTGGCTTAACAATTGTTTAAGCACTTAAAATATTTGAGTGCTTCTAATAAAACACCTTTTTCCCTTATATGTCAAGCTGCACTGTCACAAGAATTTACAGTATTGATCCATTCAATTATTTTCCTCAAAATAAACCTGGTTGGTTCTAAATTAGTAATGAATATTTTATTACCGTTAAAGAAAATCTGATTATTTTTCTTGTTGACTTGTCAAAACATGTCAGCATGTAAAATAAGGGTTCTGTATTGTTATATAAATAGACAACAAAACTGATATTAAAATAGTGTTATTGAGATCTAGTGCTTTTGACAGCTATACCCTCAGCTATTTGCAGTTTTGCAGGTTTTGTTTCCTCCGGGTTTGAGGATATTTTACTTAAAAGTCCTCTTGATAAACAAGGTCAAGCCTAAAGGCACTAAAAAGCTATGTGTCATTTGCCTTTCATCAAAATAAGCCTGGATATTCTTTAATATGTAAGAATAATGCATATATGTGTGTCCTTAGACTTTGGACAGTCAGTGCTTTGGTTAGCAGAAGAACAGGATGCTCTCATATTCAGCAGAGTGAAATCACCATTGAGAGACACATTCAGCTATTCACCTTGTCCCCTGTGCTTTAAGCGCAGCAATAGCTGTCTTCAGTGATTCTTTTTTTCTGGCAGAGGTAGAGTACAGCAGTGGAGGAAAGACAGAAGGAGTGTTTGTCTGAAGTTGTCTGCTTCGAGCGTAAGTCACTGACCCTCAGCAAGCTCCTCGGAGTCAAACGGCAGGCGTGCTGAGAGGAGAGGAAGTAAGACCGCTTTAATTCCCCCCCACACACACCATACACACACCAACACAGACACACAGCTGTTTTAGCAGCTGGAGAGTGAGAGAGAAAGGGAGCAGGACGTGGCGTCCACTCGCACAATGGTCCTTTATATGTGTCAGTCTAACTTTTACTGCAACCCCAAAGCCTGGAGGTGAAGAAGAGGCCTATACAGGAAAGAGGAGATACAATACAAACCACACTGTAAACCATTCAGCTTTAAAAATGATCAGGTTCAATTAGCTAAATTTGGTTGGTGTCAGAGGGAGCTTCATATACGTTATATATGTTTTCCTAAAACTAAAGATCCCGAAAAGAGTTCTTTTCACTTTGCAATGTGTTTTTCACTTGTTTTTGAAAGTTTTTGAACGATGCAATTCTTCCTACAACACTGATAGGTTACTAAACAAGAGGTGAGCTCCCTTTTTTCTTTGTAAGTGAGCTGGAAAGTCACAAGTTATAAGTGCTTTATAGTGTTTAAATGCGCTGTTTGTATTGTGGTAACTGTATACGATTTTTTTTTATTTCAGAAAGCTGCAAATGTACTGTCTACCTTAACTCTGCATTGCAGTTTTTGTGGATAGGTGTGAACTGTCTTCACAGCTACAAATTTAGAATTTGATGGCTGCAATACACTTAAAATATTTGGGACAAAGGCATGTTTACTATTGTGTTACATCACCTTTCATTTTAATACTTTATTAAAGTAACTGAGGATACTAAGTGAAGTAGTTTTGCAAATAAAAATGTTGTCCATTCTTGCTTGATATAAGACTTAACATACAAACGTATCCACACCATGGGCACTGATGCACCCCATACCATTACAGATGCTGACTTTTGCACTTTACATTATTATTATTTTTATCTTTGTCACAAAGAACTCAACGCTCGTTTTTCCCAAACAAAAAAGCTGAAATATGCACTCATCTGTCCACAGCACACAGTTCGACAGTCTTGTCCATCTAATCCATCAGTTTTTGCATATGGTTGATGTATGGCTTCCTCTTTGCATAATACAGTTTCAAGTTTCATTTGTGATGCAGTGATGGGCTGTTTTAAGTGACAATGGTTTTCTCCACAGCCCGGGTGGCTATATTTGCCAGAGTAGCATGAAAGCTTTTTAAGCACTACCACCTGAAGGTTCAAAGATCACATGCATTCAACAGTGGTTTCTGACCTTGTCCTTTAAGCATTGAGATATATATCTTCAGTCTTTTCACAATATTATGTACTATAGATGTTGAAAGACCTATATTGTCTGCAGTCTTGCTATGAGTAACGTTCAGTTTAAGCTGACTAACAATTCAATCATGAATTTTGCCATAAAACGGTGAGTCATGACCCATTTTGGCTTTTACACCCAATCATGATACCTCACCTGCTACCAGTTAGACTAATGTGGAGTTTTCCAAACTCGTGAATATTCTGTACACTTTTCAAACTTAATTTAACCATATCCCAACTTTGGTTGAGCATGTTTCAACCAAAATACAGAATACATTTAATTTGTTTAGTAAAGCTATTGAAAATCGTTTATTAATACTTTTGTCAGCAAAATAACAGTTCGTGTGAATTAACACATCACAGCGTTTTGTTTTTATTGTATTTTGGAAAATATCCCAACTGGAAATATTTCCTTATTTCTGGAAATAAGGTTTGTAATGAGTATTAATGTATTACTTTGTTAAACATTTCAAACCAACAACTCATCTGGGACTATGATTGGTCAAATGTTGTCTCAATACATAGTAAAACACATTGAGAAGTTAGAAGGCTTCTTAACATATTGCAGTCATCTGCAAGTCATACGTTTTAAAGCCAGTGTTGCAATATCAAGCAGCAAACATTACATTGTGCAGAATTCATCTGTAGCATGATGTTGGTACAGTATATCTTCGTGAAACATTTCTTTGTTATTCTGAAGAGTCAGTATGTCCAGGGACTCTAGCAGGTGGGGCAAGCAAAACAAAAGCAGGGCAGAGGGCAGACAGCAGTCATGAATAATACACTCCCACACAGAGAATGGGAAAGAGCTAAAGTAAGCCTAAAGCACAGAAGAAAAAGACCCATCAGAGGAGTTGAATGAATAAGTATGTTTTCTCACCAGTTGCCCAAAAACCAGATTGACTGTCTTGTTAAGCTTCGCTGCAGGCTCTACACCTCGTCTGGACGCATTGACAACGGCTTTAATTGCTAAAGGGCACAGACTGCAAATGCCTGATTTTAATCATCTTCCACTGTTCTCAATGTGTACAGTTTAGCATTGCGAATGTGATGATAACTTACAATGAAAGACACTGGCGTAAAAAATAATGCAAAATGTGTCAATGTCTAAAAGGAGTTTTCTCTATTGTGTTCTGATGTAACAAGTCAACATAATTGGAAATGATGGACTGAAATGACAAAAGTGTTGTTACAGTAGTTGATTACTACTTGTTCAATTAAACAGACATTTTCTGCATGTGACAGCCATAAATCTGCACACAGCTTGTTTTTGTTATTCCAGGTTTATGATCTTTTACTTACTGAAATGTGTTATTCCTAAAAAATGTGCACTTAGTAAAAGAGTTGAATATTTGTGCTCAAGATGGACACTGAACTCGTTAGATATAAAGGAAAATAGATTAAACAAATAAGTCTAAATAAATCTCATTCAGACAGTACTGACTTTTATTCAAAATAGAGTTAATCAATGAAACTAGATTCAGAAATCAAATTATTTGGATTTCAACATGGAAGCATCTGTCTTGAAGCCTAATTGTTGTCCTTTCTTTTCTCCTTTTCATAGGTCATGGTGTGCTTTACAGTCTCAGAATCTATATAAGTAAGTATGAAATTACTTAACAGCTCATGGTTCAAGGTGCATGATGATTTAGGCATGCAGCTGTGAAGTGCTAGCTAGTGGAATTAAATGCTGTTTTCCCAATGATGTTAAAAACCTGTACCTGTTTTTTCATCACATTAACTCTACTTACTAACTTTATTTTGAACATCATAACTCTTGATTTTTAACATAAAAATTCAACAAAACTGTAGTTTATACTCTTGCAACACTAACTATAGTTATACACTAAGGTTTCAGGCTTTTCAGCCAACCTTTATTCCCTTCTCCCTTCTACTTTCCTCTAGCTGACTGTCCAAAATAGAATTAATGTCTAATGTGTTGCAGTCTCTAGGTACACTTGAAATGTTTCTCTCGCTCTCGCTTTCTCATTCACTCTCTCCCCCTCCTCTTCCCACTTCTCTGCGAGAACAATACTTTCTCCATGTGCTATTTTGGGTGATTTGATTAATGGTTAAAACCATAACAGAGAGCACAGAGTCTTAAAACTTTCATGCTATATGTATCCACTCTTGTTGTTTGCTCTAAACAATGGCAACCTAAAGCCTGTGTACTGTATTGTGTTCTGAAGAGAATGATTTAAACCTTGAAATTTAGAGTGCCGTCCTGTATCGTGTGGTTTTACTCTCAGTAAAGCATTTACAGTCCTTGGAAATATGCAAGCCTTATTGAAGTGATGTTTTTTAACGCGTTGGAAATGCTTTGGCACTAGCAGTGTTCTTGTGGCGTATCTGTTTCTCATTCAGCTTTAAACATGTATTTGAACGTCTTATGCCTGGCAATGTTATTTGTGGTAAAACAACTATCTATAGCAAATGTAATGATATATTTTTCATTATGAATGGCGCTAGAACTATTTTCACTCTCACTCCACATTAAGTTCCAGCACTCATGAAAAGACCTGGCTCTGTTTTAATAGCAGGCCAGCACTGCAATACTGTCAGCCAGCCTCCAGCTTTGACTGGAGCTTCACAGTACCCAAACCATGTGAAATATATATATGTAGACATACATTATTTACATATGGTGGGAGAGTTAGAGAGCGCACGGGTGATCTGGTTCATATTTTCACCTGATGGACAGTAGAAAGGGTCGAGAAGAGCCGAGCATCACTGGAGAGACCATACACTAATCCCCGGCTTTAGCGAAGGCCCATATTAGCACTGAAGTGGGCACAGCAGAGGGGGGCTGAAATGCCGCATAGTTTTTCTAACTCGCAGCAAATCTTTAAACAGTTAGGGCCTAATGGAGGCCATCTTTTACCCTCCGTCATTTTTAGAGGCCTGTCTCTGAGCTGACGCCAGTGCCCACCCATCATCACGCACACACACTCTCTCTCTTCGCAGATGTTTGTTTGATCTGGCCCAGAAGACTGGTGGAAAGTTGGAATTATTTTTGGAGCCACGTTTGCCATTTAATTAAGGCGATTAAGGGATACTGGCAGAGCGAGGGAAAATGGTCATTTTTGTGATTTACGCTTTTGTGAGAGTGAGTGATGAAATGGTGAGAGAGGGACGTCACGCTGAATAAACCCGGCTCTGCGTTACTGAAAGAGTGATGAAAGTGCAGAGCCGGCTTCAGCTCTTACAGAAGAACTTTTATGTGTGATAAGTGATAAATTCACATGACAGTAAAACAGAGTCTCCACACACTCTGTGAAGCTTATGTTCAACTGCACAAATATGGTTTGATTTATGGGTTTGATGTAGGAAATGTTATTAAGATTTAATGCTTGAAGGTTAATGTTTTATTCTTCAATCTGTCATGAGAAAGTAATTATGCAGAGCTATGTGTGTCTCTTGTTTCTCACTTACAGTTATACTGAGAGGCAACATAAAGGAACTATAAATCATGAATCAAACACATCCACTATTTAGCTAATAATATTTATACATTGTGATTTAGTAATACAGCCAAATGGAGCCCTTGTCAGGTTTTTCATCTGCAATGACAAATTGCTGTTTGCATATAGCTTATGCATATATGTATATGAATCAAATGACTCTTTGTTCGTTTGTACTGCAATAATAAATTATCTGCGAACAGACTGATATGGGGTTAATGCTGCAGCACCATTTTTAAACATGCTGGGCTTATGCGTTTGTTCTTCTGTACAATCTTACTATGTAAAAACAACTGAGGAGAACAATCCCACTTACTTAAGCAAACATTTGTTGGATTTGTACTTATTGTGTTGTTCTTTTTAATCATAAGTATTTTACATTTAAGAACTTTCACATTTACCTTTTTTAGGTTTGGTTTGATTCTTTTCTTGGACTTGCAGTTGCTCACAATGCCACAATTTTGAGTTTTAGTGTTTAATTTCAGAACATGAAGATCCCAAAATCAAAATAATGGCTGCTTCACACTAAGCAACCACTGTAGTTTCCCCAGTACTTTATTTACATTTTTTCACCTAATACTTTTGTGACTCCTACTGAAAGCAAGTTTGTGAAGTCATTCAAACTATTAATGTCAAATATAAAGTGTGACAAAAGACAACGATGTACATTTATAACGAACGCATTAAGCTGCTGAACTAGCCTAAAGCTCTATGTACACTAAGGTTTCTGAACATGCTTGTGTTGTAGCACTATGCCCCCAAAGTGGAACCTTGTGAGAGAAGCAACTTGGCTTGCTGTAATGAAAATACAGCTTTATTTAAATGGTGCTCTGCTAATGAAAATAAAAAAAAATCTAAAATCAATACACAAAGTCCACACAACCACAAATATGTCTTTACCATGCTTAGATTACAATGTTATTACATCAGCAGCTGCAGTTAAACAATCCTAAAACCTGAGAGTGATTTTGCTTCTCAGCACGGCTAGCTTCTTTTACTTCTTTTTCTTCTTCACCATATTTTCTTTCCTAAGCATGATTTTAAGCTCCCCGACCACATTTGGTATCAAAGTTATTGTCCTTCTTTTGACATGCCTGACCCACAGCTGAGACGGAACAGCAAGCCCATCAGTGCTCAGCTCAGCTGAAAACCCCAGAGGACACTGGGTCCTCTGGGGCTTTCAGAGGAAGTATCGCGAGTCGGGGCACTGCCACTGTGTTTTAATTACAAACAAATCACCAGTGTGAATATCTCTGACAAAGGGGGAGCAGCATACAGGCAACTAAGGCGTTGCCATGACAAAGGGATTTGCTGTGACCTTGTATTGGAAGTGAGTGCTTTCCTAGGCTGCTGCATGAAACACTGACGTGACTGCATTAATGGTCTGTCCTAAAAAATGAAATAGGGACAGAACCTTTACATTAAGTGGCTGCTCTTTAGTTTTTAAAAGGTTCTTCACATACACAGTTCTCATGTAGAGAAATGGAATTATAAGGGACCCCCCATTTAAAAGAGTTAGATCTCCTGAGTTGCTTGCTTATCAAATGTCTGAGAGAATGTGGCATAATAAAGAACGTAAAGCTTCCCCAGGCTGTGGAAATACAGTGTGTGCACATAACAGAGTTGTTTTTTATTAAAGGTGCAAACAAACCACCAGATGTTGTCCCTCAGATGGGTCACTTTTTTCCAAGACTTAATCCCCTATGAATGACAATAGGTGTAGGTTCCAGCCCCAGAGACTGCACTGTTATTCTGTGGTAACTAGGTGACTGCAGAGGTGAGACACAAAGGACTGGTCAGTCTATGAGGAGTACCAGCCGTAGTGTGCTTTGGGTGAGCCATGCTAATGCTTCTGTGGTTTCAGTTGTCATTTGCAGAAAAGAAAAGCATGGGTTTCACACCACTATAGGGGTGGAGGAGTGAAGGGTGTTAATGATGTGGAAAGTGAAAATGAGAGGGGAAATGTGTTACAGTGTGAATTATTCCTCAGACAGATGGTGTGAGTACTGTCATGCAAACCTGCCATGTCCTTTCAATAGCTTTAAATGATGCATAATGAGTCTGTGCATCTATTATGTATCATTAAAGACTATTAAAATATGTCCATGGTCTGACATTCCTTGCCCCCCCCCCCCTCCCTCTTTTTTCATTTTCTAGTTCTCCACCCTATATCATAGAAGGTCAAACTCAGCACTACTCCTTCCTTACTGACACAATGACAGCAGACTTGGTCTGGCCATGTTTATGGCTCTCTGTTTAAAGACACGCTGAAGAATGAGTCAAGCAAGCCCCTGTGGTTTGTATTAAACTTTCACCACTTGTCCCCATCACATCATATGTTTGCTTTGATTAATTGCACTGACATTGGGCTCTGTTTTGCAGGGCTACTACTGCTGGGCTGCCATTTGTCTGTATGTCTATGTCAAATCTTTAAAAAAAAAAAAAAAGGATGCTTCTTCGTATCTAATACAGAAGTGTGTATGTGAAGAACCTTTTGAAAGTACAATAAAACTTGCTGGCTAATAATGGATCCAAATTATGATTTTTAACAATTAGTTAATGACATATTGCTGTATTACTGACAATTACAGTAGGACTTCATTGTTATAGTCTTAAATCCATCCAAGGCTTAGGTCTGCTACATTTTGACTTTGGAATTGGCCTGTCCAGGCATTCTTCCATAGCAACTGTTTTAAACTTGGACCAGCTTTACAGAACACAGGCAAAAAATCTGTTCTAATGTGAAACTGTAGTGCACTGTGTTTTTGTCAGGTTCAAGATGCACTTAAGCCTGGATTTGGGCAGAAAATTGTGTGTCTGTTGTGTTTTTGCATTTTAAATTAGGCTACAGATGTGTGTATGTGCATTTGAGTGTGTGTTTTCTCATGAATGTAGGGCAAGGGGCCTGAATGTGTATGAAGAGGCTTTTGAAAAGGGGCTATGAGGCAGGAGCTAATTTGGCATTGTGCAGGCCCACATTACTCAACCATTAATACTCTTAATGACCAACACCGTGACAGTAAGGAGGCACTCTCGGAACGCCTGACAGGCCTGGGCATCAGTGTGTGTGTGTTTGAAGGGGCCTCTGCTGCACTTTAGTTCTTGCTAGTTGAAGCACTGCTCCTTCTTTTTCTGAAATTTCCATTAGGCAAAGCCCCCTGTCTTTGTTCCCTTTCATCTAATTTGAAGAGGCCTTTTTGGTCCAATCACAGACATAGTAAAGTGCCAGGCCACAGCTCATTGGATTTCATAAGTGTGTATTATGAAAATAAGACCTGATGTGGTAAGAGGCCGTGCCAGTGCGCAAGTCGGAAATACTGGAATAACGACAGTTAGGTAAAGCTGTTACCACAAGCAGCTTAGCTCATGACTCCTTTCCTAGCTGTGTTCCTGCAGGGGTATTGTGTACAGCACTCTTGTGCCCAGTGCTACTGTGGATGTGGATTTACAAACTTAGGTCATATGACATCAGTATAATACTTTGCTTTATTTCTACCCCATCTCCTTTCTCTTTGATGTAGCTTAATGCTCTAATGCTGTTAATATATTATTTCCATTTTTCACATTTTAAAACAAACCAGCATTCATTTTAAGAAAGTTTTTCTGACTCCTATAAGGTGTGAATAAATCATCTTTTATTTTTATTACTATAACACTGTAGTTGTTTATTATCTAAGCTCACTCTGCTTCTTTGGAAGTAAAATTCCATAAAATGGCAAAACTAGTCATTTATTCCACACAGCAATTAGAGAAGTGCTGCAATCACAGCAACAGCCTGCACACACTGTATACAACACACCAAACGTGACCACCCTGGTGAACCTGATAACAGCCAGTTGGCATGCTGTTCTGATTTTCCAGCTCGAGCCACGAGAGAGTTGTTAATTAGGAGGGAGAGCTGTGTCTGAATGCCTTTGACACAGGGAACTGCCGCCCACACACTTTCTATAGCCTGGTGACCAGAGGAACAAAAGAAAGATGTCTGAGATCTTTTACAAAGATCAGAAAAGCAGTGTCTTTCATTTAATAATTATCTATACACATATTAATATTTAATGTATTGATTTACAAACCCAATTTCTGGAAAAGTTGGGACATTTAGTAAAATGCAATGAAAAAATCTGCAGTTTGTAAATTCTCTTAAACCTTTATTTAACTGACAAAAATGTTTTGGCTGACCAACTTGACTGTATTTTTTTATATATAAACAATAAAAAATTTGATGCCTGCAGCACATTTAAAAAAGTTGTGATGGGGCAAAATAAGAGTGAACAGTTTATAGAATATTCAGGGCACACCATTTTAAAACATTCCCCTATAAGCAGTTAAACTGGTACATTCACTGGTACACACTGATTCATCTGCAGTACATGATATTAGATAAGGTTTCAGGGAAATCCATAGAAAATTCAGTCCATGTAGGACAAGTGCAAAAACCCCTGCTGAATGTGCATGACCTTCAAGACCTCAGAAGACACTGCACTACCTTAATGAAAACTGAAAGGAGCAGAATAAACAAAAAATAAACAAAACATAGAAATCAGTTAAATAAATAAAAAACTAAACAAAAGCCTGATTACAGTTTTCTTAAAATAATCAATGGAGTCTGACAATCGTAAATATAGTGGGTGATTATGCCAAAGCCTGGGAGCCACAGACAGAAAGGCTTCCCCCTGGTTTCTAATCTTGGGGAACAACTAAAACATTTTGAGCCCAAGATTAAATATTACAGGAAGCAGTTTGTTTAAGAAGACTAGATAAGTACACAGGAATTTGACCATTTGCTGCTGTATATATAACTATTTTAAAACGAAACCTAAAATTCACAGGGAGCCAGTGTAATGAATATAAAATTGGAATTATATAAACACACTTACTAGAACAGGTTAGCAACCTGGCCACTGCATTTTATACATGTATGCTGCTGCATGTTTAGCTTGTAAGACTAAGACCGTGGAAATCTGTGCTGTGGCTGAATGAGTTTAGGCTTGTCTTCGGGAAAAACAGATGTTCAGAGTTCTTCATGCCAAAGACTAAATGGACCATCCAAACTGTTATCAAAGACAGGTGCAAAACTGAACATCTGTCATGGTGTCAGGTTGCATCAGTGCCCCCAGCATGAGGGATTTATATAGTCAAGGGTACAATAAGTAAGAATCAATCAAGTAATCAATTACACTTGCAAAACCTCAGAAATTAGTTTCCTCAGTTCCCAAATGATTAAACACTGTAATTAAAAGGAAAGCTGTTGTAACACAGGGTAAACATGCCTCCATCCCAACTTTTTTGAATGTTGAATGTGTTGCAGAAATTAATCAAATTCTAAATGTATTTATATTTACAGAAAACATTTAAGTTGGTCAGTGAAAAATTGTAAATCTTTTCTTTCTTATTTCTATTGCATTTCCCTTTTCTGGCAGTGGTGGCCTAATGGTTAGGACACTGCCTTTGAGACCTGAAGGTCGCAGGTTCGAGTCCCGATCCGGGCACTACTGAGGTACTCTTGAGCAAGGTACCGTCCCACTACACTGCTCCCCGGGTGCTGTTGGTAGCTGCCCG
>JBBPDA010000001.1:35797239-35813364 GCA_037974385.1 Arnoldichthys spilopterus
AGAACTCTTAATGGTTGGTAGGGGTTCAAATACTTATTTCACTCAATTAAATGCAAATCAGTTTCTATCTTTTATTTGAAGTTATTTTTTCAATTTTCCTTTTGATGTGCTATTTGTCACTGTTAAAATAAACCTCCATTTAAATGATACTGTTCTGAGACTTTTCTTTGTCATTGGACAAACTTATAAAATCAGCGAGGGGTCAAATAATTGTTTCCTCCACTGTAAATATGTAATGACACTAGTCCTGTATCCTTGAGAAAGCCCAGTATTTTACAGTTAGTCGTCAGTCAAGTTTCATTACATTAAAACAGTTCAGCTGATGGAATATTACAAGCACATGTAATATCTGGAGTGCAACAAGTCAGGAACCAACATTCTGCTATGGCCAACAAAGATAAAAAAATATTTTAAAGCAAAATTATATTATATTTTTCTGTATTTAAATCTTTTCCTGAATAATTTTGGTGTACACACACGTACTGCCAAGACAAAAAATTTTAAGCTATTTTCTTGGCTGACTTTACTAGATACATAAGGTTTGAATGCATAAATATAAGCTTGTGTGTTCACACACCCAGCCAGTCCATTGGCTTTTGTAGAACAGTAGAGGGCAGTCATTCTCCCTCATGTCCTAACTTACCTTTAACCTTATTTGCAGGCATCTCTAAAACCTGGTTATTGTTGCGGCGCATGTTTGACTGGTCACGCCCATATATATTAACAAATTAATCGAGCTCATCTACCCACACCATTAATAACTGTGAGTCTGAATAATGGTCAATAACAGAATCAGTGATATAGCCTTTACCCGTGTGAGTGCTGGATGTGGATGGTGTCCTACACTTCGTCTTTTCATTCTTTATATTTCTATAATCTGATTGGTTATGGCTGTGATGAGTAAAGAGTAACACTGACTTTTCCTCACTGCTTTCCCTGCTCGCACAGAGTGAGGCGGAGAAGGGCGGCGCTTTAATTCGGTGGGCATTAGGACACTGGGCGGCACAGTGTGAGCGCTGCTGCTTTAACGCTTCCACAGTGCAGTTTGAGATTAGAGCAGCAGCAGCAGCGCGGAGCACAGACTCTGTGGATTCTCTCTCTGCTACACGGCATCACCTCTTCTTTCCCTGCGCCCTGGATACTGACCTCTTCCTCTCCTTCTTCGTGCTGGTCACTCCAGCGGGACACTTTTCTAGGCTTTCCTAACCTTGCAGCAGGGACACTTTTGCAACTTTTCCGAAGTTTTTTTTAGGAGTTCTGTTTTGTGTGGATTTTTTGGGGGGCTACTTCAGTGCGCGTGACTGCCTCCCCCCTGCGAGTGAACTGGACCATGTGAGTGGTGCTGGTGACTGTGCAGGGTTTTGAGCGCCTGTGTGATGAAGGCGCCGCTGGCCGACATGCTCGCGGCGCTGCGGGAACCCAGAGAGCGCGCGGAGGGCCGCGAGGAGTGGGAGCGCGCGCGTACGCGGGAGCGCCTGGAGGCTGCGCTCGCGGGGCTCGGGGAGCTCGAGTACTTGAGACATAGACAGGAGGGGCTCGTGCGCGGCGCGCTAACACACCGCGAGGAGCGAGGCAGCGCGAGCGCGAGCGGGGAAGACGAGAGTTACCTTAATAAGGAGGAGAAACTTCTGGAGGAAAACATTTTACTGCTGAGGAAGCAGCTGGTGCGTACACGAAAGAGGGTCTATTACACAGTGTGTTTGTGTCCTGTTTTGTAAGTGTTCTCCGTCTCTCTCTATTTCTTTCTCTCTCCCATCTCTCTCTCTCTCTCTCTCTCTGCTGTCTCTCTCTCTCTCTGCTGTCTCTCTCTCTCTCTGTTGTGTCCACCCTCTCTGCTGTCTCTCTCTCTCTCTCTCTCTCTCTCTCTCTCTGCTGTCTCTCTCTCTCTCTCTCTGCTGTCTCTCTCTCTGTTGTGTCCCCCCTCTCTGCTGTCTCTCTCTCTCTCTCTCTCTCTCTCTCTCTCTCTCTCTCTCTCTCTCTTTTTCTCTGCTCTCTCTCTCTCTGTTGTGTCCCCCCTCTCTGTTGTCTCTCTCTCTCTCTCTCTCTCTCTCTCTCTCTCTCTCTCTCTCTCTGCTCTCTCTCTTCCACCTCGATCACCTTCTCTCCCTGTCTCTTCTCTTTTTTCTGTCTCTCTCTATCTCTCTTTGTCACTCTCTGTCCTGTCTATCTCTATCTCTTTCTTTCTCTGTCTACCTCACTCTGTCGCTCTAGAGCTGTGCGTTCTCTTTTCACCCTTGTTTATTGAGCTGCACTGGTCGGTACCGTCTCATACCACACGCGCGCTACTGGACCTCGTTCATTCCTTTAAAGCAACCCATCACGAAATTAGAACAAATAATGTTCGCCAGTGTCTGCACTTAACTGTTACTACTCTGTAAAGCTGTTAGTCCACTTTTCCACTGGAAAACTAAATTATTTGTTTGTTAAAATAAATGTGTGAACACGCAGAGTCGCTTTAAAACTACCTGTTTGTCAAAAGCGAGCGATCGTGAATGAATGTATTGGTAGTTAAGAAAGCAGAAAGAGAAGGAAACGGGGCTGACTGCTGTAAAGCGATCAGGAAGGAGCTGTGCTCAGTAGTTAATGTTATTTAAATTCCACTTCCTGAATGTAAAACGTACGGATTCGTTCCCCGAGGGGGGGGGGGGTTACACCCCTGAAGCAAATTTGTGATGACTTACAATAGACGAAGAGGCATAGACTTTCCAAAGTCCCAGTCCGCTCTGAGATTGCAGTGACCGGTCAGCTTTGAGATTGCAGTGACCGGTCAGCTCTGAGATTGCAGTGACCGGTCGGGTCTGAGATTACATTGACCAGTCAGGTCTGAGATTGCAGTGACCAGTCAGCACTGAGATTACAGTGACCAGTCAGCTCTGAGATTACATTGACCAGTCAGGTCTGAGATTACAGTGACCAGTCAGCACTGAGATTACAGTGACCAGTCAGCTCTGAGAGTACATTGACCAGTCAGGTCTGAGATTACAGTGACCAGTCAGCATTGAGATTACAGTGACCAGTCAACCCTTAGATTACAGTGACCAGTCAGCACTGGGAGTACATTGACCAGTCAGGTCTGAGATTACAGTGACCAGTCAGCACTGAGATTACAGTGACCAGTCAGGACTAAGATTACAGTGACCAGTCAGCTCTGAGATTACATTGACCAGTCAGGTCTGAGATTACAGTGACCAGTCAGCACTGAGATTACATTGACCAGTCAGCTCTGAGATTACATTGACCAGTCAGGTCTGAGATTACAGTGACCAGTCAGCTCTGAGATTACAGTGACCAGTCAGCACTGAGATTACAGTGACCAGTCAGCTCTGAGATTGCAGTGACCAGTCAGCACTGAGATTACAGTGACCAGTCAACCCTTAGATTACAGTGACCAGTCGGCACTGAGATTACAGTGACCAGTCAGGACTAAGATTACAGTGACCAGTCGGCACTGAGAGTACATTGATCAGTCAGGTCTGAGATTACAGTGACCAGTCAGCACTGAGATTACAGTGACCAGCCAGCACTGAGATTACAGTGACCAGTCGGCACTGAGAGTACAGTGACCAGTCAGCACTGAGATTGCAGTGACCAGTCAGCACTGAGAGTACATTGACCAGTCAGGTCTGAGATTACAGTGACCAGCCAGCACTGAGATTACAGTGACCAGTCAGCACTGAGATTACAGTGACCAGTCGGCACTGAGAGTACAGTGACCAGTCAGCACTGAAAGTACAGTGACCAGCCAGCACTGAGATTGCAGTGACCAGTCCACACTGAGATTGCAGTGACCAGTCAGCACTGAGATTACAGTGACCAGTCCACACTGAGATTGCAGTGACCAGTCAGCTCTGATCATCATGTCTCATTGTCCAAATCATAAAGGAGGGACACTTGTTTATAAAGTCGATGATGGAGTCTCTTCACTGTGCAGTCTGCTAAATGCTGAAACGGTAAATGAGGGATGGATTACTTCAGCTCTATGTGTATTTCAGGGTGTAATTGTTGTAGTTGCAATTGTTTATTTATCTATTGGTGGTGGTGGGATCAGGTTTCTTTTATCCATTGCTCACAAAGCAACCCCAACGTTTTCCTATGGTGCGTCATCTTTTAAGGAAGATTCTAGTCCACATAGAAAAGGTGAAGCATGGATAGTTTTTCCATACCAACAAAACAATGAAAATACCTTAGAAACCTCAATTTGTGCAAAGAGCAAAACATGTTACTGCTGATCTTTGGCTAAGCTATCAGCATTGCCTGAGGTTAATTTAGTGCTGTTTTAAAATAACCGTTGGCCCACTCTGCAAATGGACTCTGTGTAAAAATGGCCTCCACAGCCCGACATGCTGAGAGCCAGAGCCCATAAATCACAGAGAGCCTGCTTGTCAGGGCTACACGTTTTTACTGCCTGCCAGTCTGCAGCAGAGGAAGCGCCATTCCACTCCTTCATATAGCACTGGAATCTCTGCTGCTCCTGTCAGCAAACAGCAGTTCAAATGTGCAGTAGATAATGCTCTGGTGATTATGGCCCATTTGAAGTTATGCATGTCAGCTTTGAGAGGCCACTTTTTCCTTGGCCTGCCGTTTCACTACACTTAATTTGGAATGCAGCACATGATCCGGGTGTTGTCAGATGCATCCCATTCCACATAAGTGGCGTGTTTTAAGCCGAATACACCCCCCCCCAAACCAGTCGTGACTCTAATTTAGTCTATTACACATGGCCTATCTGTACCTCCAGGCCACCAGCACTCCAAACAACTGTGGGAAATAGACTTAAATTCCAGCAGGGACTGATTACCTGAAAGAACTGAGACAAAAACCTTCTTAATCAATAGCCTGAATACCAAAGCGCCAAAAACAATAGCTGGTTATCCCCATGTATTGACTGTTTTAAGACTCCACTGTGTGGAGCTGTGTTGATTTCCCCCACCGTAGCAGCAGGGATGTGGTCCTGACCTTACTTCATTGTTCTTCTCCTGTAGAACTGCTTGCGGAGGCGAGACGCTGGTTTGATCAGTCAGCTCCAGGAGCTGGACAGACAGATCAGTGACCTGCGACTGGACACAGAGACCTCGCATGATCATGTGGAAACCGACAGCCGACCCAGCTCAGGTTGGTGCCGTTCTGGAATTGGTGTTGGGTTTGGGGTTTTAGACAGGTTTAACGGCTTTGGAAACTTCAAGAATACACGATTCATGAATGTTCTGGAGTGACCATGCTGATTACACACAGAAACTCTCTTTTGTTTAGTACATCAACCATATTGTATATAACATTACTCAAAATGTAGGGTCCTGAACAACTCCGTGCACTGCAGTTCCTTGATTCTCATTCCTCTTACATTGTCCTATAATCAGAAGTCTTAATGAAGTTATATAATTTATTATAAACCTGCTTTGTGAGCACAGAAATCCCAGTAGTAACATGTGTGCCTGCCAGGCCTAATCTCGGCTGGAGACTGCTTAGCCGCTCTGTTTAAGCACTAATTTGGTAATATGAACAATCTGCACCCTGTGCTAGCCGCCTACCAGCTGAGTTAGTTTACATTCCAAATACGAGAGGTCATTTTAGTGCTGGGGCTGACTACACTTTTGTTGCATGAAGTGTATATAAAGCAGAAATTGATTGCACATGTGTATGCTCCTTAGTGAATGTTACCATTGTTTAGTAGATTTCTCTTTTAACTGTTTCTAATAGGAACCTGTGTCTTTAAGTCACTGTTAGCTGCTTCATATTGCAAAGTAGCTTTCAGCTTTTATGTAAGCTGCCTTTGGGACATTGATATGCAAATCTTGTCAGTATAAAAGTCTTCATAAGTGATTAACATTAGCTTGATTCTGTAATGAAAACAGTTTGTTCATTTTTTCCTCCCCCTTCTCTCATTTGCAGGCTTTTATGAGTTAAGTGATGGCACTTCAGGCTCCCTCTCTAATTCCTCCAACTCAGTCTTCAGTGAATGTTTGTCCAGCTGTCGTTCCAGCACCTGCCTGTGTGCCCCTCTTGACACCTCTCTCTGTGCCTCTGATGGAAGGCCCAAGTCTGCAGGTGAGAGCCCACTTTAGTTCAGGGGTATAGGGGTATTTATGCAGATCTTCACTGTCCACATTCTAGAACAATGTACTGCTCTCTAGCTTTGTAAATGTGTAGCACTATGATTTTTAACAACTAGTCTTGTTGCACTAAACTGTGGCCTAAAGAGGAAGATCTAAATCCAGTAACAGACTATTGACTATTACATGTCTTTAGTTGTTATAATTAGCAGAAAGTTCTTTTAAACAATTCAATCTGGCACAGTGCAAACAGAGGAGGCTAGGGTAAGAGAAAACTCAAACACTGGAGACAAAAACAGTTTCACAGCTCTGCAAATGCCCCCTGCCACACCTCTGATAAACCAAAAAGACAAAAGGCTCATTTGCACATCAAAGCTAATCAACCACCCTCTTAGCTCAACACATTGGATTGGGAGTTTTCATTGCTCTCATAGAAACAGCCATAGAAACAAAGCAGTTAAATTTAGAAGATGAGAATGGTTTTAGGGTGGAGAATTTACCAGTCCATTACATTTGTAATGCTATGTATTCTCTTATTGACATTATACTGTGATTTCCTGTTATTTATTGCTAAATGTCTCTATTCTACTTTGCAGATGAGCTAGGTGTGTGTGCAGAGTGTGAAGGGCAGTGTGAAGACTCGAGTTCTGGATCGAGTTCTGGAACAGTCCGCAGATCGCTGTCTGCTCCCTACTCTCCTTCTCCAGATGGTCCATGTGATAGCCTTTCTAAATACCACTGTGACCTGATAGCCAAAAATGGTAATGATGTGTACCGCTACCCAAGCCCACTCCATGCTGTGGCTGTCCAGAGCCCCATTTTCTTCCAGGCAATGGCCAGCCATCTTAAGGAGGAGGGTGATCTTTCCAAGTCTGGAGACGTTCCTGGTGAAAACCAAAAGCCTGAGCAAGCCCAAAGTGCTTCTTGGCCTGCCCCTCAAACTCCTATCAACAAAAAACTGGACAGTTATATATTTGGACTTCTTCAGAGGAGAGCACAGCCAATGAGGACCAATAAACCTAGAACAAGCATAAACACAGATCCCTCTAAGAGTGTCTTACGTCAGGCTAGTCTCTGTGTGCGGCCCTCTGCTGTAGGACAGACCCAGCCGTGGACTTCAGAACTCAAGCCTAATTGGCAGACCAGTTTACAAGCAGCTGCGATCCCTAGCACTGATTCCAGCACAGTGTCACCTCAAAAACAGTGGTCTATTGAGTCCAAGGGAGAATTTGTAGATAACGGAGCATCATATTCTTCAAGCCAACCTCCCAATGGATACATAATCAACAGTGACATTAATACTAATAGTCTCTTAAAGAAGAAAGGCTCTGGGGCCAATAAAGGCCAGCCATTAACTGTTGTTACTAAGGATTGCCAGGAACTGGGCAGCCCTAATGCAGTCTCTTCCCCTAAACTTAACAAGCATTCTTATTACTCTGCAGTGGAGGACAGTAAATCAGTCCAGACCGTGAAAGCAGGAACTCCTAAGAGGAACACTAAGGTCCAGGTGCCGATAACTGGTTCTTCTAAAGTAGAACGGCCTGCTCCAGAGCTCATCAGTCTGGGCTCTTCCTCTCAGAGTCAGGACGAGGGAGGACAGATGGTTAGTGCTCAATACATCCCTGCTGAAGAGCAGAATGTCAAACTTCGGAAGGGTGGCAACAAGAACATCAAGATTGTCAAGGTCAAGAACACTACAAGCACCAAATCTAGGACCTATGCTGCAGAGCCTGTTTCAGATGCAGACCGTGACAGGCATCATCGGACAGGATCTAGGAGATCTCGACCAGTGGAAGATGTGGGTCATTCGCACAAAGCTTCCAAGAGGACCTCTTATAAAGCCAAACGGATCCCTGCTGCAATTCCTGAAGGGCGTATTCTGGAGAAGCACAACTCCTCCTCAGGAAGGTCATCTTCTCAAAGACACCATGGCCACCACAGGCATCATGAGGCAGTGCTGGCCAAACCCAAGTATAAACGCAATGACTACCACCGTAGGCTCAGGGGGATCCCAGAGGTGCCTTATGAGGAAGCGTATAGGAGGGCACATCGCAGGCAAAAAAGGGAGATTCTGGGCCATATATCAGCCATGTATCTCCCTTCCAATGCAAACTTCACAAGCCCTTATGCTTATGTAGGCAGTGACTCAGAGTATTCTGCTGAGTGTGCTTCTCTTTTCCACTCTACCATCCTGGACACTAGCGAAGACGAGCGCAGTAACTACACCACCAACTGTTTCGGGGACAGTGAGTCAAGTGCCAGTGAGGCGGACTTTGTGGCAGAGAGCAGCACAAGCAGTGATTCAGAGGGCAGCGCTGGGGTCAACTGGCCCCAGTTCAGTCAGGCCTCTGCAGGGTCCACCCTGACCCGTGAAATGACCTCGGCACAGGCCAAGGCCTTCGTCAAAATCAAAGCTTCCCACAATTTAAAAAAGAAGATCCTACGCTTCCGATCAGGCTCTTTAAAACTCATGACCACCGTGTGAGGGACTCCAGGGACCTGAGGTGCAGCCAATCAAATTGACTGCTTTCAGTTCGCACCCAATCAAGTGCCTAAGCAGAGTTCAGCCACACTGCTTAAAAGCCTTCTAAGTAACGCTGAGGAGATCTTTCATTAGGAGTGCATTTGTTCAGTGAACTCACTCCCCTGCACTTTTGGATTCCTTTGAAACAAATGTTAAAATATCGAGAAGCATCTGAGTAGCCCCATTGTGTCATTTTCTGTAGCCATATTTATTAAAACCTCATTTTTTATGCTGTGATGCATTTACATAACAAGTGCTATGTAATTGCAATCAGTAGACATGGTTTAATTTTCTAAATAAAATATTTAAAACTTAATATATTTGCTTAGTCCTATGTGGAATAGAATAGAAAGTATGATTCGACTGATTCAGTTGTTGTTAAAGAGCAAAGGACATGATGAAGTGATAGACAGAGTCTATCTTCAAATTGTACAATGATAACGTGGGCAAGTTCACCTGCTGATGACCTAGGGCTTTTGTTATATGCACAAAAAATATGCATGAGCAACTGCATTACTATTTACCTTGTGGTTGATGCCTATTAGATGTAAATTGCAATTTTTTGTAAATAGAATGTCAATGTTTGTTCACGTGTCTTACCTTTTTATGCTTTATTAAATGTTGCCTTGAAACTGAAGTTCTCACCATTGTTTTGGAAATATCAAGCAGTCAGTATTAATTATTCCTTAGACCAAAATACTATTTATGCTTCAGGTGCAAGACATATGTCAGTGTACTGCGTGATCTATTAGTGAATTGACTGAATAGACTGGTTTTGGACCTACCAGGACCTTTTCTTAGAAGCCTGCTTTCTATGAATGAATCAGAAATCAGAGAGTATTTGCTATAAGGGAGGGTCTCTGAATTTCTTTGCTTGATAATTAGCAAGAGGGGAAGATGGGGCATAATATTACTGATTAATATTATTTTTTTTCCACTGCTGCTCACTTGTGCATGGTGGTTTAATCAAAAACCAGAAGCCATATTTGAGGTGAAAGTCCGTTTTGATGGAAGAATTTTTTTTAAATCACACAATGAATTAGCCTAAATACAACTAGGGGCTTGAACTAATAAGGGAAAAAGGTACATTTCAATTTCAAGGTGTCTTTAAATATGTAATGAGAAAGTGCTGCTAGAAGGGAAATAAAAATTTAAGTACTGAAAGTGCTCTATTCAATAGGGCTCAAAAGTGTGAGAAAAATGAATACCCATGTCACTCTCCATTGAATTTAAAAGTCTTTACTGAAGCATTGCTATGGACAAATTCGTCTTTTGAATTCAGTTAATAGTAACATGGAGATACACTGTTCACATGTAGTAGGAAACACTGGTGCTGCAACAGCTTGGCTAAAATGTGTACGCTTTAGAATACCTACTATGATCTTTATGAGACCTGGCATCTGTGCATCACCAGTTAGACTACGATACACCATTAGACTACTAAACTCACTGTCTATAAATATATAGTTTGTCTGTGAAATTGTTCCAGAATCTTAACTGCTTAGCCTTTGAGACATAGGCAATTTGGACCTTAACTGAATAAGATTGCAGTGTATTAAACCACAAGACATTAATTTGCACAAGATGTGTAATGGAGGGGATCTCCTGCATTTCATTGTTTAGGGTTCTCCCTGATTCAAATTCACCAGTTAATCACTTTTACGGAAGAGTCCGAAGTGTTAAAACAGTACAACCAGCTCCAAATGTTGCCTTTCAGTGTGATGGTACTCTGGAACAGACACAGAAAAGCACTGTTGTAGTATGTGGAACTATGGGCCATGCGGCAGGCACTGACATGTAAACGTGTTGTGCACATGAGCGTTGTCCTTACATGAGTTTCTGACCTTTCACTCACTGGCTCAGTTCTGTAGCGGTCACACTGGATGAGGAATTTTCCTACTCTGTTCTGACTAGAATTGAGCTGGTCTGGAAAGCATCTGGCTTTTAAAAGAGGAGCGTGTCTGTTTGGATTACTGCAGCTGGGCGACAAGAGCAGTGCTTAATTCTCCTCTCTCAGACATTCAGCAAGTTTACGGCCTGTTATCCCACCCAGCCACAAACTTTTTAGCCAGAATAACATCTTCTGTGCAGACCACAAAATGTCCTTTATCAGAAACTGACCAAAAATAAGGTCCATTCAAAAATAACCGTTAACTGCCTGCTCAAAAGGTACTGTCATACTGCCATGAGAAAGTATTGCATGTTTTAATACAGACGAGAATATAGAAAGAGGATGACCTTATTTAGCCTGATTTGGTTTATTTTGCCAGATACATATTGGCTTGTGAGCAGATGTTTTATAATGTAGATAATGACAACATTGTCCTGGTTTGTGATGTGGTGAGTAAATGTGTCAGTGTTTAATGAAGAAAGTCAATCTGTAACACTAGATGTTTTGTCTTTAATGGTCAACTAAACATCTTTTAAATGCAACTGAACTTTAGGTTCATTGTAAAAGATTCTATTAAATCTAGCCTTAAACCTAACCTTACCATAACCTTAATCTACACCATTGTCCTAGTTTTAAGTCTACAGTTCACCAGATAATTTGTTGAAAATTTGAGCAATCTGTAGATCATGACTTTTGAAGCCCAGTCCTGGTGACCCCATCTAATTCAGTCCAGAAGGAGCTTGTTAATTTGTTAATGTTAATGAGGTCTATCAAAATAAAGTGTGGTCAGTTATTGTTTCAAAGGCTTTGGATTCTTCCTGTGCAAAAAAACTGCCACAGAGTTATGTAATTAGAAACTTACTACATTGCAACATGTTTCTTATAAAGAGTTCAAGCAGAGTTCAGACATCAACAAAAATGTCAAGCCAAAGTAGTTTTCATTTTTGTGGCTTTTACCATAATTGCTCTCTCATTACATGTTTGTAAATCTAAAATCACAGCACTTCTGAGTAGGAAAAGGATGATCTGCCAGTCTCTGAGTAGTAAGGACATGAGCAGTGTTGTGCAAGTTCCTAAAAATCAAGTACTAGTTAGAATTTTCAAAAGTAATTAAATTACCAGTTAAAGCATATAAAAAGTAATTAGTTACTAGGGAAAATAATGTCTGTGTTACTTCTAAACGTTTGCTTCAATTATTTTATTAAAATACACAACAAAATTATTTTAGTGTTGCTGTGACAGTGTTGGTACTAACAACAGTCAAATTTTATCATATCATTGTTGTCATTATTGCTTTATACCACGCTATGCAGTTTTATTTGTTTCAGTTGCCTGGCAATGTATCTAGGATTACCAGCCGACTTGATACTATTTTACACTATAGTGAGATTAGCTTGGAAGGTTAATGGTGGGCTATTGTCTAACTTAGAATGGCTGATCTAATGGGGACTGGCAGTTGTCCAAAAATATTTTTATGCAAGACAAAAGCAACAAATAATGAACCCACTAAAAATTTCATTATTTAATTTGAAAACCTGGTCTCTTACATTACTCATATTGCCAAAAGTAATGGAATTACAGTTAGATGTACTGCCACCACTGCTCACGAGGGGATATATTGCATAGTAGCATGAAGCTTTATACTGATTACAAGACATAATAGTAACAATTTCTATGTCCAGTTGTCAGCAGTAACAAAATATAATGCAGTTATGCAAAATCAGTACAATTTCAGTCATGGAGCTTTGAATGCTGATGTTTGCAATAAAAGACCACCTACAAGAGTTCAAACCTTCTGCTGTTGTGTGATATTTTCCTATTAACAGTCAGAAATATTTCCTGCTTTGTAACTGTAAAACATTGTTTTATAGAAAATAAAAGATTTGATAATTATAGACATTAAAAAGTATTTGTATCTGAGTGTAAAAGTTCAGAAAATCTGTATACATTTATATTAAAATTACTTACATTTACATTTAACTATGATGTTAGGTGAATGTAGCGTTGTAGCATTTTGTAAACGTCTTGTAAACATGGTTTTTTTTTTTCCATGCAACTGCATCCAACATCATTGTACATGATGTAAATTAAATGAAAATCCCTTTAGATTGTTTTTTCATAAAAGTTGGACATGTCTCCTAACACTATGGTTACCTACTGCTTTAAACTGCTCTGGAAAATCGCAGCCAATTCTGCTACATGAAAAAATGTACAGGCAAAGTAGCTTGTATATTCGCTTGTCATCCTTAGAAGTTTCATCAGTTTCAGCTGTCTGGTCTACATCTTAATCTCGCTCATTTTCAAATGTTTGCTGTACTTCCAAAGGTCATAGGACCCAACTGAGTGGTTATATGTAAAGGTGCATGTGGTAGAAGCAGAGACTAAAGACCCCCATGTTTGTGTGTACTTGTTGTCTGCCCAGAGTTATGTCTTACACTTGTGTTGAGTGCACGAGTGGTCAGCATGGCGTCCAAGGTCAGTGCACCCTGGTGAACAGGCGGGTGGAGAGGTATAGACAGTAGGCTATGAGAGGCATGTGGTCTGGGTTGATTTAGCCACGCTCCTGAGCTGCTCTCCAGGGGACAATGACGATGAGAAATGACACCCAAATCATCCTTTGAACCAACTTGCCCACTCAGGTCACCATAAGGCCAAGTTAGTAAACTTAATACCTGGACAACTGGCGGTTAACCCCCATATCCACGTTTATATATGCCGCACCAATCAGCATCTAGTCTTCTTCTCTCCAATCCCCCAACCCCACCCCCTTTAAGGTTTATAACAGGCTTTAATGATTTAAATGGCTTATTATTCAGTTCTTTAGTTTAAATTTTAAACTCTATTACAGATTCATCCCTCTCTGTTGACATGGCCTTTTTTTAAACCATTAGCATAGCATACGCTTAAAAATTCTCCTTATTTATAAAAAAAATAATTTATCTGAAGTAAACCAACTTGTGAGTTATAATTTGAGCTTTGTACAATCATAATATTTTTTAACATTTAAAACAATTACATTTAATATAAACTTTACCTCAGAATTTTATCGAACCAGAAAACATATTTGACTTTGATTTGACTTTGAAAAAAAATATTCACTAATTGCTATAAAGCTAGTATGTGTACCTCACAGACTCACTGTTTAAGCTCTAACACATGATCTTAGATCTGGTGATACTGGCCTTCTGCAAATTAAATTTTGCTTATTTGTATAGCACTACAGCTATAAGGCTAATATTGCTAACAAACACTCGAACTCAATTGTCTCCCAGACAGCCCAAATAAAATACTTTTGTTAAAGCCACACAGACTTGTGGGTGTGGTTTAGGACACAGTCCTTTTTCCGACTAGTGTTTCCAAATACTTTGTGAACGCCAACCCTGGTGTGTTTGTTAGCAACATTAGACTCATGGCTGCAGTTTTAAACTAAAGAACTAACATACACTACATACATGCCCACTAACATGTCTTGGCTGGTTGACTAATGTGGGCTGGGAAAAGAAAACTGTGTAAAAATGATTGACTTTTGAAACTATGAGAATACATTTTTAGGTTTACACTAATACTATATTATGTTTTAAATAATATTCAACTTTATTTTACTAATTGCTTATTAACGATAATAGGAAAAAAATGACTAACCTACTAGCTTTAAATTCTTTAAATACTGTTGTACTTTAAAGCACTTTGAGTCTGTAAAGCACACACAAAGCTGCTACCTGTATAAAAAGTTTTCTTCTGTTACTACTGTTATTATTATTACATATAGGTTATGTAGTTATGAGAGCAAGGACCAACATACAGTGCTTAGAGTGCAGGAAGTTAATGTGTTTTGCATGATTAAAAGTCTTGCTTTATTGACTTGCCACAAGCGTGGCATGATAGAACAGCCTCAGCAGGATTTACAAAGGTACATTTGATACCTGGCACTTATGAAGTAAGTATTTATTCAGAGTCAATATTTCACTTGCCTCATCAACATCAGTCATGAGCAATGTTTCCCAGCACAAACTCTGAGATAGAATTCAAGAAGCATCTGTTTGTTCACTGTTCATTTGTGCCATATCAGAACTATTTGTTCAAAACCAGATATATACATTAGCTATGTCAGAATGTCTATTTTCATCATCTTAATTCACACTTACCTGGGAATACACATCCAGTGATGACATGGCAGTCTAACTGATAATGAACCTTGGTAGAAAACAGTGCAAACATTTACTATACACACTCCATTTACTTTTACTGTGAAAGTGCCTTCAAGTACTGACAAGGCCATAAAAAAGAGGCAGTGGTATAGCCATGCCATCTTTCCAGCAGCAGCTTATTAAACCCTTTTCAATAGTACTGTCCAGGGATGGTGGTGCCAGCCAAATAGTTATTGCTTCTTATTCCTCTTTCTTCCCTACTCACTTATTATAGCAGAAAGGATATCTTCTGCACTCCTTCCTGGCGTTTCTGCAAACTGCATGGCCTCATGTGAATTTCACTGAGAGTAAGAGTTAAACTAACCAACAAGCAAACAGTTAGCCATTCTCTAGTGCAGGGGTTGATAACCTATTTCTAATTGAAATGCAACTATTTATTATTGAAATGCAATTGCTATGTCAGTGTAATAAGTGATGTATGAAGTGGATTTAGACTTGGAACCCAGACCTGTCTATAGAAACATGATGCTTTTATCCAAAGCGACTTCCAAGACGTGGAGCAGAGTAGTGGGACGGTACCTCAGGGTACCTCAGTAGTGCCTGAGCCGGGACTTGAACCTGCAACCTTCAGGTCCCCAGCACAGTGCCTTAACCACTAGGCCACCACTGCCAACAGTCTATGTAAAGGAGCAGTCTAAATCACTCAAAGCCTCTTTATCCCACATGAAAACTTATGTTAAAATCCAGCTGCAAAAAGATTTCTCTGGTTTCATTAATGCTAACACGGTTTTAACAATTCTTTTTACTTTAAACTGACCTACATTCATCTCTCCCCAAATGGATATCAGCACTGGAAATACTGTAAATCATAAATTGTTGTCAATTTTAATAGTAATAATAAAATATTTGAAAAAATAAATAATTTGGACTTCATTATGTTCAGCACAACTGCTACGGATGCTGTGAACTCAATGCCCTTATACACACTTTGTATATTTTGACCCTGCCTTAGTGGTTAATTCCCAAATGGAACCACCAACCCTAGTGGTTAGATCTTTGCCCTTGTGAACAGAGGTTGAAGTCCTGGCCCAGGTATCCCTTAGGTACCCCTGACCAAGGGACTGTCCCACTACACTGCTCCCCAGGCACTATTAATGCAGAGGTCACATTTAGTTGTGGTGCACTTTGTGTAATGGAATGTGTTCACAATGACAAATAAGTAACTTTCTTTCACTGAAAAGGAATCTGATGCGTTCAAAATGGCACACTGTGTTTGATGTGCTGATAAAATCCTGATAGTTTGCATTGTTTACTAATTCAGATTGGCATAGACTTAATCAAAGATGATGAGAACATATATAGTTTTTTGTCCTTGGTTGTAATTCAGATAGATTCTGTAAGTCTAGCATATCTAGGATATGCCCGGGCAGTGGAAGCCTAGTGGTTAGGACGCTGCCTTTGGGACCTGAAGGTCGCAGGTTCGAGTCCCAGCCCGGGCACTACTGAGGTTCC
>JBBPDA010000001.1:35813464-35837372 GCA_037974385.1 Arnoldichthys spilopterus
GGGTTAAATGCAGAGGTCACATTTTGTTGTGGTGCTTGAGTGTGTTCACAATGACAAAGAGTCACTTTCACTTCATTCATATATTTCCCTGATAGATTTTAAACAGTGATTTTATGCAGAACGGGCTAGTTGTATAGTTTATGGTATACATATCTGCTGTAGTTCTTGGTGGATCCATGTTTCATATTATGTATATGCAAAATGACCATGTGGCTTCCAAGCTTTTATGAACTGACCAGACCTCAACCCAGATGTAACCTGTTGCATCAACCTTAACTCTTCTATCAATGTCCAGATGTGATTCTATTAGAAAGCAGAGACACATCCGTGGACGTTATGGTCCGAGACGACTGTCTGGGCCCAGGCCCTTTTGATTTACACACCCAATTTCTCCATATCTTTACTCCATTTCCTCTCATTAACTTTATGACTCCTGGTGACTTGTTTGAAGATCAATGGAGGAACACAGACTGCTGGAGGGAGAGGGGAGCCGGAAGACCACACATTTCTTTCTCTCTTTCTCTTTTCCTCTCCTTTTTTCTCCCTTTCTGTCCACCTCTGTCTCTTTTACACACAGCGTTCACACACAGGCTTTCAGAATAGTAGTCATTCCTCTAAGAACGGTTGTTGTGTCCTGAACATGGCTCTTAAGCAATGTTTAGCAAACAGAGGGCTGTAATTAGAGAGAAAGGGCAGATGAGCTCCAAGAGGAGCAGCTCTGAAAGGCAGTGCCAGAAAAAGAGCAGGGATGAGACAATCAAGCACATGTTCAAGTGGAGTCACATCCACACTGGGCCATGTAACTCTTTTCCCTTAAGACAGATTCTTTATTCAAAAATTATCAGAGATGTTCTCTAGCAGGCAGAATTCTATACAGTGGTGTTTTAACCAAACAGCTCAACCTTCGGTCACAGAAACTTGAACTTAGGACTTACCAGGAATCAAAACAGGTTAAGCCTACTCCCTTTACCATTTAAAAATTTACACAGATCAATCATAACACTGAAACTACTGACAGGTGAAGTGAAAAACATTAATAATCTTGTTACAATGACACCTGTCAATGGGTGGGATAAATATAAGCAGCAAATCAACAGTCAGTTTATGCAGATGTGATAGAAATAGGAAAAATAGACATACATAACTTTGACATAGCCTAAACTGTAATGAGTAGATGACTGGGATCAGAAATTCTCCAAAATGGCAGGTCTTGTGGAGTGATACAGTGATGCAGTGGTTAGTACCTACCATCTGTGAACCAGCAACAGGGTCATAGGTGCCTAAGGCTCATTACTGTGTATGGGCAGTGAAGTCTAGCCTGTCTATTTTTGATCCCACAGAAGATCTACTGTTTTACAAATTGTTAAAAAGCTAATGCTGGTTTTGAAAGAAAGATGTCAAAGCACACAGTGCATTCCACTTCCTGTATATGAGTCTGCATAGCTCCAGACCAGTTAGAGTGCCCATGCTGCACCCTGTCCATAGCTGAAAATGTGTACAATAGGCATCGAGCAGAACTGGAAAATTAAGCAATGGAAGAAGGTGGCCTGTTTTGATGACTCATATTTGTTTTACATCATGTGGATGGCCAGTTGCGTTGCTTACTTGGAAGAAGAGATGACACCAGATGCACTGGCACCAGTATGCACTGGAAGAAAGCAAGCTGTCTGAGGCAGTATGATGCTCTGGGCAATGTCCTGCTGGGAAACGGTCCTGGCATTCATGTGGATCTTACTTAGACACCTACCACCTACTTAAACATTGCTGCATGTTCACGGCAACAGTATTACCTAATGGCAGCAGAATAATGCACTCTGCCACACTGCAAAAATGATTTTTAACAGGATGTTTTAATTGACTTTATTTTTAATAACAAGATGCAGTGTTTTGAGAAAAGTACTATTTCGGCTAAACGATACAGAGAAATTCTGAGAAAATATAATGCATGAGTTATAAAATAAGATTTCATTTCATTTTCATTTTTTTGTTAAACCAATGTTCCGCTTGATCTAAATCAGGTTCATGCAAACACACAAACCCAGACTGTGTATCTGATGTAGACACTGAACAGGAGGCAGTACTGTCATTATTCTGTGTCCTCAGGCACATGGCTGCTAGCCTCCTCTGAGATCAATAAAAAGCCCATAATTCCCACCTATCTGTAATACTGGCACCCAGTAGTTAGACTGCTGTGTCCAACAGCAGTGCCTAAATCTGACAGGCCATAACTCTAACAAATGGATAAATGCATCTCTATTTAAATGAGCTCTCCGGCTGACCTCTGCGAGAGTGCAAGAGGACGGCAGGCCAAGAGGAGCTTGTTTGGAAGGAGGAGGGGTGTGGGCAGGGCAGGTGATTATTGTGAAACGCATTGTCTCCTTAATAGACTTTTTTCCCCCTTTAGCTTTCATCAGTGGCCCTGGCCCTGCTGCGGCCGGCCAGGGAGGGGTCGTCTACACCCTGGGGGAGAGAGAGAGGCCTCAGAGAGGTCACTGTAGCCCAGGGGGGAGGGGAGGAGAGAGAGAGGCTGGTGGTCTCTACAGGACCCTTCATTTCATTTACATGTAATCAGAGCTATAGAAAACAAGCTTGAGGGAGTCACGGGATGCTTTTGAGCAAAGCTGTATTTGATGTTGGCTTTAAGTGGGGAGTGGGTGAGGGGGCTGTGCTGTTGCATTTTAGCCAGTTTCTATCACTCTTAATTACGTTTTCATAACAGTGCTGCAGGAAGAATCAGTCACAAGTCGAGCAGAAACACTAATGCAGCAGTCATTACACTGTAAAACATTATCCATTTACAGGTAAGAGTAAAATTTTAAAGAGTAAAGAGAAAAATGTAAAAATAGAAGTTTACCAAGTCAAAATCTATCACACTGATTGTGATAGGAGCTAGACGTCCAAAGCATTTCATGTCTAGAAGCTACCTTACAGGCTTTTATGTAAAATGGCTGTGAATACATTACCTAAAAACTGAGATAATGTTTTGCATTTTAACATTTAGGCTAAAATGTATTTGATCCAAATCCATTCGTAGTGGAGAGGTAAATGAGGAATGAGGGAAATATAGACCCTCCCTTAGAAATATAGAAATATAGAAACTCTATATTTTCTCTGTATACACTGCAGCCCATACTTTCTATCGCCATCACCGTAAAGGAAATATAAGATAGCACATTTGTGTACAGTCCAACACTTCATATTCAACCAGAATGAACAACTTTCTTTCTCAAGCATCTCAAAAATCGAATTTTGTGGGAAGTTTGAAAAACTGGTAAAACTTTATTGAATATCTCTCATAAGTGAGCCTTTAAAATATTACAAGACTATTCAACCTATTTCTAAATATATTTGCTTGTTTTAGTAAATTTTATTCAGTGGAAGCATCATTCCGTATTACAGATTACTCTAGTTTCAGTTCAGTTGTGTCAAGAAACAATGTAAAGTTATCTGCCAATTTATGATAACTGTAGCTGAAATTATCACTTTGTATTAATGCAAATGTCTATAAATAATTTGAAAAAGAAAAAGATAATGATATTCTTACAATATATTTAACTATATTTATATATATATCCTTATTTTTACCTTTATCTATATCTTTATCTATATCTGTATACCATGTGATTTTTGTGATAAAATATAAAATAAATCCCAATAAAATAAATATGATAAAAATCTTATACTTGGTCATTTATTTACCAATTTATTTCCTGTATTTAATTATATATTTAATTCATTTCCAAAATTAAATACCATAAGCATAAGCTGTTAATTTTTAGGTGAAATTAGAGTCAGGTGTTTTCAATCAATGTGATGGCAATTGGGCATAAGTGGGAGTCCTGTTTTATTAAAGGAAGGATTCTATGGCAATTTTTAAAACACGTGCTTGTGTGATTGTATTATGGCACAAACAAATGATTTTGGGCTAAAACTAGGATTTCTAATGAGTTTGAACTCCAACAATCCATACTCAGACTAGATTATGTACAAATGGAGAACATTTAGGACAATTGTTACTCTCTACGAGTGTGTGACCAACAAAGGTCCCTCCAAGAGCCAAGTGTCTAATAGTCTCCAAGTTGACAAAGAAACCCAGTGTAACTGAAAGGTAAGGAAAACACTAAATTTAAACATAAGAACATGATTACAAATTATGTATGTGAAACATGATGATGATAGTATCAGTATTCTGTTTGGGCCTGTTTTTCTGAATATGTGCCAGGACAGCCTTCCACTGTTGATGGAACAATGAATTCTGGAAAATGGTTTTATGAGAAAAAAAAAGTTTATGAACTGAAGAGAGAATGAGTCTTGTAGCAAGACAACAACCTTAATCACAGAAGTTGTTCTACCACAAAATAGTAAAATAATAATAAACTTACATTTTGGAAGTTCCTCCAAAGTGATATGCAGAACAAATCAACAGCTACTGGAAACATTTAGCTGCAGTTATTGCTGCACAAGATACTGAAAGCATAAGTACACTTTTTGGTATGATATGGGATCATTTTCTTATATAAATATATGATGGAATATATTATTCTTGTCACATTTGTTTAATCAAGTTAGGATTTAAAAATCTGATGATATATTGGGTCCTAATTTAGCAGAAATATAAAAAATTCAGAATGGTTTACAAACTTCACAGAGCACCACTCTATATGGCATATATAATTACACATTGCATATATTTCTTTATTTACTGTAAAATTGTTTCATATCCTGTGATATCCTTTATTGCAATGTACTATTGCTACAAAATTTATTTTGTAGTAATAGTAAATTAATTTATGCTTATGTAAGAGCACTACAAAGAAGAAGCAATGGGTGTACACACTTATACAATAATTGTCTGAAGATGAATCAGAGAGTGAACCAAAAACAGATTGCAAAATCTCAAAATATTTTTTGTCTTCCATATGGCATGCTGTCTCTTGGTATGTGGCTTCACTTGCCCTAAGGAGTGCCTTGATAAAAGCACCTTAGCGCCATTCTAAAACATTGATGACTTATCTGATAAAGACTAAAGACAGTCATTAGGCTGGCAGCCTGATCTTTAGACAGCTCTGAGTGCCGGAAAAAGCCTTTTTAAAGCTCTCTGACTTAATGAAAAGGTAATTGTTGTGACTCATAACCTCTTTGGATATTGGTTCTGGGAAAGATGTAGGTAGTGGAGCTGTAATGTAGTCTGCTTAAACCCATCTTTTGCTCCTTTTTAACAAAGCAACGCAATGACAGCATGTTTACCTTGTTACATTTTTAAACAGTCTAATTTAAGGCAAAGCCCAGAGCTGTTGATGTAGTTTATGGGGCATGAAATGAACTGAGACGTTAACAGAGCTAAACAAACAGAACAGTGCTGGTTTCACCTGTGCACAAAAACACAGCTTAGAAAAGTACATAATGCTGGCAGAAGACCTTAATAGATAAATAATAGATAATAGATAAATACCTCGAAAGAACCTTAAAAACATTTGATGTGGAGGGACTATTAGTCAAACCTGTCATTTAATGCATTTCTCCCATAGCAAGGCCTGTCTTGTCTTCTTGCAATTGCAATATACCAGTACATTCCCTTTCTGGCCAAAGGTTTGTGAAAATAATTAATGAGTTTAGGTGTTTCAGTGTTATTCATAGGCAGTAGGTGAAAGATGTTTAATATCAATCACAATGCAGTCTCCATAGACACTGGCAGTAGAATGGAATATGATGAAGAGATCAGTGACATTAAATGTGGTACTGCCATAGGATGACACCTTTGTCACAATTTAGTCTGTAAAATTTTTACCCTGCTAGACATGCCCCAGTCAACTGTAAGTGCTCTTGTTAGTAGCAGTGACAGTTCAGCCACAAAGTGGTGGTAATAATATGAGTCCTTTTCTTTTACACCTTGGCTGTACCTCTGTACAGAAACATCCCTAGCCTAATAGTGTCAAACTGGGCTGCACCACAGCTTTGCAGAGTTTGGCAAATTCACTCTTCTAACACTTCTGATCAACACATGGAGGTTTAGCCAGTTAGCTGATGAGATGAATGAGGTGTATTCAAAGTAAACTCTGTAATCATTGTTGTGACCTGTGGCCATAAAGAACTCAGGGTAACATACCTGCTGTAAACTTTCTACATGAACTAGATATGTAGTAACTGGTTGAACATCAGGCCAAAAAGGTTTCAGTCAGTCAGTAATGGAAAACAGCAGTGGCTTCGAGCTTTTTACTATAAGATTCGCTGTAAAATTGCAAATCATACATTAGTCAATGGTACAAGCATCAAATGGCAATGTTTTATCTAGAATGGCCAAAAATCTCCTTTTGTACCAGCTTTAGCTTAGTGCTAACATAATATTAGCATAGTACTATTAATAGAATGACAGCTCAATATTTATATAATTTGGTATTATCAGGCAGACAAAATTCACATTTATGAGCTTAGATCTCAACAAATATATTCTTCTAACAGAATCGTACTGTATTTCAGGTGTGGTAATTTTAATATTTTACCCATCAGTTTTTAAACTTTTTATAAATGTGAAGGGTCAGATTTCATGTGGCTTTGTGCCATTTAGATTGCAGAAAACCAGCTCAATTCAGCTATGTGAAAAAATCATATTTTAACTGCCTGTGTGAACAAGGCCTATAGTCACAGTTCACCATAAAGTACATTTCAGCACAGTTTCGTACTGATGTTTGGCATTAATTATGCAGACAGAATGCATTTAATTTATGTACATATTTGATTAGTGTAAAATCGAAACATTTGTTTTTTTTCAGTATAAGCACTGATCTCCTTTCTTCTGTCTGCAGCCGGTCATTATGATAATGAGATAGTTGTAGATGATGACTAATGATTGTACAGTCCAGCCTATAAACACTACCCCACCTCCTTTCTTCCGCCCCATGCTAAACAGACTGCAGAGGAAGTTTCTGCTTCTGTAATGAGAATTAATGACTGCTGTTCTTTCTTTTCATATAAGAGCAACTGTGGTTTTCACATGCAGTTTGGTTTTCAGGGACTAATTACTGAAGTCTTTGTTGATCTTAGAAATCATAAAGCTGGTCTAAATTTGCATTGTTTTGATAGTTGTAATTAATTCTGATTACATTATTCCCTCTATTGTGTGACATGTATGTTAATAGAAAACTTTAGCCTACCCCATCATCATGTATAAGCAGGGGACAGGTGCTTCGCGAGCTACAATATGTCACTTGGTGTTGGCTCAGAATACAGTGAGAAGACATTACTGGTTCAGATGTCAAACTGGTCTAGAATTACTAGGTTTCAGTGTGTAAGGGGGTGTTTCAGAGTCTTTCTGGTAGCATTCCAAACAGAGGGGCAGCATGGATCACTTGTAGGCCAAAAATGAGGTGTTCTATGAAAAGGGCATGCATTCTTTGCAGACATGAACAGGTATTTTATGGGTTTACTGAAGGAAAAACTGAAAACCCAAAACTCTGTGCAGAATTGCTCTGGGTATTCATCTAGCCGCCGGGTGGCATTGCATCGAGGGCCAGTGAGCAGTCATATCTGCTGTTACGTGGCATCGGATGCCAATGACTGAGAGCCTACCGGGAGCTGGCTCTCCAACACAAACAGCAGTGCAAAATGTGGCCACATATGGAAAATTCCATCTGTCTGAATTATTTGAAGAGCCTTGCAATAAGCTCCTTCGGAGTGTTTCAAAGAAGCCCATGAAAGCACTGCATTTGCTAAGCATGTGATCTGCATCAGCAGTAGTGAAAATTACAGCAGCCATTTTTTAAAGCGTGCTGAAAAGGATAAAGCCCTGCAAGTGTTGATGATTTATGAGAGTGGTTCACTGGTCTAGCATAAGCAGGACAGAATAGGGTATTTCCTAAAATCCCTGCTTGATAATTAGTATGATTATAATTCAGAGCACTTCCAGAAGGTGCTCTCGCCATCAGCAGTTCTTTTAAAAGCACTCTTAAAAAAAGAGTCATATCCGTTACTAATTTGCTCACCCAGTGCCTGAGAGTACCTGCAGGGTTGGGGAGTAAAATAGGCCAGCCTGTTTAGTTCAGTTTTCTGGAAGTTCCCCAAAACACAGTCATGTGGAGGCTTTGGGCTGACGCTTTCCGGCTCTTACCTCCTGCAGATCCACTCTCCCCCACTCTCAGGCACTGTCCCAGCACTCATGCAAAGCTAGCAAGCCATGCTCTCAGAAAAACTGACTGCACATCTTCAGGGCTTTCAGCCTGCACACAGTAGTAAAAATGAAGCTTTGTAAATGGATCTTGGTTTTGTATGTATGGTTGTAGCAAAATCACATACAACCTTAAGTGGAGGTTCTCTTACAAGGTTTTTTACACTCACACATCTCATTCAGTGGGGTCTTTTCAGAACTGAGGTTACATAGGCACTCAAAAGTGTTTCTTTCATGGAATGACACCAAAGCTCTTTTCTGGTTCCTTTACTTTCTTCATTTCTCTGTTTTTTGCTAATTACTTTCCTAAGTAATTGTCTGGAGAGTTTAAACATGATCAGGGTTAAAAACTAAATAAGCGTTTAAAAATATACTGAGTGTCTGTTCTTGTTTATGTGCTAAGGTACCTTTTCTGACATGTTTTTTTTATTAACTAACACAACCCAAAGTTTAGGACATGAAAGCAATGTGAATGACAATCCAAGTAGGTTCTTAAACATAAAGGTCTGATGACTCAATATTGCTGAGAAGTCACTGAGGCAGTAATAATGTTGTCTCTTCTCTGAATGATGCATCACTGCTGTAGATCCAGAGATGAATCTACCACAACCACAGTAAAGCACATTTATTATGTTTCATCGTACATTCCAGGCTTATTGTTTAGATAAGCTTTCAAACACTGCAATTATGGAGAGACATTTCTGCTAAATGCTTCGCAGAAATGGTTAATTTGTTTGGCAAAAGAAAATCTCATTTATGCTTAATTTTAATTTGTTTACATTTGCTTCTTTAGTTTTAGTCTGAAGCTACAAGGCTAATGTAGCTAACAAGTGCAAGGAAAAAATGCTTCTTTAGTTTAACATTGTGGCTTCAAGTCAAATAGCTGACAAGTAATAAAAGAAATCACTTTTCTTTTTTTTAGTTTTGCATGGGGGCTAATAGCTAACAGGTAATAGAATAAACTGAATCCTGTTAGTTCTAAAATTGGCAAAGGTCTGAATTCTTGAAGCCTAAATCCTGCCTGTACTGTAAGTTTTATTTTTATAAATAACATGTAAAGCATTGTCAGAAATTTCAATACAGTGTCTATTTCAGATTGTTTAACAAGTGTGTCACAAGTGTGTGATAAAGGGCAGTGGTGGCCTAGTGGTTAGGACATTGCCCTTGTGAAGGTTGCAGGTCCAAGTCCCAGCCCGGGCATCACTGAAGTACCCTTGAGCAAGGTACTGTCCTGTTACACTGTGCATGTGTGATGGGTTAAATGCAGAGGTCACATTTCATTGTGATGCTTGAGTGTGTTCACAGTGACAGTCACTTTCACCTCACATATGCATACAGGTTGATTATTAATAGGGTTAGAGATTTCATACTCAAAGTTTGTTTGGCTAACATTTTAGGTAAGGATGAATATGTGTAAATCTCTTTTGTTTCTGATCTATGATCAGTTTCGCTGTTTTTTGGCCATGTAGAGCATGAAGTACTGACTATGGGCAACATAGACACAAATACAAGTTATTAGCAGTCACTAAAGTGTTGTTACCTTGAGACAGATGTCAGTAGCTGTTCTCTTTGCTCTTCAGGCTCATTGCTCATTGTCCTGAAAGTGGTGACTCTTGCACTAGCAATCACATTTAGGAATATTTTCACTGAAAAGCCACTATGATTACATGCCAACCACTGGCCATTCAGACTGTGTCTAAACCTATGTGAAAGCACCCAAATGAGCACCTTTCTGCCATTGTACTGAGGCAAGGACATGAGTGCTGTGTGTGTTCTCAGGCAGGCGCTCAAGGTTTTCCTTCAGTCCTCTGAAAATGAAAGGAAAAAATTTTTGAGCCCTTGTCACTTGACAGAACACAAAGCAGTAGTGTGCAGCCTGGGTTTATTCAAACAGTGGGACGTTTCAGCATCCTCAAGGGCAAGAGCTATTGAGGAGAGCTAGCACTCTCAATACAGTCCATTTAAATGCAACTTTTTTTGAGTCAAGGTGAAAGAAGAGGAAAGTTTATTGATCAAACAAATGCAGGAATGTCTTTAGAAATCATTGTTCTGGATGTGATAGAAGGGATGTGTGAAGAATAAAGAAAATGTACAGCTAGAGATGTCTGTGCTCTGAAGTTTTTGTCTATTTGCTGCTACATACTCACAACATCTCTAATGTTCAGACATGTAATTAGGATCTTTTGGGCCTCCCCCTGCGATGGGTTGGCCTCCTGTCCTGGGTGTACCACGCCTTAGGCCCACAGTCAGCTGGGATTGGCTCCAGCTTCCCTGTGACCCGGAAATGGAAGAAGCGGTTGGAAAATGGATGGATGGGCCTCCCCCTATAAAATAAATATTAAACCCTCATATGAAAACATTTATAATGTGTCTAGATAAGTCTAAATAATTATTCATGGTCTAATCATGTTCAGATTGAAAACAGTTCTCTTGGATGAGATAAATATGAGAGATTAGTGCTGCTCTTACCTATGTACTGCCATAGCAATGCAAATTTCTCACTTGTGGGACTAATAAAGGCTTATGTTATCTTAGTAGGCATCAGGGCTGTGTGTGTAGTCTTGATGGAAGCTAAAGAGGGAGGTTTGTTTAGAAATTGTCTTTTTGTGAGTCATGGGTGCAAGTTGTGTCAGTATCTACATTCTGTGCCTCCATGGAAACACAAGCAGTTTTATGTTTGAAGAAATATCGGCAGAGTGTAAAGAAGAGTGTAAGCAAGTGTGAAGTTTAGATTTTAGATAAAATGTTGACGGTCCAGTGTAGATGTTTGCATGTGGTTTCTTTTCTGATACTCAAGCAATGAATTAATCTCTTCTCTAACAAAAGCAGCTTTACGCCTAAACTTAACCTAATCCTGAAACTAGCTCTAACCTGTAACCACAATGGTGTTGAGCTGAAAGGCAGTTTCACTAGTTATTTCCTCAAAGTAAGTGTTTATAGCTGTAGGGGACCTTTAAAATAAGGTTTGCTCAAATGAAAAACAAAAATCAAACAACAAAAAAATAGAATTGAATCTTTAACAAGTTTTCATGCTTCAACCAGAGATCACAATGTCTACAACAAACATAGCCATTTGATTTGCTATCCAAAATAATCAGTCTTCCTAAAATTGTCTTCTGCAGTTTTATATGTGATGCTAATCATGGTAAAATAATTTGTGATAATTGTGAAATAAAAAATAGATTTTCTATGGATACTTTTTGCCCTGCCCACCACTAACAGCTCAAAAACCCATTTAGGCCAAAATCCTATCTAGAAACTATTAAACCATTTCTAAGGCAGTAGACAATTTATTCTTAACCATGCAATGCAAGAACTTTCTGTGAGGAAGGCTGGCATTAGCCTGGTTCTTAATACTACTGCTGTAAATGATTTTGACTTAGTAGGAATCTTAAAATGGCATATTTCACATCAAACACTATGAACGACTTTGTTTGCATCTTGAATTAAAAACTAAGGTATTTAATCATTTATTTAATTATAATTTACTTTCTATCCCCATGTTTACTTGTGTATGCTCTAACAGCTTGCTGTGTTACAGCAGGCCAGTCAGGACAGCCAACGGATGATGAGAGAAAGTGGAGTGAGGGAATGGGGGATGGAGGAAACCTCTGCTGAAATAGATGGTGGGAGAACCCCATTGGACACTACTTTGTTTTGGGTACCTAACTGTGGGAAAAAAGAAAAGAGTGAGTAAAATTTGAACACACTGAACTCACAGATGTGGGAGCTAACACTGTACTTGGATTAAGCTGCATGTGCTTCAGGTTTATGCACTGCTGGATAATGGTAATTGCTTATTGGCTTTAGTGGATCGATGGGAAAGGCATTAGTTTAAACTGTGTCCACTCGTGCGGCGGCGGTTAATGTGAGATGTGAGGCTGTCTTTTAATAAGAAGGCAATGTTGCGGACTGAAGTGAATTTGAACGCAAATTGGGAAAACAGAGATACAGCGACTTTGATGTGGCCTGTTAAAGATTCTGGCCACTCTTAAGAGACGCAGCTGCTGAAATTCTGGGCACCCCACACTTTTACAGTTTTACTACAATTGGAAAGCTGCTGGAGATCTGAAGAAATAAACGTCTGGAATAATCTTCTAAGCTTGGCTTTAACATCATTTTTCCTGTAGTCATGGAAAATCCCTTTTATTTAGGACCTGTCTAATAGTTTGTTTAACACTATGATTTTTTAAAAACCCCAATAAGAAATAAAATGTACATGAAACAGCACTGGGGAAAAAAGCAGAGCAGAAGTTTACATTTTTGGATGCAATACTGTAGAGTTTGAACTCTGTGACCTTGTCAGTGTGTTTGTTTCTGTGTGAAATGATTAGCCTGGACTTTTCTACAGCACCTTTTGTACTCATGATGAACTCACCAATAAGAAGAATGTGATGACCTGGACAAATACACAATTCACCAGCATGTCTGAATTTCCTGTTGTCGTTGTTATTGTTGTGAGCAGATCAAATTACATTTGCTCATCATTATTGTGTGTGTGTGTGTGTGTGTGTGTGTGTGTGTGTGTAACAGCTCAGCTAAAGGTATTCCCACGACATCTGAATGCTCGCATAAATAGGTTTTGGAGTGCTATATTGGGAATCACATGGGAAATTAAAGATCTCTCACAATGTCTTTCTTTAAGTCACAAAGAAAATTCTTCTACTTCTTAAGTTACATAAATTTAACAATAACTTTCTGTTCTTTGGTCTGCAATGTGTCATTTTAATTTAGTACTGTATCAGCATGGAAAAATTAAAAATTATATTTTAGTGCAAAATTGCTGTTCATTTGTTAAATTTAATAATACACCATTTGCAGGAGACTTTTTTTCTTAATCATGCATGTGACATTTCATCTTATTTAATTCATTAGACCTTAATCCAAGTTATGTTTCAGCACTTACAGAGCTTAATACATTGTGATACTTGTTAATAAAGATCTAATTAGTAATAGCAATGCACTGGCCCACTGTGCAGCGTTGTTGCACAAACATAATCCATGTGGAGGACACACAAAAAGGTGATCTTAACTGTGACTCTCAGACGTCAGCCTCTAAAGTACACAATACAACACTTCGATAATCAAAAGGCATTTCCGATTCAAGTGCTGTGGCCTCATGAGAGATATGTATGGAGGGAAAAGGAGAGGCCTTTTTATGAAAGAATATGAGGGTACAAAGCAATGAGGGTGGGTCTGGTATTATTTGGGGTTTTGTGGCAGCCAGTGGCAGAGGAAATGTTTTGTGAATAAGGATTATATTACATATCAAAAAAACCTGGAAGCTGATGTCCCCTGGTCAGTGAAGAAACTGAAGTGGAAAGGACGTTGGATACAAAAGTAGACAAAGATTCCAAACATACATTAAACAGTGTCAAATAGTTTTCTTTGATCAGAGCTTGAATATTACTAACAATCTGTTAATAGATCTTAAATATTGACCTTAAGCAATGTCGCCTATGAAAATGTCTGAGTTAGAATGGTACTGCAGGGAACAATTAAAAAACATTAACCTACAAACTTTGGAAGCTGTGATTTTATCCAAATCTCCCTTGGCAGAAAAGTTGACCAAATTATTTTTTACACTATTTTTTTACAACTGTACATCATGTCTCATACATATCTCTCTGACTGAAGCTCTTTTTCATATACAAAATATTGAAATTTCAGACCCTTGTGGCTGGAACTGTCAGGGAGCTCTCAGTTATTGGATTAAGAACATAATGTTTGATTATATTGTTTTTACTGATGCATCCATTCCATATGGAAGGCTTCCTTTTTTCACAAATGAAATCTTGCTGAAATCTTAATTCCATTTACTCCCAAGCTCCACAAGCAGCTGGATTTAAAACTCATATCACATTCGGGCATCAGGCTTAAGTTTGAGCTCATGACTGAAGAGAGATTTTCACATTGACAGAATTCCATTTTTCAACACTCTATGAAACGGTTCACAACAAATCCCTTTTATACGGCTGTGGGTCTTGCCTGGCTCAGCGCCTCTGGGCCTCTGGGGAGGAGGAGATAAAGCTTCATTAGTGTTGTCAGGAAGCCTGACCAGTGGAGACTCTGCAGTTTCTCCATGCTAATCCCCAAGGTTATCAGTTCACCTGGGCTGCAATCTGAACCATCTGAGAGCAGCTCACTCTATCTCTTCCCTCAGCAGGTGGTGACTCAGCTTTTCTCACTGGCTACATTCCATGATTAAAAAGTGCACAGTGTATTATGAAGCATCTTGACCCTGGCTATCTGGCTAGCTGCTATAGATATGTATTATGTGTAACAATGGAAGGGTGATGGTACTAGATTTAGTGCATGATTTTTGACAGAATTTGATGTATAAGATTTCCAACAAAGGCAGACAAAGAGAGGAGCACACACCCACTCCTTTCAGAATGATCTCCTAGGGGCTGATTCAGGGGTCATAGAGAGGGCAGGGGTAACTGACACATTTGAGTGTTTCGGTTGCTACTCTTGTATGACTGACATTTTCGACTAATGGCATTGATGTAGATTTATTGCTCCACTAATTTAGATTTATGACATTTTTATGGCTTTAGGTAATGCTTGTATTTTACCTTTAACCTTTTTTTATTTAAAAGTATACTAACCATTGTAATCATTCTATTGCTAATCTTTGCTAAAATCTGGATGTGTAGTATTAACTGAAGGTCATGCGATGTTTGTGTTGGTGCTGTGCTAATAGACTAAAGGGATTGTCACTTCACTAGGTTGACTGAACAGGGATTTGCATTTGCATACAGTGGTCTGTGACTAACAGTGCGCTGTGATTATTATATACTTCTGAATGACTCAACAAAATGTCTTACAGGCACTTTTACATCTGCAATGTATTTAGCTCAGCAAAGGGAAAGCCTCAAGTTTTTTCTAGGCCTTCAGAGAATCTGTGTGATCTGAAAAATAGGAGTAAAGTCTTGAAACTTGGAAAATTGAAAATTATTCACTCAGGTTTTTAAATAGATATAGCTACTAAGCTTTCCTTTTTGTTATTCTCTCAGACACTCAGTTGTCAGGTTTACCACCAGCTTAATTAAAGATTAAAAAATGGATTACTCAAATTTTTTATTACTTATTTACTAATTTCATGGAACAAAATTTGTCACTGTATTCCTTAATAAAGCCTTAGATACATCACTGACTGTGAGAAGCAGCAGCCTGACCAATGGGTTTCTGTCAGATGGTAACCAGCAGCAGCTCTGTGGCCTTATCCTTTCCTGAAAAGGCCGTTCTGTGCTACATACAAGGGTATCATTTATTTTAATAGGTCTTTTTGAAGCATCAAGTGAAAGGTCTTTTAAAAGCTCTGCAATAGCCAGAAAATGATTGTTTGCAATGACACTGGTTTAGTACCAATATACTACAAGAACTGCATAGGGGCACTAGCAGAAATTAGCATTATTGTTTTTCCTTTTGTTTTTGAATGTGTTTTAATATTTATAGCCCAAATGTACAGCATTAATTCTCCTGGCTCTTCACTGTAATCTGGGATAAATCTTTTCACTGCTTTGTGTCTGATTTCTCTGGAAGGCGAAATGTTAATTTACTCCAATTTTCCCTATGAGAGTACTAAATTGGAAGGTGATGGTGGATAAGAGTGCAACATGAAGTCCCCACAGGCCTCTTACAATGCTGCAGCCCAGCTGGCAATGCAGCCATACCTGTCTGCACAAGCTCCCTCACAGGAGCAGAGGACAGAGTCAGGCCCAGGCCAATTTATTCCCATCTCACTGGGCCGTCAGCTTTGCCAGCACAAAGCGCTTCAAAACTTTCATCTTCCCTTGCCTGGAAGTTAATTAGGGAAGTGTTTTTGGCTACTGGGGGCAAGTTGTAGCATGCCCCTGATGCACGATAGGGATATCAGTTGTATTTGGCAGCGAATGAATAAGATAAAACTGTGAGTCACCGTCATCATCTCTTTGAGCTGTTTATCGCGTGCCATGAGCCGATGAAATGATTCAGTGGCCATAACCGCCAATTATCAATCAGAGGTGTGATGGTGTGCTACCTCTGTTGTCCTGGAAGGGAATAAATAACTGAAAATAGATGTGGACCCAGTCTGAGAAAGATTAAACCATAGTGGAATTATGACTTTGTTTTTTTGCATCTTACATTCTGTATTTCTGCAGAGACCTTGCTTGGCTCTCTGAAACTCAAGGTTATCTCTTAAAGAAGAAGGATGGCGACACTTCATATTTCATCAATGTGCCTAGAAGGTATCTGCAAGTTGCAGTTAAGCATGCACCAGCCGCCAGCATTCAGAGCAACACCCCATATGCTATACAGACAAGGTGACCTACTCTGTTATTATCTCATCAACTAAAAGAAAAAGGGACTAGTCATATATGCTTTCTGTGGTTTCCTAGGAAACTAACTGATCAGCAGTGTGGATGGGATAGTAAGGTGGGGGATGCTCTAAAAATTAACACTGAGGCTAAAAAATATATCAGAGATGTACATAGAGCCCCAGGTCAGCACAAACAAGATGTTTTTGGTGCCTTTGTTCATTTAGCGTCTTTTGCTTTGTGTTGGTGTTTTTTCTTTTTTGGGGAGAGGGGTGGTGGACAGATTGGAGTGGGTTGGTCAGTGTCTGGGTTGGGATCCGGCCCTTAATACCCAGTGCCCAATGCAAAAAGCAAACTACTTCCACTCTGTCACAGCTCGCTGCAAATCGAGCCTGCTTTCTCTATGGCCTGAACAGACTAAACAGTCTTCAATAAAGACTATTAGTCTAATTCAAGTGATTTAACATTGCTCTCCCCCACATTTGGGATTTGGAAGGGGCTCAGGGAGTGCAAGCATGGTGTGTTATTAGCAGCTAATCCCTCAAATCTCCAATCCCTCCGTTCAACTCCGGTTTGGTGAGCTCCTCTCCCCTTTGCCTGTGAGAGTGAGCAGGGCCGTGCATTTTCCAGGACTCCACAATGAAAATGAATCACAGACTCAGCGGCGAGCACCAGGCTAAGTCAGCATGTCTTTCTCCCTCTGACTTCATCCTCTTGTCTGTGGTGATGGGGTTCAAACCAAAGCCTTACACAACTATAATGATTAATGGCAATATCAAGTGTGCTTGGTAGCCTTAAAATACTCCCCTAAGTTGCGTGGCCTTTTAAATCATCCTAAAAAAGGAGCCTGGGCATTAGCTGTTGAGGGGAGGCCAGACTGTGGGATCTGCAGAGTGGCTCTGCAGTCATGGTAGAAGGAAGGAGTAAAATGAGGAAAGCAGAGACTGAAAGATGGCAAGCGATAGCATGCAGAGCTGTGCAGGAGAGATGAAGACAGCGATTGCTGGAGAGAAGGAAGTAAAGAAGACACAGACGAGACCATATGTGTGTGTTAATCCTGTCTTAGGCTGCCTTCTCCCTCTGCCTGTCCAGTTCCTGTCTCCATTTTCCAGACAAGTCCAGGAGCAGATATGGTCCTTCAGAACCAGGCTTTTTCAGTTGCCCTGATTAGAGAGGTTGTCTCCTAATAAACCTTCTACTGGTTTAAATAACAAGTTTAATCTCATTAAGCCTGCTGGCTGCCCATGGGAAAAACCTGGCATGATGGGACAGAAGCAATATAGACCTGAGTTATTAAGGTACCTCTGGCCTAATTCAGTTTCATGTGCCGCAGCGCAGATAGCAGATTAAGCTGTGTGGGGTCTTGCTCATAATTAGTTTTGGCATAATTTTCAACCCATGTGTGCTCTTTGTAATTGGGCATCTCACAGCTCCATGCAGATAATGAAAAGACCTAAATGTATTTGCATAAAAGAAGGATGTGTTAATCAATTTTGGAGGTACGTGTACATGCAGCAGTCAATAGCAATGGAAGATTTCAACACTTAATAGTTTATTTATTTTATAAGCATAATGAATGATATTTCAGCACACTCACTAAAGCCTTATCTCAGCGGGGTGTCCAATGTTTAAATCATGTGCTGAATTTTGAAGTCATAACTCTTCATTAAAACACCACAGACAGTTGGGTCAGTGAGGAACTAAAAGAGGAACCCTCCACCGGACAGATGGTGCCATCACCTCAACGCTCGCTCTTTAGTGTCAAAAAAAGAAAAAGCTTGAAACACAGAGCAAATGAAGCTGCTCTGCCATAATATTTGTCTTGACACCCGTAGCTTCCTGAACTCTTTGTGGGAGAGGAGGCTAGAGGTGCTGAAGCCAGAGAGGAGGAGTGGGCACATAAAAGGCCAGTGGCTGTTTATTTGTTGTCTAAAGTGACCGTGGGGTGAGAAAAGCTGTGCCTGGCCTGCTGTTCAGCACCACACAGCCAAAGGGAAGTGGGCCTTTATTGGTGACCCCTACCCCCTACTCGCTGACAAGGGATGTCCCCATGTCAGGGATAACGCTGCTGATTAACGACAGAGGATGAGGGTTGGATTTGAGCCAGAAGGGCTACAAATAGGTGGTAGAATAAAATGAAGAGGTGGAGCCATGATCATGTAACAACATGATTTGTGGACTGGAGCAGATCAAAGGGACTGTGTTGAGTTGTAAGTTATGCTCATTAATCATAGATCAAAAAGTAATAAGGTAAGCAGATATCATGGAGAAACAAGGCTTTCTTTGCTTTTTATAAATCAAAAAGTTTAATCTAACCACTGTTAATGTTTCAAAATATACCATTCACTCCTCAGTCCATATGAGCCTATAAACTCAAAAAATAGCTCATTTTAAACAGTCTGTGTGATGTTATACAAACTCACAGTATAAAAACACACCTATTCAGCCTATAGCCTATCCAAACAAAGGTCATTTACATATACTGATCCTAAAGGCACAGCAAAGAAACAGCCGCTTTAATTATACTTGGGGGGAGGGAGGGTGGTCACACTATTTTGCACGTCTTCTTGTTCCTAAGCAACAGTAGCAGTAAAATCAGAAATCTTCTGTGTCCATTAGGTACAGTTTTATTATGTATAGGTAGAATGATTTGTCACTGTTTCAGGAAGTGACCTTACATTAACTTGCACATTTGTTTCTAAAAACCACTTTTTGCTTATTCAGAGTTTATTTAAATCTGTGAAATCATATAGTTTAGGGTATTTAGCAACTGCATCCATCACTTAAGACACACCTTCCAATAGGTCTGACCGGTCAGCCCAAAAACCGATGTAGGCTACTTGAGAGACAAAATCTTTACCAACCCAAGGTGCCCCAAGCATGCAAACAAAAACACCTAGTGTACATGAGCCCACAATTGTTTTTAATGCCATTAACAGTAACAGAAAAAGGCTTATTGGTCTGCAGAAAATGAATCTATTATTAACCCCCTTCCATACATGTTACATAAAGACAGAAAAATATTAATGTAAAAAGATAGTACTAATGTTTTTGGTACATAAAACAACATATATGCATTAAAGAAAAATGCTAAAAAAAGATAGGGCCCCTTTACCACAGAAAAGAATGTGGAAATCAAGGTGGGTGGCAGCCACAGAAAAAGTTTTATTTCTCAAGCAGAATTAATGTGGCACAGAAAAGCAGCACAGTTTGTTCTTCAAGAGGTTTTTAATTGCCTACTCCAGCTAGCAGGAATTTAATGACCCATCAATCAATGCCACTGACTGGCAGCAACCTCACTGCATGATGTAACAGTGGGGTTAATGAGAGGGGAACACTGTCAGTCACCGAGCGTCAGTATTCAGTGTTATGCAGCATATTCTGAATATAAAACATACATAATATAAAATTATGTCAAAAATTGTAATCAAATAGATCTCTTCTTCAGCCTGTGCCCATCAATTGCGTGGACTGATTCATTCAGCTTGGGTAATTGGAGAAAAGTCCTATTAGAGTAATTTACTATAGTAATCATGTGAAACCACATTTAATTTAATGATTTTTCAAATAATGATGCAAAAGGCCATTTCTGAAGTGGAGAGTAACGACAGTAAACCAACTCTGTTCTTACTGGAATGCACACACAAATAAGCTGGTTACCATGGTTTCTGTTACTGAAGCTCAATATTCTAGCGATGCCATAGCGACGGAGGATCTGTGGGCTGAGGCCGGTGCAGGCTCTGCACAGAGAAAGGTGTGGAGAGCATCAATACCCAACCTGCCACTCACAATGGCACAGTGCCGCTCCCACTTGGAGGCAGCAGCCTTTCCGCCCAACATGTTTCTTATTATCACCAGCACTGCAGTGTCGCTGTCTGCCAGGACCTGTCTGAGCTTTCGTCAGAAACAGCCTGAAAAGAGACAACAGTGCTCCCCCAGTGCATGGCCTTGGGGAGCCAGAGAGGAAAGGAATGAGCTGTTAGGGTAAAAATGAAATAAACAGTTGGTCACGCTGTATTCACTGTGTATGGAATATCTGACAAACAGTCTGAGCTATAATATCCTGTGTTGTGTAGGACAGATGTAGTAATCTACAAATGTATAACTGATGGGACTCAAGTAGGTGCAAATTACCTGCTTTAGGCCTAACTTCATTTCCTTTTGCGTGAAGCTGTGGTTTGTGTGTGTGTGTGTGTATGTGTGTGTGTGTGTGTGGTCTTGTATTTAACCTATACTTATAATATAACAAGATCCTTATAGTGTTAGGAACACATGAAACACCTCATGAAGTGAACGCATTTTTTTTTTCAGATCAAGGAAACATGCCATTTTTTAACATTGTTTTGTTTTGTCAGAAATATTAGTGTTCGGTTACTCATGTTAAAGGAATGGTTTGGTGAAAAATTTACATTTACACAATATTACACTTAATTTTTTTTTTGCTTCTGTAAAACACCAGCTAACATTGCTTAAAACTCAATAGTCACCCAAATTATACACACAGTAGGCAGTGGTGGCCTAGTGGTTATGACCTTGCCCTGGTACCACAGAGGTACCTTTGTGCAAAGTACCATCCCACTTCACTACTCCCCTGTTGCTTAATGTAGCTGGCCACTTCTCCACATGTGATGGGTTAAATGCAGAGGTCACATTTTGTTGTGGTACACTTTGTGTGTGATTAAGTGTGTTCACGATGACAAAAACGTCACTTTCACTTTCAACAGTCACCTAATAATACACAAAAAATCCAAATTATATCACCAACACTTCTCTCAACCAGCTCAAACTACACCCAGATTTTCAATAAGATTAAAGTAACCTGTAGGACATAGTATCACTTACTGTGATCTTTAAAGCTGAGCAAATTTCACCACTGCAGGCCAATATTATAGACAACACCAGCGCTGGTTTCCACTAAGCACATATAAACTAGAGGACTTAGTCCTAAACAACAGTGATGAAGAAACAGTTTGGGTATTTGGGTGACTATTGAATTCTTGTACTTGTTAGCAACATTAGCCTCGCAACTCTAGTTCTAAATTGAAGAGTGGAACGTAACATTTTTTTTTATAAATTATATTTTTGCCGACTTATTCCTTCAAGACTGGGCTTAGGTTTAAGTGTATTTGTAGTTTTACTACGTGACAGTGTTACACAAGTCAACCAAAAGTCCTCAGAAGTATGGTAATACAGAAAGTACTGACTATTGTAGACTAACACTGAATGCATTATGGCATTACGGCATTACTGTGTGTGTGTGTGTGTGTGTGTGTGTGTGCGTGTGTGTGTGCGTGTGTGTGCGTGTGTGTGTGTGTGTGTGTGTCTATGTGATTTTCAGTCCCTTCTAGGATAACAAGTGTGTTATACTGGAATGTTTTGTCAGGTAGTGCAGCTGCTGATTATTTGTGTGTGCACGTAAATGTGTGTGTGAGAGCTACACCTAATGCCCTCTAAAGGTTCCTTCAAGCATTCTCACTATTAGTGACAAGACATCTTACTGCGCTAGGCTTTGATCGGTCTGTGCACGGCTCGAGAAGCAAACGCTTTAATTAGTGCTTTATTGACTAATGCTTTCTGCCGGCCTTGTCTCACTTGCTATAGTGGGCGCTGGCCCATTCTTTGTGGATTAACCTCTCTTTCTGTGCAGTTTAACTGGGCATTGTCCTTTGGTAATGTGAACAGTTCTTGCAAGAGTTTCTGACACAAAGACCCCCTCAGTGCACGGGGCAAACCTCAAAGGGCTGTTATCCCTCCATCCGCAGCTCTTCAAAGCCTCCTTCATCATTCTGTATCACTGTGGGCTCTCTCTGCTCCTAATTTAAGAGCAGGAGCCCACCAGTGTTTACCTCCCCCACTGACCACAATCACACACCCCCCACTATCCCTGAGGAGCAAGGACCCCATAAGTAAAACCTGGACAACTGATAATGACTTTGCAGCTTTGGGGGAAGGAGAGAGAGTGAGTTGGAGAGAGTGCAATAGCAAGAGAGTGAGAGTGAGAGAGAGAGAGAGCGAGAGAGAAAGAGAGAGAGAGAGAGAGAGAGATAGAGAGATAGTTTTACGTTTGGGCTTTGAAAAGTTTTATTATTTATTGTTATTTTTATATATAATTACACACATAATGAATATTATTATTGCACATTATACACATGTTTCTGCTGGGCCAATCATGATGAGATTTTCATACAATTTAACGAGCAGCTGGTGTTTTAAATGATAAAAAAACAAACAGGCCCTGTGTGTGGGTGTGCTTGTGTGTGTGTGTGTGTGTGTGTGTGTGTGTGTGTGTGTGTGTGTGTGTGTGTGTGTGTGCACCCCCCTCCAAGCTAAAACCCCTTAAGATCAGCACCCTTACTTAAAAAATGGACACCTCTTAATGTGAAATCTGGCAACCCTTTCATCTGAGAGCACATCTAATGATGCCTGTAACGAGCAGACCTTTGCCATGCTAATGAGTGTCCAATTGTCCCCCTCACACTAGTCTGCAGTCAGAATGGGGCTTTACTGTGTTTTTCTCCTGCATCAAACTGATGGATAATAGTGATCAACATGTCACAGAGTCCTTCTCATTGTGTTTCGCCCTGTTTTTATTTAGATGATTTGGTGTAGAACGTTTATTGATGTATTTGCTGAGCTTTTTTTTTTTTTAATCTGACATTCCTGACAGGTCATGGGGGCTGGGTTAGCCTGCTGTTAGTTCAGATCAATATGATATTGATATTTTTCCTCTGAAGATGAGGGCTGAAGAAAAAGGCAGAGGAGAAAATAACTCATTAGATTTCACTTTCTAACTCAACAGCTCCAGCTATTTATATGTTGTGGCTACCTTGTTGTTTTAATGACCTCTTAGGCTCAACAAGCCTATTTTTGGCCACCAAAGAGCATATGTCTGTGCTGAATGGGAACTTGAATGCCCCTCTCTCCGTGGTTACATCCCCTGAAGCACATTCTTAAGTTGCTGGAATACCAGTGTATCTAAAAATGCACTAAGTCAATAGACCCTGTGAAGAGGAGCTGAGGAGGACAGTGAGAGATTTACACAGCTGGCCTGTGGGCACAAACGCACCGGCCCTTTTAAACTCTCTCTCTCTCTTTCTCTCTCTCTATCTATGTGTGTGTCTCTCTCTCTCTGTCTGTCTCTCTCTCTCTCTCTGTCTCTCTCTCTCTCTCTCTCTCTCTCTCTTCTCTCTCTCTCTCTGTCTGTCTGTGTCTTTCTCTCTCTCTCTTTTTCTTCCTCTGTATGTCTTTCTCTCTCTTTGTGTGTCTCACTGTTTCTCTCTCCCTTTCTTTCTCCTGTCTGGATCACAGCAGTGGAGCACGTGTAACCCCCTGAGCAGAACAAGCTTCTGGAATGTTCCCCAAGGGTGTGGGGGGGGGGGGGGGGGGGGGGGGGGGGGGGGGGGGGGGGGGGGGGGGGGAGGGGGGGGGGGGGGGGGGGGGGGGG
>JBBPDA010000001.1:35837472-35854173 GCA_037974385.1 Arnoldichthys spilopterus
CCCCTTCTTTCTCCTGTCTGGAGCACAGCAGGGGAGCACGTGTAACCCCCTTAGCAGAACAAGCTTCTGGAATGTTCCCCAAGGGTGTCCCCCCCCCCCCCCCCTTTGTGAACCATGTCCATTCTTTGATAAAGTAGTTTTTTATTATCCTTTATACTAAATAATAATTGAAATTCTCTTTATTTTGCATTGTTTTGATTATTTGTACACTACAGGGTTGTAATGGCAACCGGACAAATGCACTGCACATTGTGCAATACAGTCTTAAATATAAATGTATGAAAAAGTTCTTTGGAGAGATGCCATAGATGAACCACTCAAGTCTTGGCTTATTTTATTGTATGTACTATGCTACGATTTTTGTAGTTTTAGATTTTCATTTCTTAAAGTAGTATCAGTGTTTTCTGTAGAAGTTTCCTTGGCTGGTTTAAACAGTTGTGTGTGAGGGGATCTGGCTCAGCGTGAGCAGCTGTGTGTTCCCTGTTTGGCAGTGAAGGAAACACACCCAGCCCCCCAACACGCCTGCACTCAGCCAGGGTCACAGGCCAGCACCTGAGCTAATCATGCACATTATCAAAACAGCATGCTCTCCAGGGCCTGTTTGTTGCTAGTTGGGGTTGCTAGCCCTTGCTCTGGCCCCTCTGCTCTGTTTACAGTGGGCTGCGAGCATCACTGCCCCACAACTGGACAGCAGGGCAAGGAAACTAGAGTGAACCAACTTCTTTATTGGGTCAATCATGAAATATGTACATACAGTATGTTACAGTAGGCTTGCATGTAAGACATTATTCAGTTATTAACCATAAGGCTTGAATTCTTTTGGAACTTCTTATAATAAGTTTCAAATGAAGGCACATATGGAGGCTTTACAATATTTCTTATGCCTACTCATCAGATGCCCATTGTTTAGGTGGCTACACTATACCTACAGCTTTTGTATAGTCAAATTAGATTATCCAGACAGAACACTTGGCCTTCATCAAAAGAAGGAGGAAAATTACTGTTTAGCTAGCTGAAAATAGCTCACTCACCCCCCATAATGAGTGGAGATCTAACAGCCAGGAGATAGCTAAAAGCAGGTGCATTTATGAACAGATATCATTCTAATTCTCTCTCCCTCTGCCCTGTTATTTTATCTAACATTGTGAGAGATAAGCTGTGTGTCCTTTCTCCAGACATGAGGCTGAGTTAGATTCATTTTAAAACTACATCACTGGGGGAGAACACTTTATGTGGTACTGTGATATTGTAGTACTGTAATTCCACAGCCACACACTCCATTGCAAGCTGAAGTTTACATAAAGCAGCTGTTGAGGTGACTGGCTCCAGGTTGAAGAATAGACATCTTGGCCTACTTATCTGAGCCTGACTGTTTCTCGGTCATATGGCCCTAAATTCCAGCAGATCCTCCTGGAGTATCTGATAAGAGTTTAACTTTCTGTCTTTCTCTTTCAATTTCTCTTTTTCTCTTTCTCTCTCTCTCTCTCTCTTTCTCTCTCCTGCATCCTGACACCGTGTCTCTACTTTTGTTTTTTCACCACACTATCCTCAACCCTGAAAAATACCGGTAATCTGATTAACATTTATCAATATCATTTCATTAACACTATAGTTAGAGACGGCAACATATTGCAACATAGCCCTATTGTACTGATGTTCAACCATTTGATACATTTGAATCATGTAAGTTTGCAGCACTGTGCCACATACAGACAAGCCATCAGACTGTGACCCATAACTATTTTTTTAACCCTCAAAAAACAAAATAATGATACAATAATAATTTTTACATCAATTTCCCTTCAGCTATAAAGTTCTTGTTTCAAAGATATAAGGTTTTGTTACAGTGACATTGCTGAGAGTAGACTGGCCACTGCTTTACTGAATCAATGTAGTATAAAGAATAGTGCAGTCATATTTTACAGCCTTGTCACGTCTTAACAGCAAAGCGGTGACCCTGTTACCTGATTTACTCTTTAGCTGAGGGAAGGTGAATTAAAGGTGTTGTGATCCATAGGCAATGCTCAAGCCAGGACAGCCAAAGCATGGCTAGCCTATCAGTTATTTTCATTGAAAGATGCTAAGATAGCCTTAACGACCTGGCTTCCTCTGTAGGAGAAACATCTCATAAATCAAGCAAAAGTCTCACTTCATTGACCTCCTTTTATAGCTTTCCGCCAAACCGCCATAAATAAGTGTGGTTTACTGGTCTCATTGATTGTTTTTATTAAATCTTTTAAACAAATTGGAACAGCAGTATATCAGTAACAAGACCTGGTAGTATAACCTTGATAAAGGTAAGACATAACAATATAGATCTTACCCAGCAGCACAGAGAAAAGTCACAGACATATTACACAGTGTATTCAGTGTATGTGAAGCAACAACATACTGCGGGGTGTCTAATTTAGGCCGGTTATATGTGTATACAGGATCATTAATTCTTTACTGGTTTCCAGTCAGCTGCTGCTGGTCATAGCATAAATATAGGCCGCACCCTGGGATGTGGTGCCTGGGAGACAAATGACTGCAGCAAAGGGGGAAGAGACAACATCTCACAGTATAAATTCACATATATATTAAACTCACTCTCCAATAGAACACATACACATGGCAACCCTTTCCCAGTGGCTGTCTATATGCTTGTGAGTCCAGTAGCGTGTCTGTTTGAGTGCTTATTATACCCTACAGTGAGCATTGGCCTAATCAGATGTAATGGGCTTCTCATTAACTAGGGCAATGTAAAGCTAAAATTTTAATGGCTTATGGGCTCTTACAATTGGGTGAGGAGCAAAACTTCTGACCTCGCCTACAGCAACAACATTAATGATTGATTTACATTCAATACAATCAGCCCTTAGTGTGAGAATTACACTGCAGTTGGCTTCTCACCACTGAAAGAATGGTTAAAGAAATGAATATTTAATACCGTATCCCATGAGAGGTGCAGTTTTCACAGTTTAGACAATGCCCAACTCATTCACTCTTTCCTGATGCTCCGTTTTAGTCAGTCCTCTCTAAAAGTTTCAGGGACTGTTGTTTACATAGCTTGTGAGTATTTCACTATTTGTGCATAAATATTGGCCGTTTATACTTCCAATACCAAGCAATATTAACACTTTCAAGCTTATAGTGATATCTTTTATTTTGCTATTATAATAATTAATCAATTATACAGCTTCCCTATGTTTACAATGTGACAATGAACTACATTTTCATTCAATTTACATGCTGTATTACCTAAACGTCTGATTTTTATAAATTTTTTTAATGTAAAAAAATGTACAAAAACATGCAAAAATAATAATATGTAACTTTTTTGTAAAATGTTCATTCTTCACTACAAAACAATTCTGCATCTACAATAGAACCTTCCAAGCTTTCAGTCAATTTCAGATCTCTTTTTCTACACAAATGCACTATAGATTAATGGTTTAGAATCTTTACTCTTAACAAAATTTCTCATTTCTTTCAATGAACTATGACTGAAAGATAATCAATACTGAATTACACCTTGCTTCTGTTATAACTGCAACTTGAGTAAATTTCCTAAGTAAGTATATAGTAAGTACTTTATCAATGGCCTGAATTTCTTCATTCATGTGTTCTGCACTTTGCCCTTAACCTCTGAAAGACTTTGGACTCCCTATGGTTGGTTTTATCTTGAGAAGATCCCCTGTTCCATCTGGCCCCTCTGGCCTCAGTTTGTTTAGCGATTTCAAACAGTGCCTAAAACAGTTTCAGACTCTCTTTCGATAAAGACTCCTGATAAGAAGCTCCATGTCTGGTCAAACAGATTCATGTCTGCTTATCAAGCCGTTTGACCCAGTGTGTAGGCTCGTGATGTCTGGCATGACTTTATCTGACACTAAAAACGGAGCGTGGCTCAGGTTTAAGGCCTGGATTTAGAGGTGGCTAAAATCAGGAGATCACTGAGAATTGATGATAGGTGGCTGTGTTTTGTGGTTTAGAGGGTTTTGGTGGTCACGTCATTTGGTTTTGAAAATGATCCTTCTCCCTCACATTCCAGTCTTTTCATTTCCAGTCTCTTATTGCATGTGGACATATCTAAATCCAAATCAGATTGCTATCATATAATGCATGTGCAGACTTGAAATGCACTCATATGCTTTTCCCACATGTATCCAGGTCACAATATTGTGAGGCTTTTTCTCACATGTGGTAAGTGTCTTCTTGATCATTACCATATCATATCCACAAAACTATCTATCTTGAATAAGTGTAGAAGAAAGAATTGGGGCTAAGATTTTTAGGCATTCAATTTTCAAAAATGGCTGATTACAGCTGCCTGCATTTCTTGTAATCTTGACTTTTTCATGTCCTACTATAGTGAGGCCTGGCAAAACCTTAGCCAGTGAATTCTGAAGACTACCTCTGATTTTGTTTGTTTTGACACTGATATGAATCAAAGCGAAACGTGTTGACATAATTTCAAGGATCTGCCCTTGAGCCATCTGAAAATACCCCCATCTCTCAATTCTCCTGTCCTTGGATCACTTTTCTGCACCCTGGGGGCATCCTCTTTTCTTTTTTTTTCATTCTGACATTTATATAAGAGCAAAAGATCTTGAATTTTTGTCTCATCAAGGGGAAAAAACCCTTTTTCACTTTCATCAAGCAATACACTTTCACTCAAATATGACCAATGTGGATCATTAATTTATCTGGCACAACTTGTTTTCTCTATGTTGTCCGTTGTCATGGCAACTGTGCCATCTGCCGAAAGAAGAAGAAGGCTGGATGTACATATTGAGTTTCTTAGGGAAAGGCAAACAGTCCTCTTTAATCAGCTGGAAAAGCTTGAGGCTCTTTTGTTAAGACCTTCTATGACCCATGCTATCAAATGGCTGTTTAGGTAATAACAGCCAACTGGGTAGTGAGTATCTTTCGCTTTTCTTCAGCAGCTTTCCTCAGTGAAGCATGTTAAATCTCACCAGCTTGATGAATGACATGCCTTCTGCTGAAGTTCACTAAATAAGCTACATCTCATATCTGCCCCAATACCTCTGAATATCTCATTTTGTGGTGCCTATATCAAGCTTGGTAATGCATGGACATGTTGGGGTGATAACGTTTCATTTGATTTCTAATACTGCAAACAACAGGACTTAACTAATCAGTTATTGCAACTAGACCATGGCATGCTTTAGCTGGCAATGTTATTAGTAGCTAAATAAAATGTTCTCTGGACTGCATTTTAAACCTACTGTAAAATTTGATTTTTTAGGTGGTCAATGCTGCACTCCATGAGATTCTGCAAGTAAAGCATTGGCCAAATTCTGCAGCAGACAGTGCAAAGTTGATTATTATGTAGGTCAGACTATATGATGAGAAATTCAAGATCTATAATGCAAGAAAATTATAACATTGTGCTTTTGCCTTTTTTGCAGTAAAATAGCCATGCAACCAAAAAGCCTTCAGTAAAAAATTTTATTAAACATCCAAAAAGCTGAATTAGGAGCCAAAATAAGCATTGTCATTTCAAGCCAGGTCACTCTATTTGTGAACTGAACACAGGACCTGGCTAATTAAAGACAAAAAACACATTGTGATATTTTGGAGCAAAATGTCTATGCTACCAGAACTTTCTTAAAGGCTGTATTTGGTTACAAATTCTCTAAATGAGCCACTGATCATATGACATGTTCAAAGACACTGACATTTACATCATATGTTCTCACAATAACTCTTACATTTGTATCATAGCTATGTTATGTATGATCGTACCTGTACATCAGAACAAGAATTGGCTCTGGGTGGTGTAGTGCCTTGTGCTAAAAATAACATAATAGTAGGGATAAACATAGTAAACAATTACTCAATAAGTAAACCACTGCTGATTTAAGATCAGTTGAGAATCAGGTCCACACCGGCCTTGCAAGCTTTAGTAGGCTACACTTTGCCACTACATTGTCACTACAATTTCACAACTAGAGAAGAATTTCTGAAACTACTGAGGTCTGAATTTCAGTGTCATCATAGCTTGTTATGGTCATTGTAAGGAACAAAATTCATGGCAGTCTGCGGAGAACAATGTTTGTATGCATTATATGGATTTGCTCACCACTCTATGACTGTAGTCACATTCTGTCACTTACATGATGCATTGTGGGACTCTAAAAGTGCCCTTCTCTGCTATATTTTCAGATATTACAAAAATGGCAAATTCCTAAAATAGCACACAATATAGTAAACAGGGCATAGTTTTGAACAGCCTAAGACTCCTATCCATTTTCTCTTTGGGTTTCTCTCTCCTAAAGAATCAGGTAATCTCAGACAGCAGACTCACTGGCACCAGACTGCCAGTTAACCTTGAAGACATATAGAGTTGGACAAGTGCAATATGCAACCAAATGAGGTGGAACTTCAGGTCCCTCCATTGCACAGCCAGTCCACTCCTCATTCCTCTGTTCACTGTCTACACTGGAGACAATGTGGAAATAATACTGGATTTACTTGCTCGTCAGACCATATCTTCTACACTTAACATTCATATATTTCACTCTTCATCATCAGCTGGAAGGAGAGGGTTGTCTTTGTCTTATGAAAACTTAATAACTCTATTTTTTATGCTTGGTCCATTGTGTGAACATTTTATGATAAAAAAGGTCCAAACTACTTGGTTTAAAAATACTTACTTAACTTAAATAAAATGTTTTATATTATTATACATTAAAACGTTCAAATGTTCCAAGTTAAGAAATCTTTCACCACAGTAACAGTGCAGAAATATGGAATTCATGCATGAAATTGCTGTGAAATAATATGTCAACAAAAAGATGTGTGTCATGGATGAAAAACATCTAAAGGAGTTCCAATCAACATCTCAGCTCTTTATTATTTCAAGCAGATGGTTACAGTCCAAACATTTGAACCATATGGTATTTGTTCCTCAAATAAAGTCTTAACTTCACTGACAGAACATGTGATGATCCTAGATAAGTCATTTACCTGCCAGCGATATTCCTGCTCTACTTCTTGTCCTACTGGCTATGTTTGGGCTCTTGCCACTCTGCACAATTCAAAAGCGACATGGCAGCAACAGCAGCTTCTTGCCAAGATTCCACTGCGCTTATTTTCCAGCTGGACCAGCAAGGCCTGAGCCGAGTTCATCTGTGATGATCTTATCAGCAGAGGTGTTTATTTTAGCATCCATCGCAGCTGCAAGAATTTACCCCAACTAGGGTACGCATCAAAGCTTCCCACTTTGTCAAAACAAGCTCTACTTTTCTCAGGGCCATGACTGGTCTCATACTGAAATTCTAAATGAATGAGCTGTGGAACTCCTGTTCTGCCACTCTTGCATGTTGCTCACATTTCATACATGGAAAATTCCATATGCATATTTAATGCTTTTTTTATTTTTTCTTAAAAAAATACAGTGTTTGAGGGTCTTGCCAATATGGACTTTATTCCAATCATCAATATTTACCCGCAACTGACTGTTACTTTCTCATCCTTGCCCCAGATTGATTTCATTCCCCTTATTCAGCATTTTGCCCCCACTGTGACCACCATAATAACCACTGCCTGATTTGTGAGAATGGCATGGACGTGCTTGAAAGGAGTGACATCCACTTTGTCACAGTGGAGGCGAATCATTTGGCTAAAGAAAAGGAGACAGCAAGAGACCGCACCCCCTTTCACCCACAAACAAGATGACCGCTGGAGATTGCTGCTGGCATTGAACTTTAGACAAATGATTCATTGTGTCAAGTTTAAAGCTGTTGTTTTTGTAAAAGGGTGGCAAATTCAATGTGCTTGTCAATCACTTGACTTTTAACCAGTGGATCTTGTTCAATTGGAATTTGAAGAGATGACAACCAGATGGTCACCAATAAAATTAAATTAAGCCCAAGACACTTGAATGAACCTGGTTTATTTCACACAAGCTTGGTCTCTAACATTAAGAGCATCCTTATCTTGCTTGCTATAATTCTCTGTTTACCAGTGGCCTTGGCTCTTTGCTTAACATTGGCTTTGAAAAGAAACAAGCAACTCTGAGGTATTTATTTACTTCTGGTGGTTTGTGTATTGCATGGCACTTTAAATGATTGACACATGGAGACTGTTCCTGGAGGCTGTTCTCAAGACTGTCTGTGACTTTTAATGCATTGTTAACGTTGGCTATAAAAGCTGTTGATATTTCAGGGTGACTCAAATGGGGCCTTGAAAGAGACAAAGAAAGGCTGGGACCCAATCCTTTTCCCTAAGGTAAACAAAAACAAGAGAACACAAATCGTTGCGTTAACGTCTTGAAAGCAAAGGAAATCTCATGTCTAGTCAAACGAAACTTACTTTAGTAGAAGTAGTCTGGAAAGGCTCTGCCTTTTGGTGAGTCATAGCTAAATAAATTAGGGACTTAATCCATTTTGTGGATGTGGGGCCAATTTGGGCTAATTTGAGGTAATTCACACATGGATGGTAATTGTGCTAGATGGCTCAGAATGGCTATCCATTAGATAAAGCAGTGGATTGGGTGCTGAATAAACTATGCTGTAGCTATTTCCTTTCAGAGACACACTTACCAATGCCAGTGCAGCTCCTTTCATAGTAGGCCATTTGCCCTTTAGGGAGAAGTGGCTGGCTGCTTGTTGAGCTGTTGTGGTAACATGGCTAGCGACTGTGATTTGGGCAGAAGCTAGAGCCCAGATGTGTCAGCAGCAGCTGCTGTCCCCCCTGAACAACACAGAATGCAGGGGATATGAGGAAAGGGGGAGGAGTAGTGCAAGTTGTATGGAAAAAGGTTACTTCAGCTTGGCTCATAGCATGTACAATTGTGAAGGGTAGCGTGTGACTGGTATGGTCCAGTAATTTTAAACCTTCTTAACTCTCAGTAGAGACAGATTCTTATCTCCTAAGTGACCTTATTTGATTTATCTTTAATTGAAGTCACATGCTTCATGAAGGCCCCATTTCCTCTTTTAGCACATTACACTGAACAGTTGAGTAGCACCATCATCAAGAAAAGATGTTTAATAAAGTACATATGCGTAGCCTGTAGGTTCTGGTCTCTTAGCTTCAGCTTCTAAATAGTGTAGTAGATGCTTTTGACTAGGTATGCATGATCTTGACCCAAAGCTAGCCTTTTCGTTTTGGAGAAATAGGTCAGTACTCAACAAAGCTGCTTAAATCTTAGCTTGGAGAATATAAACTTTCTATTTTCTTCAATCAGTGATGACATAAGCACTGGCTTTCTCACATGGCAAGTCACTTTATATGCAGAGGTATGTGCCTTTAAGTGAAACTCCTTCAGTCCTTATTAACTAAATTCATTTTTTATCTATAAAATGCTATAAATTTCAGCTGACACTGTTGAAAGAGTCTCACCTCTGTGCTCCCAGCAACGAAATCAATATAGCATGAAATGCAGTGAGTCAGGACCAGAAATGCTTCCCCCAGCTTTCTTCCCTGGCTGCTTTTGAGCTGTGTTGAGTGTTACCTCATGATCAATTGCATATCTTCACAAATGCTTCAATGTTTTTACTAAACCATGCAATAGTGCCGAATTAAGTTGCAGGTTCCTTAATGTTTCATGTTAATCTCACTCATAAAGTCCCTTAACCACTGGAGTTAAGGTAAGTGAATATAACTCACAGACATCAAATATGTTAAAACCAAAATAAATGGCCATCACTGTTAACCTAATATACACAGCTAGGTTAAAATTCCTGTGAAAGGTTCTTTAGTACAATAATAACCCGATCAGTCTTTTTCGTATGAATAATCAACCCTTTTCTTCTGTCTCAAGTCTGTTAATTTAATACAGTTCAGCTGGTGAGTTTTAGGTCAAAGTCCATGCGATTCTGCTTCACAAAAATGTATTTATTCTTTTATTCTTTCTTTCAACTTTCAAGGCCTGTGGACTTTTAGTAAAAGCTGTATCTAGTCAATATTAGATTTAGATCAAATATAGATGGCATACATTGCAGTACAGACATTTACATCATAATCTACAACAAGGAGTGACAGAATACCTTTGAATTTACATTTTTTAGGTGATGGTATTAAGGTAGCAACTTTATTATTTTTAAATTCTTTACACTATTATTTTTAACTAAACCATTAGTTACAGATAGATAGTTTTTAGTTTGGTTTTCAGCTATCTTAAGTTACTCCTGGGGGGGGGGGCTCCATCTTGGAGGAAAGAGGCTCCTGATAAGTGTTTAATCCCACAATTCAAACAACACTTAAAAATCAAATTTGACCAAGGAATGCTGGGAACATAAAAGGTCAATTCAGTCAAGTCAAGTTTATTTGTATAGCACTTTTTACAACTGATGTTGTCACAAAGCAGCTTTACAGAAACCGGGTCCGAGCCCCCAAAGAGCAAGCCAAGGGCGACAGAGGCAGGAAAAACTCCCTAGCAGTAGGAAGAAACCTTGGGAGGAACCAAGGCTCAGAAGGGGGAACCCGTCCTCCTCTGGTTGACACCGGATAACAAAAACAAGGTCAAAGGACCCCAAAGGAGACACTCTAGAGTCAAGGTCTTAGTGTAATGATCATCTGCACTAAATGAGTGTCCTATGTCTCCATAGAGAAACAAAATGAGATCTTCGGTCTTTTGTTGGCATTGGTGTCAATTCACTAAAATGGCTTGAAACCATCCATAGCTGATGTAATTAGTATGATCTACTTAATTGTTTAATTGACATTATTTACAGAGTTGTGCATTGTGTGTTTACTATTACAGACTGTAGTAAATCAGTTTCTCTGCATCAGTTTCTAGCCAATTTTAACCCAGGACCACCAGTAAGCAGGTATTGTTTAAATGGTGGATCTTTCTAAGCACTACACTGATGTGGTAGTTGCATATTTGGTGTGTGTATGTGGGAGTAGATTACATATAGCATATGTCATGTCATAAATACAAAACTGTTCATTTACAACAGAATTCTTTCTTTTTTTGGGACATTTTTAAATTAATAGGGTTTTTGGCTTTTACTTTTTTAAATATTCTTTGAAACATTCTGTAATAAATATTTAATATCTCCGCATATCCATAGTATGCACTTATTCGCTGTATGTTCTTCTTCATAAGAATATTAAACACATAATTAACTGCCCTAATGTCTTATGAAAATTAGTTCAGATTTTGTCAAAATATCCTCCCTGTCCTGTTTTCAGTGTTTTTTCATTAGTGAGGTTTTATTAAACTGTTTAAACACTGAATGTTTATATGTGTTTTAGATTTATTTTGTTACAGATGACAGAAATATTTTAATATAACATTTGCATTAGCACTATGTATGGTAAAACCTCTGAAATCCTAAAAAAAAAAAAGACTTTCAAGATAAGAAGATCTTCAAAAAGACACATGACATTCAGTTGCTCACTTGTCATATGACCACTGCATATTTAGCCTGTGTCATCAAAAGCTCCTATATTTCCATGTTTTTGATAAACAGCCTGGAGCAGAGGAATCAGATGTGTCAGATGGCACAGCTCTGCAAAAGTAAATTTAGAACATCTCCAGAGTTTAATTAGCCATTGTGTCACCTTATATTTCAGAGCTCACAGTTTTACCCTCAATCCAAAATTCCATGACGTAGGGCCATGGACCAAATCTTTAGTGGGTAATTAAATGCGTAGTCCCTAAGGAGAAAGACTGAGTCATCATACACAGAGCCAGCACAGAGATTAACACACACATAAACACACACTATTTAAATCTTGTGGCACCAAGGTGATAGTTCTGTCAGAAAGTAAGCAGTACGTCTTGTGCAATCTTGTAACCTGTGAGAGACCTTTACCTTTACCACCCCCACCCCCCATCCCCCATCCTGTTCCTACACATTTTGTCATAGGCTGGGTTGCTATGGCAATGCAGCAGCCTGTCTCCGAGGGCATTGGAAAAAGGGTTGTAAAATGGTGAATTTTATGTGCAGTATTTTCACTGTGAAATTATAGTGCTGCAATCAGTGGGAATGGATTGAGCTGGGGTAATCTCTGCAGGCTGAGTGCGCCCTGAATGAGCCATGTTCTGGCTGAACATGCAGAGCATTCATGCATCTACTGCTTAAAGGAATGATGACCTTGGATAGTGCCTGTGCCTAAAGCTGCACACTCACCATGTGACTAACACCAACACTTTCCATTAATACACCTTGAAACTGCCCATATCAGACATCTCTCTTACATTTTTTGAATGAGGTCTCCTAATGATGTGTGCTTTTCCATACCAAACACAGTCATAACTAATTCATAATGTTTGTTACAGCACATTTAAGACTGATATATGTACATCACCTGTTCTGTATGCACATCATTCAATAAGCAGTTTAGGCAGAAACAGTCCTTATAACAGTGTTCCACAGCTCCAGTCCTAAAGGGCTGGTGTTCAGCACAGTTTGTTAGTTTGCCTCATCAAACACACTCCCTAAATCTGGCAATTAACAAGTGAGTGGAACCAGGTGTGTTTGAGTAGGTAAATCACCAAACTGTGCAGGACACCGGCCCTGCAGGTCTGCAGCTGCAGAATCCTGACTTCAGATGGGTTCAGACCTGTTAACTGCAAAGGCCATAAAATATGATTTACATATTTTTCATTCTTATCAAACTGTTCAGTTCCCCCTCATGCCCTGCAAATGGGGGTGTTGTTATCTTGGAAAAGACCAAACCCACCAGAGCACAAACATTTCATCACTGAATAAAGGTGATCAGTCAACTGTTAAATAAACAAGGGGACCCAGTACCAGCAAAATGTCCCAGACAGTGTACCAGGCGCTAGACCTCCTCACTGTACAGGTTAACTAACCGCTACCATGTGTGTGGTGTATGCCTTAGCTCACTTAATGACTCATTTTACTGTAATTACTGTTGGCAACATCTCTGTTTACAGGTAGATCTGTTGATCTGTGATGAAGGCTTTGTGCATTGCAACCCTGCTATAATATCCCTCTCAGTGTGATTGTTGATGGACTGTTCTTGATGACCCAGTTTATTCACATTCTGCGTTGACATTCTAGGGAACAGTGAAACAGTTACTCTTGTGTTTCTTCTTCCACATCACACTAATGAATGAGCAACAGTCTTTTTTTTATTGATCTAAAGGTAGATGTGTTTGTGACTGTTTGCTATTTGTGCCCAAATAATGAACTCTCTTTCAAAGTCATGTTCATGTTTTCCTCTTGCTGTCTTAATTCAAAATCAAGGTCAGTTGGATCTGCTCAGCATTCTGATACCTGCCACTGAATATGGATCATTTTTTTATTTAATTTTATTGTTTATGTGCACTTATTTTGTTCTCCACTCATTAATTCATGTTTTCCTTTAAAAATATCACCCCATCTGTATAAATATGTTGGTTTTAATAACATGTATAAGACTTTTATTTTAAAAACTCAAATTCAGATTTTCGTTACTTACCCCTAAATGTTTATTAATGACAAATCATTAGTCCATCAACATTAAAAAAAATCACGTTATCTTTAATGTAGCCAAAACTAAATCTCATATGTATGCTTTAGATAAAACATTAGTCAAAGTTAGTAACTATGTGTTAATGGTCAACACGACAACACCATGCAAATCATTAATAAATATAAATATGTCACTTCATCTTTTACAAACCCTTCTACAGTTTCACCAAAACTTTGTTTGGGCTATTTATGATCTGTTCTTGGTGTATTAAAGAAAGTTATTATACAATGTTTCCCAAACATGCAAAACTTATGCTGACATACAATATACCTCCTAAGGATGGCATATAAAACTTGCTGTTGAAAGAGTGCTCTCCACTCACATATGTACACCCAGACACACACACACATCCTGGACTTTTTCCTTAAGGAGATCAGGGGTGGAGCTGTGTGATATTAATAACTGTTTATGAATCAGTGATTCCAGGCTAAATGTTCCATGTGGTCCATGCCTGAGGGAGAAACACACACATACACACACCACACACACACCACACTCCCCAGAGCAGGGACCTGTCAGTGCATTACGAGGTTGTCTCTTTTGTCACCATGTGGTCACAGCTCAAAGGGTCCCCGCCTCATGTCTTAATCTGAAGGATCAGAGCATTCAGGCGAGTCGTGATGGCCGAACATTTGGGGGTCTTTTCGGTTTGCGGATTAGGGTTCATTTCTAGGACAGCCTTCATTCAATCGAAATGTCATTTCCTGAGACAATGGGGGGCTGAGCAGGGGCCATGTCCATGTTACATCTCCCAGCTAATATAACCCATGTATCTGCACTAATTCAGTTGTATTGGCAGAAAACTGGTGAGAATGATGTGTAAAAACGCTACGATGTGTACACTACGAGGAAGTAATCCATGATTGCCTAGCTTGAGTTTAGTGAGTATTATGTAGTAGTGTTGCTAAAAGACAAAGAATATTTTACACAGGATATTAAATAGCTGTTTTAATACATATGGTCAAATAATTGGTCAAAAATGTAAACCCATTTTTCCAGAAGCCATGTTAGCATTTTATTGCTGATGTAACAAATCCTCATAGAAAAACAATCGTAATATACTGTCCATGTAATTCCACATAGTTTTTTTTTGGTCGTTTCAGTATAAAATGATCACACAAATAAACAGCAGTTGATGTTTTAAAAGAAGAATGTATAACTAAAAAGGAGCAATGATGTGCAACATTGTGAGTAGTTTTTCTTTAAAGAAACATTTTAACTCAATCTTAACATAAGAATTGACAAAGCAGTAAAAATTACAATAAAAAATCAGTTACATACATTGCAACTAAAATGATTTACAGGTGTTTGAAAGGCACATTTGTAGTGGAAGCTTTGCCTGAAACTGAATGTAAAAATTCATTTCACTGGCTCTGTGGTAGACAGAGTGGGAGTCGGTTAGACATGAAGAGGCAACACTGTCCAGTCCTTTTGATGTAAAAACCAAATAATGGCCCATCTCAGAGCTACAGCCTCATGACTGACACTCCATTCAGCATCAATGACATGAGTCAGCCTGTCTGTTTTATCTGTAAAGGAGATCAGTGTGTTGGCCAGGCAGATTGACTGCTGTGTGTGTGTGTGTGTGTGTTTGTGTGTGTGTGTGTGTCTGATCCCAGCCCCTGGCCTGATTCACCCGACTCAGCTAATGTTTTGCTTGGCTGAACACTTGTACTGAGGCCCAGACTTCAGTGAAAGCAAAAAAATAACATCATAATTGCAGTCCTGTATAGCTATTGATAGGCCATCAAGCCTCGACCATGTTAAAATGGCTTTAATTAAGTGGGGGAGGCGGTAACAGACTATGTTGTTTCCTGTTGTTTGTTTTGTATTTAAACTAGAGTTAAAATCCTTCACATCTAGATTAATTCAATCTCACCCTCTTAATTTATTGCACCTCCCAACCATTGTGTACACAAGGACGAAGAGGGGTTACTGCGTAATGCCGTGATTGCCTGCTATTGTTTCTTCCCAGACAGCTTGTTGGCAGTGTTTTTGTGTATTGATGCATGAGCATTTACTTTTCATATGCAGAGCAGTGAAGCTCATTAGTGCATCATTGTTTGTAGTCTTCAAGCCATCACTGCTTTAATTACAGTATTAGTGTTATGTAGGTTCATCTGGTAGAACAAACATTTACGTTTATTGCGCAAGACCTGAGTTATATATTCAACATGCTCCAGAATTTTGGACTGAAAGTGGACCTGGGAAAACTTGAGTTATAAGTAAGTATGCAACAGTGTTTGACCTTTAACAACAAATTTTACCACCATCAGTTTTTGATTTTTTTTGGCAGAGCCAAACTAATTCCAGTTGTATGTGTAACATTGCTGAGTGTAACGTAAGATGCAATAAAATGCAGCAAAAGGATAAAATAGGAAGTTTATTGCCGATAATGACATAACATTTAATCTGTGTTAACACTGTGAATAGCTGGGTTATGAGTTTTTACTGGGTTTATAAAAACTACAGAAACTAACAGTGTTTATATTTAGGATAAGAGTTTATGGTAATTAGTTATGATTAGTTTATTGGTTTTGGCTTTTCTAGAATTTTAAGTCACTAATTGCCATTCTCCACACTAACTATCCACACTAACTGCTACTCTCCACACTAGCTATCCACACTAACTGCCACATCTACACTAACTATCCACACTAACTGCCACATCCACACTAACTACCCATACTAACTGCCACATCCACACTAACTATCCACACTAATTATCCACACTAACTGCCACATCCACACTAACTATCTACACTAACTGCCACTATTCACACTAACTATCTACACTAACTGCCACTGTTCACACTAACTATCTACACTAACTGCCACTATTCACACTAACTATTCACACTAACTGCCATATCCACACTGACTATCCACACTAACTATCTATACTAACTGCCACTATTCACACTAACTATGCACACTAACCGGCACATTCACACTAACTTTCCACACTAACTATCCAAACTAACTGCCACTCTCCACACTAACTATCCACACTAACTGCCACATCCACACTAACTATCTACACTAATTGCCACTGTTCACACTAACTATCTACACTAACTGCCACTATTCACACTAACTATCTACACTAACTGCCACTATTCACACTAACTATTCACACTAACTGCACATCGGCACTGACTATCCACACTAACTGCCACTCTCCACACTGACTATCCACACTAACTATCTATACTAACTGCCACTATTCACACTAACTATGCACACTAACCGGCACAT
>JBBPDA010000001.1:35868266-35912596 GCA_037974385.1 Arnoldichthys spilopterus
GCACATTGTGTAAAGTGCGATGTGCAGAAGTGAAAAGTGACCAGTGTGAACAGCAGTATTGCACATTGGATGGAGATGAGAGATGAGAGAATTGACAGTGTGGGGTGGTTATGAGTTCAGGAGCCTGACGGCCCGGTAATAAAAACTGTTTTACAATACAAAGAGATTAATGTGCCCCTTTACATTACAATGCCCAAAGCACCAGGGCAGCTTAGTTTATCATCTGTAGCCTCATATTTTAGCCTAACTTGGCAAATATGATGCTTTGTGTGTTGATAAAGCCTTTTGCATTTAGTGTTTTTATGAGAAGCCTTATAATTGCCACAGTAACTGATCTGTGCAGGTTTGTGGTGGAACCTACTCTTACTGTTATTTTCACTTTACAGTGAAGGCACTCTGCTCCGCTATTCCCAATATCTTTACACTGCAGCCAGATGCTGCTTCGTTTACGGGTCGTGTTTTTCCACCTCACTGCTGTCTACTGTCTCGCTCACTGACTAAGGGGACAGACCACCTGACTGTCGCGTCTCTCACACTCTCTGTTTTCACATAATGGTATTATCCTATATCCTCACATGTGATTGGTCACAATATGGAGGGTTTGGAACAGAGCTGACCCTTCGAGAGTGAGATCTGAGCAGCGAAAGGAAAAAAAAGTAGGGAGCCGGCTCTCACTCGATGGGAGTTGGCTCTTCTGATTCACTACAAAGCATCGGCTTTTAGAGTCAATGCTTTTGCGCATGACACATCACTAAAGTTGCATTATTGAACGTTACGTTGTGTGTCATGGATACTGTTGGTTCCAAATCTCCGACCACTATGTCGATCTGAGACAGTGAGACCAAGACAAGACCAAGACCAAAAACCATCGAGACTGTGACAAGACCAAGACCACATAAAAGTGGTCTCAAGACCGGTCTCGAGACATCCAACTCTACATTATAGCAGCGTAAGACAATATATTTAGTATAACTTAACCTATTCTCCTGCATGTATGGATTATCTTTAGTGTCATCGCACAAATACAAAGAGATTAATGTGCCCCTTTACATTACAATGCCCAAAGCACCAGGGCAGCTTGTTTTCTTTGGGTCACTGGTCATGAGGAAAACAAACAGTCCATAATGAGTGCACTAGATCCAAGAGGATATGTCAAGTGATTTACTTTTATGTAGCCAAAGACTGTGATAAGCCATGTCTCATTTTTACAGTAATACATGATAAAATTTTAATTTCATTAAGTATTCTAATGATTTTCAAGACACAAATTAAAATCTCTCAAAGTATTTTGTTCCAAAGTACAGCTGATTATTTTCCATCCAGCAAAATACAAATGACAAAATACTTAAATATTTTAATTACCGTTCATCTCTGAATATCCTGATACCAACACTGATACTACTCATTTTAAAAGTCTTCTTTTACATTTAAAAAATGAATTTGTTGATTCACATGATGAAAACTAGGACATTGGTACATTATAATGGAAGGTCTTTGCATTATTTACCAACAGCAACACAACCTGACTTGTGAAATATCCATATCCAGTTCACACCTTTTTGTGTGCATTAGAGAAAGAGAGAGAGAGGTAGAGGGTCGAGAGAAAAGTAGTTTCTATCCTTCACAAACTTATTAGCTACAATCACTTTTTTTACAGCATCAACACTTTTATACTTTCATGTGGGGATTGAGTCTAAGTATTAAAGTTCTGATCTGTCTATCCCATTTTCACAGGCATCCCAGTGCCTGTAATGGACAAAACACCCCTGCATATCTTCCAAATACTGCAATTTGTACAAAAATACAGTTAGTACACACCTCCATCATGTGCATTTTTCATTTCTTTCCTAGAGTCTGATGAAAGATGCTTTTCCTCCTTTCTATGCTTTATTACTCTAAAGTTTATTTTAGTTTTAGTTTCACATGAATCAAAATATTTTCTGCCCATACTATCTGTGCCAAGAGAGAGTAACTAAGATATTTGTTGTGTTCATGTTAATGCACATTGTTTTATTCATGTGAAACTAATGTACACACTTGATTTATGCAGCGGGTTTATTTTTCAGATTTTTACAGCAGGGCCACACAGACGGGGCACATCTTTCAAAGTTCAAGCCATTGCCACTGACTGACCCACAGACCAGGCAATGGGGTTATAATACCAAATATTGACACACAGGTCAGCCAAGTGAATAAATATGCAAACCTCATGTGGTCAGTCAGCTTGAAGAATACACTAATAACCTGACAGCAAACACTGTCATCTCTTAGACTGACGTCATGGTAAGATGCTGCTGGCTTATAAACTCACTGTAAATGGCTAGCAGCTTGCTCACTCGCTTACTCTTATTGGGCTAAAGATACTCCACGGGGGGATCCTATTAGCACTCAGGTGGCATCCTACAGTTGTGATTCTCAGATTGTCCTTGTTATGCTTATGAACATGGTCACAGTTTAAGTCACCACACAGTTCATATTTGTTACTCTAGGCTGAGCAGGCTAAACTCACATTTGGTTTTCTTTAAAGATCTGAACTAGCAAAGTTAGCTGAAGACAGTAGTTATACCCAGAGGATCTGCTTCTTCTCTTGAAGCTGTTCCACATCTCTTTTTGTAGTGTGGTACCATATCTGCATGCATAGGTTTGTTAGCCCAAAAGCTGTTTTTTCTTCTTTTTTTTTGATTCTCACTTTAAATGTTACATAACTATTTGCCTAGCTTTGGGAAATTGGTCTTTTTGATTTAATTTGTACTTTATTTCAGTTTCATGTCAAATTCACTAATTTGCCATTAACTTGATGCATCAGAAAAGCTAAGACTTTTTTAGAGCTCAAATGTTACTCAAGTGAACTGAAGCTGTGAGGCTACCATTACTAACAAACAGTGGATCTAAATGGTCACTCAAATCGCACACATTGTTTTAAAATTGAATCACCAAAACGTCTCTAAAGCTGCTCAATTAACATCCAGCTCTTCAACTAAAGTCATATAGACTAGTTAGTATGGCTTAGAGCACAGTATGATTCACCATGGGCTATAGAAATGAACAACTTTAACACTACAGATAGCTATGGCGAAAATTCGAAAATTATAAGACTGTCCAGTCCTTAAGTCAATGCAATGCAAGATTTGTATATGGTTTGAGCAGGGTGAAAGAAGTTTTTTGAATGTACAATATTTCTTCTGAAATGATTTGGACTGTCTTTGGGTGACTACTAACATTGTTTGTTAATAACATCAGCCTCATCATCAGCTCCAGCTTAAACTAAAGAAGCAAGATTTAGATCAAACATGTCCTAACTGATTAATTACATCTGTGGTAAGTGTAAATTTAGATTTTTCTCTGAATCTTTAAGTAGTTGTATCCTAGTCCACTTTTCATAAAGGCTTCCCAGATATGTTGGCAAGTAAATAAAAATAACTCTCTAAGATTGGTTTTCTCTATCACTAAACTCATTTTGGGTACATGGGTTAATTTTAACAATACAAACGAATCAAGCATCTGCAATTTTCATCCTGGAAAGACTGAATGGCTAAAAATAAAAGAGAGAGGCTCCTCAAAGTGTATGTAATGTATGATAAACCCAATAGTCTACGTAAGGAAATGTTCTACATCTGTAGTGGACTTACTTTTGTTTATTATGGAAATCGAACATATCTTAAACACAATATCACAGTTGAAAAATGGGCAGCCAACTCTCAGAGTTTGATCCCCATGATCTGATCAAGCCCTATTAGCTGTATTAAGACCAGGCTGGTACAGAAGTCTAAAGTCAGGTCAGTTTTACATTTTTAATGATGGAAATTGTCAGTGAGAAAGCCCTGCCTGAAATTCAATACAGCTTAACTAAATTATTCAAAGATCATTTTCAGTGTTTTGAACACCTGGGACTCTTGAAAGGGATTTAACAGTTTTCTTACTGGATTCAAGAATGGATGAAGACTTTTTTCCACATTATTTTGCCTTGTTTTTTATTGGGCCATTTACTTATGGACATAAATACAGTCTGTGTGTGGTCTTGCCTGTTTGTTATTTTTATCTTGAACAAGACCATACTCTTACACCTTAGCAGGCCTGATTTCCTTCTTATGAAGGATAGGTCCCTTGTACAGTTGACAACAAATCCAATAGATGTATCCTTCAGAATCCAACTTCATTTGTTTATTTTACCCATTTTTATGCATTATGTCCACCTTAAATGACAACAACATAAATGTACATTGAATAACACTGGCACTACACACTGTGCAGCTCACTACATATGGGTCTGTGTAGCTACAGACCAGTCAGTGCCCATGCTGACACATGCCTACTGCCAAAACTGCCTCCAATGGGTATGTGGGCATCAGAACTGGAGCATGAACAGACTGAAGAAGTTGGCCTGAGGAATAGATAGCATTATAGGAAGAAAGCCAGTGGAAGCAGTAATACTCTGGGCAATGTTCTGCTGAGAAAACTTGGGTCCTGGCATTGACATGGATGTTACTTTGACACGCACCACCTAACTAAAACACTGCTGCCAACAGCTTACTGATGGTAGTGGTGTCTTTCAGCAAGATGGGATTAGCTCCAGCTATGCTGAAAGAGAAAGTAATTATCTCTACACTATTTCATTCTTTAGAATGTTTGCGTTTATTGTGAAGGGTTGAAAAATCAAGATTTGCGCTGTGTATCAACAGCTGTAGCTGCTGTAGCGCCTTTAAGTAAAAGTAACTATTTGTCATTGTGAACACACGAAGTGCACCACAACAAAATGCGACCACTGAATTTAACCCATCACGTGTACACTTGGAGCAGCAAGCAGCAGAGTAGCAGGACAGGGCAGTACCTTTCTCAAGTGTACCTCAGTGGTACCTTGGGTTAGACTTGAACCTGCGAACTACTCTTTACATGGGCAACGTCTTAAGAACAAGGCCGCCACTGCCAAAAGCGTGATGTCAGAAGTGGGATTCGAACCCACGCCTCCAGGGGAGACTGCGACCTGAACGCAGCGCCTTAGACCGCTCGGCCATCCTGACCCTTACGTGGGTTTTCTGTATTGCATTAATGACTGACAGATATAACCTCATTACATCATCCCCAGAGACCCCATGTCAAAACACAGGGTCAGAGTGGCTCTGTGATTTTGATTTCAAGCAAGAACCGCCCCATCTGTATAAATCTCTCTCTTTTCCTATCTATTGAATGCATACAACTATGTGTTGCACTTCTGTGCTCAGGTTAGTGAAGAAACCCGATCACTCGTCGTGACCCTTCGCTCGTGCGTGCTCGCTGGCTTGCCACTGCATACGTCACGGCGACGCACGCGTATATCAGGCTGTGGTCCGCCTCCAGCGCAGGACGGTGAGCTTCGCAGCAGAGAGGAGAGGTTAAAGACGTTATTTGGCTTCATTAACTGCGTGCATTCGACCCAAGTCACAACTTAAAACATGGAGAGGATTTTTTTAAACATCCGTGAATCTGCCTAAATGCAGACGACTGGCGAGAGCGGCGCGGGGGGAAAATCCAGCAAAGTGAATCGCAACGTCTGCTTCCGACTTTTGCGCAGGTCAGTCAAGCTTCACTCGGCTTCAGCCGCTGTTGCCCGATACGTACAGTGGTCAAATGTTAACGCTGATGCGGTTTTCACGTCTGTGGTTCGAGAAGTTGCAATTAATTGTTTTATTGAACGTTATTTTTTCTGCGCTGTCTGCATTTGACTGTATGTATTTTGGCTGGGCTGTCGAGCGAAACCTGCTAACGTTAGCCTCTGTAGCGGGGAGCTAAAGGTTTCCTCATCGTGTGTAGTTCGTTAGCTCGCTGGGGTCGTCAAGCTAGCCAGTCATTTCCAGAGTGTTTTTGACCAGGTGACCATGGGCGGAGGTTCTGTAGTGTGTGCATAACACACATGAACATTTCTAAAATGCTTTTGTAACTTATTAACGCACAGTTAGCTTTAAACACCCGTGAACTCCATAACTGACGTACTAGTATTTTCTCTGCAAAACTGCGCTGCCTCTGGCGATTCTGCTAGAACATAGCAAGCTAACCCAACCAGCTGGAGTTACACACTGTTATCTAGATGGAAAAATGTCCTATAGGAGCGTGTTGTTTGACATTGACTACGGCAGTTCACACCATCGTGGTTTAACTGACTAACACTGTTGGGGCCATACTGTAAGTTGACTAGCTTGCGGTCTCTGTGTTTACTGTACTGTGTTGCTTGTTTTAATTCGCATTGTTTACATGTGGTAGCTTAGGTTATTGCAATAATTGTCTATATTGTTTAGATTTATTGCGCCAATCAGCCAGCAAGAGTCAATGTAATCACACAGACAGGTTTATTTGCACAGTTATCCAGGTTGTACATTGTCCCTCATTTATCAAGTTTCATACGCTTGGGAGTTTCTTCTATTTCGTCTGGCTCTTGGATGCACTGCCCAATATCCCTTGAATCCTGTTCTTATGACACTAGGCCTCTCTGTAAACTACTTTATTGTAACCTACCAGTAATAAAGGTAGTCATAGACATCATTCATCATTCAGTACATCTACATTCACATTTTATGTTCATTCTTATTTATCATGTTCCTCTGCTGAGTTTTCTTGTCCAACACATTTCATTTTACTGTTGACTCAACGTTAACATACATATGATCAATAAACAGAACTTGAACACCTGAAGAAAGAGAATGTCTTGGTTATTTGGTAGAATAACCATTACCTATTGACACCCCTGTGAAACTCTTAACATCCAAATGAGCTTTCTAAATCTGTTTTGTCCGTGTTGATGAATGAGTTAAGATCAAACTGCCAACTAATTGTAGTGAGTTAAGCCTTACTGCACAGGCAGTGTGAGTGCCAGTCTTTTAGACAGGCTTTTAGCCAAACTTTGAACTCACGCCTGGTTTGTGATTAACAGGTCAGCAGTTAGCAACAGTGGAGAGATCCAAAGGCCTTGTTTTTGTGTAATGGGGGAAGTGGGATGAACATTTTGGAGCCATTCAGTTGCTGTAATTGTAGACTGGTAGAGAAAAGAGTGGCTTTTGTGTCTGTCTGGTCAAATTCAGGCTCAAAACCTCACTGTCATATGGCGTTTGAAAATTATATGGTCTCCACTGTAGACAATTGTAAACTTCCTCTTTCCTCTATCGCTGGCCTATATTAAGCACTTGAAGTTTAATGTGGGCCATCTTATCACGCTTTTATGATATTTCTGTTTTTTTGCACTTGACCCATTTATTTTGAATCTCTTGGGTGAGATTAGCCTACTTTTTAAAATGTATTTTTAAACCTTTGTCTTGATTTGTGCATAAAGAGCATTTTGTGAAACTATGGCTATTTCTAAGAAGTGGGTTATTTGTGTATCCTCATGAACCTGATGATTTTAAATATATTTAATTTAAAAAATTTCTTTTCATTAACTTGGGATTGGTTACAATTATTGCACAATCACCTGATCACATTAGTTTTAGTTGTTTGCAGTACTTGTTAGCTATCATTTAATGTTTACAGTGCAACAGTTAATGAAACTTGGCAGACATTGTTATCCAGATCGACATAAATGGGTGCCGGGTAGTCTGCAAAGAACACACATCTTTCACACTAGTAAATCTAGACTTCATTTAAGATCTGGTCAACAAGATTCTACCAGTGTTAAACCTCTACCAGGACCCTTTCAGAAAAGACATTTTAACATACGTTATTAACACTTTATTAGTTTAAGAATTGGATATGTAGTTCTTGTCCTAAGTGCTCTTTGAAGGGGTGGGTCTTCAGTTGTTAAAAGGCCGCAAAGGACTCTGCAATTCTCACTGTCTGGGGAAGTTTGTTTCACCACTGAGTGCCAAAACTGAGAGTCTTGATCCATGTCTTTGGCTTTTGAGAAAGGGGGTCGGGGTCAAGTCGAGCTGAACATGATCGCACTAATAGGTTGAGCTGTGGACCAGGATTTGATCACTGTAGATGGGCAAGAAGGGGGTAGACCCTATTTGGCTTTGTAGGTGATTAAGGTTTTAAATCTGATGTAGTCAACCATAGTGTGAAAGTGTTCTTAGTATGTGAAAGTGAGTGATTATTTGTCATTATGAACACAGCACAAAGTGCACCACAATAAAACATGACTTCTTCATTTAACCCATCTGTGTAGGAGCAGTGAGCAGTGCTTGGTGATGGTATCTTGCTTATGGGTTCCTCCGTGGTACTTTTACTGGTCTGGAATTTGAACCGGTGACCTCCAGGTCACATTGACAACTCCCTCACCGTTACAGCATCACTGCCCTGTAGTAGTGGGGTGGTTTGTGAAAATACTGGTGTATTGAAGACCAGATGTGCTACTTCATTCTGAATGACGTGCAGTGGTCTGGTGGCCTTCAGAGTTGCAGTAGTGCAGTCTTGAGTTGACAAGTAAGTGAATGACATGGGCCCTTTCCATAAAGCCAGATAATTGTGAGCCTCAAGGTAGGATGTGAGCCACTGTCAGACAGACAGAACCAGTGATTCTGAGGTTGATGAGGGAGGCCAGCTGATTTGAAGGCAGCTGGGACATGGCCAGTTGCCACAGAGGCCTTAATTATGTGAGCGATAAAAGGGAGAAGATCCAAGGATATGATCAGAAGCGTAGGTGATGGGAGAGGATCAAGTGGGCTTGTGGTAAGATTGCAGGTTGTCAGGAGCTGAAGAACATCAGGGGATTGTGGGGTAAAGCAAGTAAGTGGAGGATAGTCAGCAGGATGAGTTAGGAGGATGAGGCTCGAGAAGTAAGAAAATGTTGGTAACAGTTTGAGAGTTATAAATTCAGATTCTTTTAGCTTTGCTTTGAAGAAAAACTTTGTGACTGATATCTCTATAACAGACGTATATCAGAATTAAGACTGCTCCATTTGGTAGCAGCAAATAAATGAAAATAAATCAGAAAACCAACCATGGGCCTTATGAAAAGAGAAGTTTTGACCTCATTATGCTATTCCACATTATGAGAGAATTACTGAATACTGTTTGCTTATTTTAGCTGGAGCTGTGTGTCATTTTAACACCTTTAGTTACTTTTAAACTTGAAACTGGTTTTAAGCAATGAATGTAAATTAAAATTGTAAAGGCAATTAATGAGAAGCTTGTCACAACCTGCTGTACAAAACTTTTTACCCTCCCGAATGCCTTTCAAATAGCTTTCAGAGGCTGGAAGTTTGCAACAGACTGATCATTACCGGTGTTTCTGATCTTGGTGTAATAATTGTGAAACATACTACAGTTGTGTTGAAGGTAGGAATGAAAGTGAAAGTGACTATTTGTCATTGTGAACACACTCAAGCAAAACAAAATGCAACCTCTGCATTTAACCCATCACACATGCACACGTGGAGCAGCGGGCAGCTACCAACAGTGCCCGGGGAGCAGTGTAGCGGGACGGTACCTTGCTCAAGAGTACCTCAGTAGTGCCCGGGCCGGGACTCAAACCGGAGACCTTTAGGTCTCAAAGGCAGTGTCCTAACCACTAGGCCACCACTACCCACAATGCACATGTGTGTTTAAGGCAAGTAACAAATATGCTCTACTCCCAGGTTGTTTTTATTCAGGTCCTTGCAAACATCTTCATTAGCAAATGTTCTTGGAAAAACCCATGGAACCATGCTACCCCTGTGAATAGTGCTTCTTATTTGCTTGTGAGAAAATGTACTCGCATAGCATAAGTGAACCCCTTTGGAAGTCTGGCAACTGCCACAGTGTACAGCCATACCACCTGTTTCAGTGCAGTCATCCTTCTGGTTCTTTCAAGGGGGGTGGCACGGAGGGGGGCTCTGACAACTGGACTGCCTTCAGAGCCTTGGAAAACCTGTTTATCCACTTTGCCGGGAGTCAAGTAGCAGCTATAGGGGTGTGTTCAAGTAGGTACATTTTACCTCCCCACACAAGCCTCTGAGAGCTATTTGAAAGGCATTCGGGTGGGTGAAATGAGTTTAGTACAGCAGGTTCTGACAAGCGTGTCTCATGAAAGTGGAGAGTTTCCCTGCCCTTCCAACTGCACTTGCTCATCCTTCTAGTCTACTTTGTTTTCTGCTGTGTTTTTGTGTCTGCAACTTTTGGCCTTTGTAGTGTGGTTGCGTGATATGAGGTATGTCCATAGCTTATACATTTTGTTTCCCTCCCCCTCCCCAAGGCTTACAAACCAGTTGTAATAGATAAGATGCACTGAAATGTATTAGGGGCTAATTTTTTAAATGAATAAAAGCAACAGTGAACAAGTATAATTTTAAATTCAAAGGTTAAAAAAACTATTCTAAGAGAACAGGGGAAAAACAGTTAGTAAAAATGACTAAAATGTGTATTGGGCAGACTTCTACGAAGCCACATTTTTCTGTGCAGATTTTGCAGTTATTATATAGTCTTAAAATTAAAAGTGGCAAACATTTCTTTGCATGATGCTATAAAAAACCAATGTTGATTCTCTAAGGAACAGTTCTCTGTATAGTTCCCTTTAAATGACCCAGTTTAAATGACCTTCAGATAATGCCAATGGTTTCGTTAAAGTACCCCTTAATTGATAAAGAATCTTTCCTTTATATGAATGTTCTTTTTAAAAGGTTCTTCACACACACATTCTTTATAAACATGGTTCTTAATTGGAATTAAGACATCACTCAAAGAGCTTTGCCATTGTTGACAACATAGTGTCCGTATCTGGTCTAAATGTTTTCCTTAGTACGGATGCAGTTGTTTGGTGTTCTGGAAGTGCTGAGGTTAAACTTAGAATATTATTTAATTCTAATTTCCCTTAAGGGATAAATAAAGTGTTACCACAACAGTAAAACTGGTAAAACAATTGATATTGTCAATCTCCTACTGCTCAATCGTAAATTGTAACTTATGTTGAAAGTTCAACCCCAGATCAGAAAAAGTTGGGACAGTATGGAAAACGCAAATAAAAAAGGAAAGTAGTGATTTCTAAATTTACTGTGACTTGTATTTCATTGCAGACAATATAAACACGAAATGTTATGTTTTGTCTGGTTATTTCTTTTGTAAATATACATCCTTTTCAGTTATTTAGACCCGCAACACATTCCAAAAAAAGTTGGGACAGTAAAGCATTTGCCACTTTATAATGTTGCCTTTCCTTTTCACAACACTTAAGACGTTTAGGGAGTAAAGACACCAAATGCTGAAGTGTTTCAGGTGTAATTTTGTCCCATTCTTCCTGCAAACAAGTCTTAAGGTGGGCAACAGTATGGGGTCTTCGTTGTCACATTTTGCGCTTCAAAATGCACCACATTTTCTATTGAAGACAGTTGGGACTGCACGCAGGCCAGTCAAGTACCCGTATCCTCTTCCTCTGCAGCCAGGACTTTGTAATTTTTGCAGAATATGGTTTTGCATTGTCTTGTTAAAATGCACATGGGCATCTCTGGAAAAGATGTCTTCTTGAAGGCAGCATATTGTGCTCCAAAATCTCTATGTACTTTTCATCATTAATGGTGCCATCACAGAAGTGCACGTTACCTTTGCCAAGGGCACTGACACAACCCCATACTATGACAGACCCTGGCATTTAGACTTGTTTGGACATTTGGACAGTTACTTGTTGCTGGTAACTGTCTGGATGATCCTTATCTTCTTTGGTCCAGAGCACACGGCGTCCATTTCTCTCAAAAAATACCTGAAATACCTGATTCATCTGACCACAGTACACGTTTCCACTGTGTGATGTCTCCAAGCCCAGAGAAGTCAACAGCACTTCTGGACATCGTTAACATAGGGCTTCCTTTTGGCACAGTACAGTTTTTACTGGCATTTGTGGATGTAACTACGTATTGTGGTACTTCACAAAGGTTTTCCAAAGTCGTCCTGAGCCCATGTAGTAAGCTTGAGGGATCGGAGATCACGCTTGTTCAGCTTAGGCATGCGTCTTAGTCCTTTACGCACTGAAATTCCTCCAGATTCTTTGAATATTTTAATTGTTATGCACTGTTGAAGGTGACATATCCAAATCTCTTCCTATCTTTCTTTGAGGAACATTGTTTTTAAACATTTCAATCATTTTCTCATGTATTTGCTGGCAAACTTGCGATCCTCTGCCCGTCTTTGCTAAAGGACTAGACCTTTCTTGGATGCTGCTTTTGTACCAAATCATAATTACAATCACCTGCTGACCTCACCTGTTTTAAATCACATTATTATTTAATCAGTTTACCCCATTACTGCCCTAAATTGCTCCTGTGCCAACTTTATTTGGTCTGAATGACCGCAAAGGATGTATATTTACAAATGAAGTGAAGTTGACCAGACAAAACATGAAATATTTTGTGTACATATTGTACATTTAGAAATCACTACCTTTTTTTTAATTTGCGTTTTCCATACCGTCCCAACCTTTTCTGATTTGGGGTTGTAAATAAAGTGCCGTGTTTTGAGGTTCTCTAGTTTATGTAGGACCTTTTAAACTGTATAAACTAAAATGTAGAACCGGCATTCTCTGTGATAAATAATCCATTCTACATTAATGCTCTTTCTTCCACTGGGCAGTGTTTTCTTTTAGCTTGGAGTCCATTTTGTACAGTAGTTGCTGGCAGTTGTGCATTTGCTCACAAACATCCACCCATGAGCACACATCCACGTGCTCTTTGTCCCTGGGTGTGTTCTGAGCTGTTACAGTGCATTCCAGTCAGTCTGTGATGTTTCCATTCACAAATACACTTCAGTTCCTGCTGAAACAGAGCTATCAGTTCAGGCACAACACACATTTACCTGAATGTTGTACTTTAGGCTTTAGACATAGTCACTGTTTGTTATTTAACTAGTGATAACGTGCTTGTCAGTGCAGAGTGTAGTGAAGTATCAGGCAGAGATTTGGCTGATCTAGCTAAACTAAACATGATTCAGAGTGTCAGCATTTCTAGATTAAGGGAGCAACCAGTAAATGACCAATTTTATTCATTCCAGGCCCAAACAGCACTACCAGATACTGTCTTTATGTTCTCTTCTTGCTATCTTTCTGGAAGAACTGAGAAGGGGCTACAAGGGTGCATGTTGACCTGGCTTTGCTATTTCTGGTTTGGTGTCCGAGCAGAAGCTTTGTGCTTTGCCTAGGAGAGTGCACACAAGCACAAGTGCTTAAACTTACAAGCTTTCTGGCTGCATTTACGATGCAAGTGTGAATTTCTTTGTTGGGATGTGAAATTTAGAGCCTGGCGCTGCTGAACACAAACCCCGTCGTTCTACTGTTGGTTTGATGTTATTCATTGGAGAATCTCTCATTCTGGCTCTTGGTCAAAGAACAACGTCTTGCTGACTTTGTGACCAGTTTGGCCTCCTGTGATTGATTTTATTGGTCAATCATTGAGCTTTGTACAGGTAGTCAAAAAAGCAACCCAGTTTTTCTAAAACATGCTGCCTTGACAGAATGAAAGCAGTGGACAATGTTTTCCAATCTGCTGTGGACTTCAACAGAGTATTGAGAAATCAAGACTGCAGTTTGGCAAACAATTCAATAACCATTTTCAATACTTTCAATACTTTTGTTTACATGAGCTGCACTCTTAACAAAAAACGGGTTTTGGTGCTGTGTAGAACAAGTTATGTATGTGATTTAATTAGCATGTTTTCATCATGTACCCCAGTACAGAAAAAAGCAGGCCAGAGGGCCAGTTCAGAAAAAAATGGTTCCAAAGTGGCACCCACACATTGCCTTACTGTTTACATCAGGTGCTAGATGTGGGATCGTCATCAATAAGTCTAACTAAAACGTTGTGATCCACCATTTAAAAAAAACAAACAAAAACACCCTAGCATTGTGAAGTCCAATGAAGAAGATAAATTAGGGCTTGAATGGTTGTGAAATTGAAACGTTTTTGGTGCTAGCATTGCTGGGGTAGGAGGAGATGTATACAGACAACTACAGCGACGTATTGATGTGGATCTGTGGTGATTAGCTCATAGAAAATCAAGTCAGGTATTGGTAGGTTTGCAAGTTAAACCAGTGCTAGCATGTGGTTTGCTGAGAGCTGAGATCTGAGATCTTTGACCTACAAAGATCCACAAAAATGTGTGTTTATATTTATATTTAAAAAAAACCCACCTTAGTGGATCTTTGTAGGTCAAAGATCTCAGATCTCAGCTCAAACTACATGCTAGTGTTCGGTCACCGCTGGTTCAACTTGCAACCCTACCAATACCTGACTTCTATGACTGTCTGTATACATCTCCGCCTACCCCAGCAATGCTAGCGCCAAATACTTTTCAGTTTCACATACATTCAAGCTCTGATTTATCTTCATTGGACTTGTTTGTTTTTGTTTGTTAGTTTGTTTGTTTATTTATTTAAATATAAATTGTCCCAGTTTAATATATACACTGATCAGCCATAATATTATAACCACTAACATGTAAAATTAATAACACTGACTAGTTTTTATTTATTAACCATTTATTATCTATTGAACGATCTAGTTATTTTATTACAGTGTCACTTGTTAGGGTTAGAATATATTAGGCAGCAAGTGAACAGTCAGTTCTTGAAATAAATGCTGTAATTTTGACTTACAGCATTAACTTTGAATAGGGCCTTATTGTGATGGCTAGACGACGGAGACAGCGCATCGCCAAAGGTCTTGTGGAGTGTTTGTTATTCAGTAGTTATGAACTTATGAATCAACAACAGGGTCCTGGGAATGCAAGGATCACTGATGCATGTCAGGAGTGATGGCTAGCCTGTCTGATCCAGTCCAACAGAAGCACAAAATGTTGATGCTGACTATAATAGAAAGTCTTCTAATGTAATAAAGCTTTAAAAATTAGGTCAGTTCAGTAATTAATTGTTCAGACAGTAACGAATGTGTTTAAATATTTTGCCCTTAGCCACTGAACGTGGTGCTGGTACATCTAGTATCGGTGTCAAAATTATTGTAACAACGGTTTTATTTAATTTTTTAAACTGAAATGGATAACATGCCTACTTGGGAGATGCTGAGAACTGGACTCTTATGGAGCTATTTTTGTTAAATCTGTTGGCCAAGTCGGTTTACTTTTTTGCCTAAAACTTTCAGCAAAATGGATTTCAGTCAAAAATAGAAAGCAGGCTTGTATAGGAAAAGAAATCGCACGTTTGCAACTCAAGAACACACAAGAGGGCAAAATGTTTTCGAATGGGGCAGTTTATTGCACAACAGCTCCATAACTACAGTGCACTATGTTTTAAAAGGCCCCTAAATGCTTTGCATGAAAATGGTGCTGAATGAAGAAAACAGGTCCGGAGTGTTTGCCAAGTGTGTTGAAATGGCAAGACCACAGTGTGGGGAACAAGAATTTTCAGTTTTAGTATCAGGTCTGCTTTGACAGGGTTTGTTAAAAATATCTGAAGCCAGAGTTTTTCTGTCGAGACGTGAACCACCGAAGTGTTCTGCAAAGGTTTTACAAGGGCTGAGGTCTGGGACTTTCGCTAGCATTCTACAGCGGAGGAGAATTATTTTATCTTACATTTTGAAGTAACTCGTAATCTGCTTCAAATGAAACTGGATTATTTTGTTCTTGACTGTAGCATAAATGTGCATTTCACTTTCAGCTGTTTTTATTGCTTACATGTGTTCTTGTAAGGCACTATAAAAAGCTGTTGCTGGCCTGTTTTAGGGGCTGCACTAGAACATGTTAGAAAAGGCATTGTGTAAGATGGCTAGCCACACCTCTTGACTCTGTGCCATTGTTTTTGGAAGGCCTTGGAAAGTTCAGGTAGGGGAAGTGTGATATGAAAAATTTTCTCAGGAATGCACAGTCTTGAAGGAACTTGCAACAAAACATGTCTAAGACTTTCATCCTGTTTGTTTTTTCCAATGGTTGCTGGAAAAAAGTGATTTATTTGCTTGTATGCATGTGCATGTGAGAGACTGATTGGCATAATCTGGATTCCCTCTCACTTTCTCGTTGCATTCTAAAAGTATTGATTATTGTTGCCTTATATAGACATGTGAAGACATTGAATAACCATTGGCTCCTCAGACCCCCTTTATTTCTCCTTGCAGGCACATGCATGCCTGTAAGCAAGTCCTCCCTCAACTATGCTGGCCAATCACAGCTACTTGGGTGAAACTGTGGATGTGTCTGACCATATCAACAATGTGCTGCACTGAAATGAACAGTGTGTGTGTTGTACGGTGTTCACAAGTTGCGTGATCTGCAGCAATACTCTGGTGCTGAAACAGAGATGGCTACAGAGGAATGGACAATAGTCCAGAAATGTGAGTAGATCTCTACAAGCAACGTGTAAGAATTTAGCCTGTGCCTCTGCCATGTTTTCAAGCCAAAATTATGACCGTAAGTCTTGCTTTGTGGATGGAACTGAGAGCTTAAAGGGAATACCTCTGCAAAGGATTGGTGCTGTGCTGTTTGTGGGTTTGTGGATAGTAAGCACCAACAGTCTGCCTGTAGTACCCATGAGTGGAATCAGTTACAGAAGATGGCGTTGGTGTATGTCCTCATTAGCTGTTAATACTCGATTGTCATTGCTGCCATCTGAGAGTGGCCTTAATAACTTAAGTTTTTGCCACAGTTTTTCATCAAGGTGCATTACAAATCACAGGTTTAGTTTTGCAAGTAGTTGCTTTGTTTTGTATGTTAGGGTTATTTTTTAAATGCAGTTCATAGTGCATATTGCTCAAATTCTTCAATAGACTCCAGAAAAAAGAATGAAACTTTATGATCAAAACACAAACCTCCTCAGCTTGCTACTATAAATGGTGTTCTTCATTGAATAAATACATTGTGCCTTGAACAGAGTGACCCCTCCAGTTCAAACAGTCCAGATCTTCAGTAGAGCGTATGCATGGGACCTCACACTCTGCAGAGGTGACCGTGGTTACATCCAGTTAGTGGCAGAAAATCTTTAACCGAGTGGCAGTGTTAACTGCTCTCGAATGCTGTAAAAACGCACAAAAACAACAAAAGGGGAAAGGACTGCTGTGCAAGCGATTGAACAAGAAATCAGAGCAATCTTTTACAGCCACTAGGCCACTGACCAAGTGATGTGTATTATCACACATCCTCACTCCAGACATAACTGGAAACATTAGTGGTGCTGCATGCTAACCTGTCTCTCGAGTACTGCCATACATGTACAATGGGCCATCAAAACTGTCCCCTCCTCTCTGTAGCTGTGGTTTCAATGGGGGCTAATTTATTCACTGACTAGGTGTTGCGTGCACAAATAAAGCCAGAGAGTGGCAGCTGGAGAGTTCGCTATGAGAGAAGTATGCCTAACTAGCCGAATTAAAGTTTGCACTTTTCCCTGCTAAAGGCAGCCGTGTAACACAATATAAACATGTTTTGCCTGTCCAACTGAAATGTATGGAAAGTGACATTAATACAAACCCTCAATAGCATGGTTAATCTTAACAGATACTGGAGTGGTCTGTATGCATGTGAGAACTTGCTCTGCCTGTTGACCTTCTTCATGAATTATGAGTATTCGTGTTGGTGTTTACATATACAGAGGGGTTTACAGTGCTTTTTTTTTTTTTCTTTTTTTTTTTTTCTTTACTTTTTCCCCTTTTGACAGAATGCTTTACATGTTCACTCCTGTCCAAAAGTCAGTGGTAATATGTGTTTGTGTTGGTTTGTTGCAGTGCAGCTGAAGACCTGAAAGTGGGAGAAGAACACCGCTTTGCACTGGAGGGAGGAGCCTAATGCCTCAGAAATGTGAAGCAATCAGTTACCTTAGCCCCACCCCTTACAGGGAACCAGGGAAACGAGCGATCAATCCACAGACAATCTGGAGGTAAGAGAGTCTTCCAGTGTAGGCAGTACTGCTTGGGCAGCCCAACTGTGTTATTTCCATATTCAGGTATGAAAATGTCCTGTTAAGATTTCCTGGGTGATCACTGCATTTATTGGGCATGAAAACAAAACCTTAGGAGCGTCAAAAGTTAGGAATGTAATGTTCATTTTGAGAAATATAGAGGGAATTATTTACTCATAATTCCTATAATTCACTAATGCAGATTAGCTATTAGCACTCCAGTATTGTTTGCCATCATGGAGAGAAAGGAACTAACCAGCAGAAATGCACATATGGTTTCTCAGGAAAATTAGAAAATTGGAAGGAAAATAGCTTATTAAAGGTAAGCCTGTGTTTTTACTTTATTTTTATTTATTCCCAATTTAACCAGTTCATTCTTATAAAAGGATAAAGGCTGTAGAGAATGTCCACTTCTTCTTTCGAAGGTGTCTTTGGACATCTTTTATTAGTAGGCAAATGATAAAATCCTAAATCATTGCTGGTTCTGGACATGGCATTGTACTGTCAAACATTTTTCAAACTAGTCATTTTGTACTTTTAGATTTGAAAAAAAAAAATTCTCTAGTGTAATTACTGGATTGACTATAGCTACCATAAACTTACAAACTATTATTGTATAATACAGAATTAAAATTATAATAATAATTAAGTACATATTTTTATAAAGCATTATGCTTATTAAAAATAAATGATCAGTACACAAACACTTCACATTACTTCTGTTACTTGGGAACAATGCCATTCAATAATCATTGATTGAACATGCTGTTTATAGGCCAAAAGTAGGTCTGTTCCTGTACCCTAAGCCTACTTCCCCAATGGCTTATTTACTGTGACTTCAACATGTTGCAGATCAGGGTGAAGGATGAAGGAACTCCTCTTCCAGGACAAGTTTAGAATACAAACTAAGCCAGTTTCTGTGGTTTGAGAACATCATGAATTTGACTTTCTCAAAAAAAGAAAAATGAAGAGAATTGTGTTTTGAAGCCCATTGTTTTTTGACTCCCATTCACAAAGACTTAGTACTGTTGCACAAGTTAGAAGAAATTGTCATTTGTTCAGCCCTGTTAGTCGAAGTCCTGTTTTGTCTTGGTTTCTTTCATACTAGCAGTTTCACAAACATGTCTGGCTATTGCCTCTTCTGAAACTCCTCCCTCGCCATGTCTGTCATTAAACGAAGACTGCATGACTTAAGCTATAGGCCTAAGAAACACATGGGGAGACGTGTGCAGGCCCAGATGCTGTGCCTCACAAGAACAGTGTTACAACATAATTGGCATAAAACAGACTCCACAGTTGTGACCTCATCCTTGCTTTTTTCCTGTGTTGGACAGGTTCCTTGGCAGGCCCCCTATAGGGGTAGTCACAGAACTTTACAAGAAGCTGAGGATTACAATCTTCATGTAATTGGAGCGGTGCTGAGTTTAGCATGAGCTCACCTAATCATTTAACATGACTCATTCCTCAGTTTTGTCCTTCGGTGTAGTCTGTTTATTTTCTTTAAAAATAATGCTCATCAAGTTTTTCACTTGAAAATTGTCATCTCAGACATGTGTTTTTGTACAGGGCATTAAGGAAAGTCTGACTTGGGAGGGCTGGGGCTACATGTTTTTGCCAGATTGTGTAATGGGTAAAAATCAGTCGTGGAATCTTGGAGGGCCAGATATGAAGTTCTGTCCAATGTGATCTTGCCTCCACCCAACAGTTGTTCTCCTGTATACTTCTGTGCTGGTTTAGGTGGTAGGAAGAGCAGTGAGCTCTGTGTCTCCCTTTCGTTTCCTTTATTCCTCTGTCTAAATTTGGTCAGCAGGGGTGTGTAACCTTATCTGCAAATGGCCAGTGTGGTTGCAGTTTTTTTAACAGAATAGGAGCTCACATCTGCTATTCAAAAGCTTGAAACCAACTTAATAAACAACACCGGCCCTTTGTGAATAACTTTGGACACCCCTGCTATACAGTATCATTTACATTTACATTTTTGGCATTTGGCAGACGCTCTTGTCCAAAGCGACTTACATGGTGCTTTTTAGTCAACAAAGAAAAACTTCCTATACCAGTAAACATAGGCTTGGTTTAAGAGCTGCTAGTCAATCTAGATTATAGCTGAGCTCATGCAAAACCTTTGACACATAGCCATAGTGTTAGTAAGTTTGTTAGTTCTGTAGTTGTGGTCCCAAGAACTCTGTGAAGAGGTGAGTCTTTAGTCGTTGTTTGAAGACAGTGAGGGACTCTGCAGTTCTGACAGTTAGGGGAAGTTCATTCCACCACTTGGGAGCCAAAACTGAGAAGAGCCTAGATGCCTGTCTTTGGTTTTTGAGAAGGGGGAAAGTATCATGCCGTCTCAGTGTTCGTTTAGCTGCATGTATGCGCGGCTGGTGCTCCAATTTCTGTCTGCTACAATTTCTGCTCAAAATATTAGTCCTGCAGCACCTTCGTCTTTACCTCGGTTTGTCTGGTTTTCATATTAGGCCAAGGGAACATGACATAAAAGCTTCATTTGCTGTGATGTGCACACTCCATGAAATGTTTTGTGGATTATAGTTGTGGACTCATCAGGTCACACATTTGTGCTATAGCTGGAGCCTCCCCTTGGTTATCCTTTGGCAGCACATGGAAATCCAGAACTAAGAATTCTAATGCTAACCATAGGCGTGGTGAGTGGTTGAGCAGTTTTACAGTTGATATTAATGTGACCTCTCTCCTGCAACTTGTTCGATATGACTGTTGTGCTCAACAAAACTGTCTGATTTAATATATATTGGAGCTACCATAATTGCTTTTCCTGGCTGGCCCCTCTGAAATACAGTACTGCATTTCAAATACTTCTCAACAAATGATCAAACTTCGAATGAAAGAACACTGATCTATTGGTTGGAGTTATATAAAAAAAAAAGTTGTATAAATAATGTAGCAATTAAACTGCAGAGTACAGAGTGAGGCTTTGCAGAGCGTTCTAGTAATATTCTCCAATGTTTTCATAGTGAGCGAAGAGCTTCCCATTCTTCCACCCAGTGAGATCAAAACCTTTTTTGCACTGGTCAGTTACTTACAAGGAAGTCGCCAAAGTCCTTGGATTTCACTGATTACCTTCAGCTTTGCATTCAAAGTTCCAGGTCCCAATGTTTTCGTTTTGACTGTTTTGATCAGACTGTTTTCTTTTGTTTTTTCATCGTCTATGGAACTGCATGTGTACTCCTAAAAAAGTTTCCCATGTGTGCACTGTACTAACACAATGATGGCTAGGACAGGGGGAAAAAAAGGCAGTGTTGTGCCAGGAAGTAAGTAAATGTGTGTGGGTGTGTTTCCATGGACTATAGCCCACTGTTGACGCCACCACACGTCTCCCCTCTTGTTTGATACACCAACTTGACAAAAAATATTCACATAAATTGCTCTTTACTCATGTAACCTTTCAGAGAAAGAATGGCTGACGTATGCTGACTGATTTATTTTTTACAACTGTGCATTTAAGTCCATGTGGCTTTCTGACTGAAAACTACCACCAATGAGAAGCTTTCACATTTTTCTGCATTCTTTACTCTTTTAAAAATGTATAGCTACCCCCTTTTAGTTTGAAGCTGTGACAAACATTCATACTTCGAAGTTGTAGTGTCCTTCTTGGTCCCATTATCAGGACCGAATTTGTAGTGGAGAAATGCCTTATAAGCACTTGTCGGACAGGCATCCCACTCATGTGGCTGCTGCTGGTTGTTCTGCAGACTTGTTAGAGCAGTTGGGCCATTGTCAGCTGACTTCTTGTGTAATACCCCAGCTGTGTTTGGACATGAATGGCCATGCTCCTGTTGTGTCAGTTCAAGGGCTAAAGGGAACAGTCCGCTGTTGTTTTGGGCGTGACCCTGTCTAAAGCTTCAAGTCTCTCTCATACTTGTGCATAGTGCTTTAGGGTCACTGAACTGAAAACACCGCTATTGTCTCCAAATTGTTTTCAATCCAGTGACACTTAAGCACTGCATGATTAAAAGTTACTCCTGTTTATATAAAGCTCTGCTTAGTAAATTGTAGTTACTAAGAACTTGAATTTCAGCTCCACCAAATAACCGTTCCTTAATCTCAAAATATAGATTCATAGTCTGCTTTATCTGAATTGGTGATCTGGTCATTGAGTTGACAAAGTGAACGTGACTATTTGTCATTGTGAACACACTCCAGCACCACAATGAAATGCAACCTCAGCATTTAGCCCAGTACACGTGGAGCAGCAGGCAGCTATCAACAGCGCCCCTTCAGGTCTCAAAGGCCGCGTCCTAACCACCACTGCCCACTGTACTCCTTTTACTATTATGATCATATAGGTGTCAGTAGAGGGGGAGATGTTTAGACTTTCAAGTAACTTCTTTCTCTTTTTCTTTTACAGGTTTACCACCATGCACCTCAAGCCATATCCCAAACCACAAGATAAAGAGCTTCATCAGGAACGCAGGCAAGATGGCACACAAAATCTTCAAATGGATCAGCGGGGAGTACTCAAAACGGAGTGGGGTGTTCGCCAAGCGTGCAACTTTGTGGGCTCGCCTGGCAACGGTATAGCCAACCGGTGCCCACTCGGTGTCCTCTCTACTAATACCCTCCGTTGTACTACAAACACTGGCAGCACCCAACCCAGCAGGTTAAGTGATGATTTCTCCAGTTCCTGGACCCACAAGAGCAATGCATCCTCATCGGTCACTACATTCACAAGTTCCTTAGTTTTGATATCAACCTCAACTGGCTTGGAGAATGAAGGGTCACTAAGAATTTATCAGGGTGAGGAAGGAGAAGGATCTTTAGATATATGGGCAGTCATTAAACCTGGGAACACCAAGGAGAAAATTGCAATCTTTACTGCCCAAAAGTGTAACCATGTTGATGCTGGTGGAAATGACAATGCCACAGAGAGAGAGGCGTTTACTTCAGATATGAGGATGGTATCCATGAAAAGCAAAGGTTGCTGGGATGGTGATTGGTCTGTGGCAAAGCGTAGAAAAAGGTCCGGAAACCCAGACAAGCAGAGAAGCATAGACTCTCAAAAACCTCAGATACACACAGCAAACATGGCACCAAACCAAAATTTAGATCCTTGCTCTGGTGTATCTGAGGAGGTTGTGAGAACTGATGGAGTTGATGATGATGGAAAGACACTCTCTGTTGTGGAAATGGTGGCATTTTTGGAGCAGAGGGCTAGTGACCAACAGGTAGACCTGAAACCTCAGTTGCTGCGAAGCTCCAGCACAATTATTCTGTCCAAAGCTGGATCATTGGTTCATCCAACAGAGCAGTTATCCAAAGGCCCACCACTGCAAGAAGTTACTGAGGAGGCGGAATCAGTGCGGGTACTGGATATGGTTGCCAGGTTGGAATCTCAGTGCCTAAGCAGACAGAGTATTCGAGATGGAGGAAACCTCTCACGCAACAATAGTCTAAGAAGGAGGGTTGGACGTGTTCTTCTGGCAGGGTCTGAACCATACTCTGTGCCCTTGCAGCCTCAAGTTGAGTGGATAAAGAGTGCCACAGAAGGGCCAGATGGTGATCCTGACAAACCTAGTAGCCCTTCAGAAGCCCCACTGTCAACAGAGAACTCTCTCTCTGAGTGTTTAGTCAGCTGTACCAGAGTACAGCAAGAAAGTAAGAACGTGGCTGAACAAGACACACGTGCAAATGTAGAGACTGTGAAGGGCCTGCACCCTGTAACCAGTCAGTCCAACTCGGAGGCTAATGACTGCAGCGAAGAAGAACCTCTTCCAGGGATGCTATTTTTTGCCCAGTCCCCCCCTAAGTCACTTCATAAGAAGAAACTGCTCACTACTTCTGAAAACAGCCTTGTGTCTAATGGCCAAGACAATGAACATGCAGGGGCATTGCCACTCAAGCAAGCACTGGGCCCTCTTTTAGCTAAAGTGTCATTTAGCAAGAATACGGATAGCTTGGGATTCGATCATGGTGAGCAGGAAATGGGAGAAGAAGTCAGTGTAATTAGACGGGATCCTGTGCCTTTATCCTTGCATCGCGTAGTGTCTCACGAGTTCTTGGAAACGCGCTTCAAAATCCAGCTCCTCTTGGAACCTCAACAGTACATGGCCTTCTTGCCCCATCACATCATTGTCAAGATTTTCAGCTTGCTGCCTACAGAAAGCCTGGCTGCCCTCAAGTGCACTTGTCACTACTTCAAGTTTATCATTGAGAGTTACGGTGTGCGACCAGCTGACTCACGTTGGGTTAGTGACCCACGCTACAAAGACGATCCCTGTAAGCAGTGCAAGAAGCGCTACGGCCGTGGTGATGTGTCACTCTGTCGTTGGCACCATAAACCCTACTGCCAGGCATTACCCTATGGCCCTGGCTACTGGATGTGTTGCAGGGGGTCCCACAAAGACACACCTGGTTGCAATGTCGGGCTACATGACAACCACTGGGTCCCTGCCTTTCATAGTATCAATATGCCAATTTATAAGAAAAGCAAGGATGGCGAGGAAGACCTGTAGTGTGTCAGAGGAGAGTGTGTGTGTGGTGATTGGTTTCCATGATGACTGTGTGTGATCGTGACTGTGGATGAGCAGTGTTTCTTGTGCCTCTGTGCTGCCATATGAGCATGTGCTTTTTATGTTGAAACTGCTTGCAAACATATTGCTGAAACTAACCTTGCTCTTTTTTTTTTTTTTCCCCCTCTCTGATCCTCTCTTGCTTACCAGCCACAAACTCATCTCTCTACTCTCCTCAGGTCCTTAACATTGGTCTGCACTTTACTTTTTTTAAAGCTGAATTCTCATGAATTCTGTAAGGGTACTGCTTTCACTGATTTACTCTCAACAAGCATGAACCCACTTTCCACTAACTTATTTCCTGAAGGAACACCTCAGAAAAATCTTCTCACTAATTGCAATCATTGACATTCAATATATTTAAGTCTAGCTTTTGCTCCAGAGCACCTTTTCTGTATCATGGAAGCTTTATCCTGTTCATAATAGGGACATTTGCTTAAAGGGCTAAATAGAAATGTGTGAAATGTCTGCCCTGTGCCCATCTCATGATCCTAATAACATCTGGGATCATGATTGAATAGTTGGCTTTGTCTCTGGCTGGTCTGAAAGTTGTCTGAGCCCAGTTGTTTACATTGTACATAGTAGAGTCATTTATCATTATAGGGTGAAGAATAATTGCATTAGTGTGACTTGAAATGTCTTCAGGTGCAACACCTTCATGCCGATGTGTGTATATTTCACATTGCTTGCTCTTGTTCTACAGTGAGTCCTTATATAAAATCACTGTAAACTGGCAATGCGCACACCTTTAAGTGTTGGCATCTCCCTGGTATGATGCAGTGTTTCTCACATGGAGACATTTGAATGTGGGAGACTAGTCAACCACGTTATCTTTACAGCAACTAACTGGATGGCATCTGAAAAAAGACAGAATTCATTGCAATGGAAAGAGAATGGTCTCTGAAGTGTTTCAGAATTTTAAAGAGCATTATTGTAATACATTTGCTGTTTTCTGCCTTATAAGGCATTTTACTTCAATAAAGTGTATTCTTGGAGGATCTGTAAGCTGCTTTTCTGTTTCCTCTTTGGTCTCACATACTAAGGTTCTAAATGAGTATAATTTGGACATCATGTATGATTTGGGTAAAATTGTGAAAATTTAGTTACTGGGGTGTTGTACAAAGAGGTGTGTTTGGGGACAGGGGAGTAAACATGCTTGAGAAATCTCCACACTGACGATCCCAGAGTATTTAAGAGTAAAGTTCTTTTGGTACAAGTTGAGCAAAATGTCCCAACATCTTGCCTTTTTTTTCAACTTCAATGTGCCTGATCTTCCTCTCATGCAAAGGATTTGACAACTCCTAATAGCGATATAAAGTATTATGTAAGTCCTATGTTTTGGAGGGTATATGTCATTTGAATTTGGATCCAATGCTTTGTATAATTTTTGTTTTTTTTCCCCCCACACTTAAACATTGTGGCCTTGCAGTGCACTATATGAATGAGTGGATATACACTTGACTGGGTAATAAAATGCATGAAAATATCTAGTGGTTTCCCTTTGTTTTGATTCCAAAAAAGGATTTTCCCCCTGCAGTTAGCTTGCACATTAATGCTGGGTTTGAAAAAGTTACCTGTATGATTAGTCTTTTTCAGTAAGCGGTCAATGTTAAAGGTCATTTTTCCATTAAATCTTTTTAATTTTGCCCAGACATACAAAATATTGCTTGTCGCACATTTACACAAGTGTCCTAGAACTCCTAAATAAGAGTGAAAAAATTAAACCATGATGAAGCCTGTGGTGTTTTTATTTATTTTTTTAATATTTTACTTTTAAGTTCATGCCCAACTGTAGTAGTTGAAGGCAAGGCTGCCAGTATGGCATAAAATGAGCTTCATAAAGTAACTCCTTTTCATATATATTTAATAAAATAGCATACAAACACACCAATACCAATATTCCATTCCCACACTGCTGCAACATTTATACAGTAAGGGTCGTTGAATAGCTGGTGAGAAGGTGCATTTTAATTTTTTAGCAAAATTTGACGAGTCAGCACCTGCCGTTGTAATCAATCTCTAATGCCTGAGATGAGGCTGACAACCAATGCCTTACATGAACTATTTTTGCACTGCTAAAATACCTGAACACACTGAGCCACTAAAACAACACTCCCATGGTGGGTCTCTGGTGTCTCATACTGGAAAATACGCGCTCAGCCAGTTGATGCTTCCATAAAAAAAATCTATCAAACCAAACACGCCCATCAGTATAACTTAGGTCAGCTTTCCAAACGGTACCTCTTGTACTATGTTCTTAACTCTTCACAACTAATCATTTAGTCTCAACAATGTATCAACCTTTATAGTAGAGAGGGTAGTTGAGAGTGGATAATGAGGGGGCATCTACAGTGTTTGTGAGCTACAAAAAATCCGAAGTGTCCGAAAGCAAGCAGTACACCAGGCCTTACTTCTACCATGAAAACTAACAGCTTGCCTTTCTTATGAAAAACCGGCATCTGGAAACGGCATCCGTCCCCCTCGTTGCCACCACACATTCATTTTTACATGCTGCCAGGTGACAGAAAACATCCCTTTTTCCAATGAGATTTGACTAAACATGGAGAAAAATTGTCTGTTTGCATAGCTACAGCAGTCTGAACCCTTAGCTTGGTCTCAGCGCTGGCCAGTGTAGGCACGGAACCAGGAAGTGACTGAGGCAGCAGCAGAGGAGATCATGCCTCCAGCGTTGCCCACTGGCTGGGAGGCCTGCATGGCTGTACTCTGAGAAAGATCCATGGGCTGAGAAGGGATATCACAGAAGCGAGGGCTAGGTACTGTTTCCCAGTCTGTACCCAAGTCTGTCTCTTCATCCGTCACTGCCTCATCCCCACTCTCCTCTGCAGGACCTGCTGCTTCTGGCTCCACAAACTCCATTGAGTCTTCCAAGTCAGCACTCACCTCAAAAGGTCCCGTCCTTTTCAAAAAGGCAAAAAAGCATGCAAAATCAGCAGTGTAGAAGTTTGAGAGCACCACATTTGGAACTTGAACAAACAGAATAAAATCGTTATTGTTGTACTTGTGTTTAAAAACCATGTGACTGTGTAAAACACTACTCTGCATGAGAAGTACAATGAGAAAATTGAGAGTCTTCCTTACCTGCCAAGGTTCTTGTTCTCTGGAGAGACCAGAAACATGATGTTCCTCAAAGTGTGGTGGGGATGAAGCAGTTCACTGTCCACATGCTGACAGAAATGATGAAGGAAAGAACAAAGCATGAACACCAGCACTCTGCTCGAGAAGGTAAAGCTGAAGAGTGAGAGTTATTAATGAAAACTTTACCTGGGAGAAACAGAGATGGAGGATGTTAGTGTTGAGCTTGTTGACAGCGCGAGTAAATCTGTAACGGCTCAAATTATCACCACAAAACTCGCTGCAAAAAAAGGACACAAGAAGCTGAAACATTGCTTCTATTCTGTGGACATCAAACTTCTAGAAAAGTACATTTTGTGATAGATTAGTGGTACATGAGCATTGGCATGTGTTACCTGTTGCACAGCTTTTTGGGCAGGTTGACATCCAGAATATGAGACAGGATGTTAACAAGTTGAGTAGCATAGCACAGTGCTGCGCTAATGGTGTGTGCTGGATTGATATGATCCAGCTCTAGGAAAAGGTACATAAGGTAGATAATTACTCTGCTTCACACTGTACTAAATAGACACTGTATTTACATAAAGATCAGCCATAACATTACAACCACCTGCCCAATATTATGCCACCAGAACAGCTCTGACAATGCAATACTGTGTGTACTGATACATTTCTATCATAACCAACATTAACATTTTGTGCAACAGGAGCTGCTCTTTGGGATTGGACCAGACAGGGTAGCCTTCAGTCCCCACACGCATCAGTAAGCTCTGGGTGCTTTCTTGCTTCCAGCAAATCAACTTTGAGAACTAACTGTTCACTTGCTGATTAATATTTCCCTCCCCTGACACATGCCACTGTAATGAAATAACTAGATAGTCAGTGTTATTTACTTCACCTGTCAGTGGTTATTACATTTAGGCTGATCATTATACAATGAAGAATATGTGAAACCAGGTTAACAACAATATTTCAAAATCACACTCACAGAAAATACAGGTTCCTTATAAACAGACCAAATGGCTTTAAAAAGGTCACCAACTGCCAGGTTTACTGTATCAGAGTTACACTTCATGGCCAAAAATATGTGATGCCCCTCCAATTACTGAGTTCAGATGTTTCATCTATACCCATTGCTAAGTGGTGTATAAAATTAAAGCACATATTCATGCAATCGCCTTAGACAAAACTGGCCAGAAAATGGGTAGTACCCAGAAGCTCAATGACATGGCACTGTCACAGGATGCCACTTTCGCCACAAGTCAGTTTGTGAAATTTCTGCTCCAATCAATTGTAAGTATTACTGTGAAACAGAAGCGCAACTCAGCCATGCATTACCCTTTGCAAACACACGAGCAGCATATCTTCTGTTTCTGAATGCAACATCACCACAAGAAGTCACAAGACTAAGCAGCTGCACATAAGCCCAAGATATTCATGTGTAATGCCAAGCATCAGCTAAAGTGGTGTAAAGCATGCTGACACTGGACTCCAGCGCAGTGAAAATGAATGAAACTGATGAATCACATTTCACCTTGCAGTCCGATGGACGAATCTGGGTTTGGTATATGCCATTAGAAAGCTACCTATCAGAATGCACAGTGCTAACTGTAATGCTTGGTTGAGCAGGTATAATGGTTTTGGGGCTAACTTTCCAGTTTTGGGCTTGGCCACTTAGCTCCAGTGAAGGGAAATGTAATACAAAGTCATTTTAGACAATTAAAGGCTTTGAGGCAACAGTGTGGGGAAGGCCTGTGAACAATGACAGTTCTGACACTTTACGTTTACAGAACACAGTACAGTTTACATTCTAACTGAACATTTGTATGTACATATTCATCACTACATTACTTGCTCATAGGGCCACATTAATTAAGAAAATGTGTAATTTCCTGATGTGACATATCTCAGCTGCTAATATTTATCATATTGTTTTAAAAGACACAGAAAATATTATAGAACTTTAGAGTGATCTCTTCTGTTTTTGCGGTTTGTTATATGTGAATGTATTGTCAGGATTGCTACTAAATTTTGTTGTACTGACAAAGGGTTCTATTTATAAATTTTTGAAGCTCCAGTGGCCTGCAGAGAGTGAACCCCAAGTGAACAACTTTGAGATAGACAGGACCATCAATCTCGAGCCAGAATCTGATCTCACAAATACTCTGAATGGGTACAAATTCCCACAGATATGGTTCACATACTTTTGGCCATATGATGTAAGTGTCTGAAAACGATAAGAGGAAATTTATCATCAGTAAAGTCTTTACCTGGGGCAGGATTAGTGCTTTTCTCTTCTACCCAGCTGTAGTAGGCTGAACAGTCTCCATTGCTAGGCAGAGTGACATGGGGTCCAGTAATACTGATGCTTGTCTCCCCATTTTGGTCATCCCAGATCCAACGTCCAGACATGTAAGTTGTACGTCGGGCCTCGGCTAACTCACTTACAGTGCTAGACGTGAGGGCAAAGTCATATTCTGCCACAGCAGGATCAGCAGGGTCCCTGAGGGAATAAACATCTCTAGTTCTACAGCTTATATACAAAAAATGATGATATTTAAAGCATACAACACTGCAATCATGAGGCAATACTTTCAGGTGTAAATTTATTGGGATGGATTTATGTCACACTTCTTTAGACCTAAGCAAACTGCATATACACTTGTTTCGTTAAGCTGTTCTTAGTCAGCCATTGTAACAAAAGCAAAAATCTTGTAATTTGGCAATACAGGAGAACATCCGCACAAACCTGAATAAACTGAGCATAAGATTAAGAATGGTTCTAACCTGTTGCCCTGCTTCTCCTCTTGTGTGGGGAAGATGTACGTGGTGAGTTCTAGGATGTGACCCTTCCGCACCTCAGCCAGAGCCTCCAGTCTTCCCTGCAACTCTTTAGTCCTTTTGTCTAGCAGCTCACTCAAGCGACGATTATGGCGCTCTATTTTGTCCCTCTTCTCCTGGTGGCGACTAGCCCGACGCTGCAACCTCTGGCCTTCTTCCTGGGAGCGGAGCAACAGATCTTTGCCTTCAAAGAGGGAGACAAAGCAAAGGGAATGGATGAGAACGTCTGAAGTTTTCAAAAGAAAAACAGATCAAAATAATATGGCAGCAATGCAGAACAGATTGATTAAGTTATACTGTAAACTCTCACCACTCTTCACTTCTTCATTCCCACTACAGATGGCTTCTTTTAACTGCTCAAGTTTCATCTTACACGACATGATTTTCCACTTCTGCCATACACGACAAAAACACAACTAACTGTGAGGTTTGGACAAATACTAAACTTCTCTTCCAAGTTCACATATGAATCATTTTCCCAACTTCCACCCTACAAATAAATACACTTACAAGCTGGTCTGCCTGGACCTTCTTGTCCATGGCATTGATGACTCTAAGATGAAAAAAGCAAATGCATGTTAACAGAGGAAAGATTATAATGGATACGGTGATATTTTTAATTATTGTTAAGATCTGTTGATTAATTACTACAGCCACATGGAATGAGACATGAGAAACATCAGTGAGGCTCATTCGGTCATAACTTCACCTTTGCTGGAGATCTTCTTTTTCATCTTTCATCTTCTGGAGCCTTTCCAATTTTTCTGTGTATCTGTAAAGACGTGTCTCAGTTTAACCAGGTGCACCAAGAGTCATTATAAAATGAGTCAACTCACATATAAGGGGACCTGTTATCTAGAAACACCCATTATGATCATGTTTAGGTCTATGACATTGTTTGGCCACAGTGGCCTAATATTGAAATTAGGACTATTTTACATTTATTACAAGCAATGTCGAACAACCACTAACATGTATTAAAATTAACATGTGCAGACTTTTAAAATGTCCAGCTTCTCTCTGCACAGAAAGTTTGGCCACACCTGGGTGCCCAACATCGCACTTTACTGTGTCACTAAGCTAACAGCAACTCGGCTAATACCAGAGCTATGCTAACAGTTAGCCATTCAGCTAAGACAAGCGGCAAAGTTCATTTTTACAGTTCAAAACCCAATAACGCGTTAAACTGTAGTCATAAAATGGACACATGAATACACAAGAATGAATACACAACACTCCTGTAAACAAGCCCATATGGACTTTTTTTTGTCTAGCTGGGCCGTTAGCTAGCATGAGCTAGCAAACAACTCTGTTTACATAAAGAGCGATGATGTTCACATCAGCTAACGACGCAACCTAACCAGCCCCTCGGTTCTGGTGGTGCCGGCAGCCGACTGGACACATCGTCTGTGCCTTCCTGTTATGTACCAGTGATTTAAAACATACAGAAAGCAGAATAGAAGTGTTAACCTCACACGTACCTTTCAGGGTTTCTGCCATCGAAATATACGAAGTCACCCGCTTGAATGCACCGGGCACAAGTCAGCCTGCGTCTGGCCGTGTTGCAGAGTGGGCATCTCTCAACCGCAACGTACAGCCCCTCCGCATCGTCCACCGATTCCACCATCACGGACCCCGGAGAGGCTGCGTGAGACTGTCGGATAGGAGCACGGGCCCCTGCGGCTCCCTCAGCGGGAACACCGCAGCCCACAGTCCGGACTTCACTTTCCGGGGGACACGCCATGATACAGCGCTGTAATGCTCCTGTCGAAATATGACCATGCGTTTCACGTCTTTTCTGATAACATTTTTTTTAGCTGTAAACGCTGTGTTTAGGAATAAACCCCCGCTTGTCTCCTCTTCCACGAACAGCCTGGGATGGAGCTGTTTGGCTGCGTTTCTCTGTACCACGTGACTGGTGTTGTTTATGTTTAGCAGTCACGTGTCTGTAACCGGAGCAGGGGTTTTATAGCAGAATCTCTGAGTTAGCGCGATAACTTAAGCCCAAAAGTGATGACTGTGCAGCATGAATGCACCTCAGCCTTTTTCCATACTGGACAGATTTAGGAGTAAGATATCTGGCTGAACAGACATACTCGGCTTTGTGAAATACCCGCAGATGCCAATCATGTGTCGCTCACTGTTGAAGACAGGCGTAGGTACATGCCACAACTGGATATGCATGACCCAGACAGAGGCTGTGAAACTCAAGAGACACCAGTTTCCCAGCCCCAGTCCTGAGGATTTTCGTTTTGTGTTTGGCTTGCAGGACTACAGGGGGTATTTCATATAGCAGGAGTTCTCAGTTAATCCATATTACTTAAACCCAAATGTGTATGATTGTCTATATGAACATACCTCAGCTCTTTTCCTGTTGCACAGGCTTTACTATGGGCTTAAGTGATCTGCCAAACTGAGAAATTCTGCTTTGTGAACCACATCCCTATATCTCCACCCAGGACAAGTTTAAAAAGCTATATTGTCATATTTCATGTTTTCCCCAAATCCAAAACAATAAGCAGAATTTGTTGGCAGATTATCAGCTTTTATCAGCTTCTTGTTGCTGTAGCAAAATATATATTCACATTACAAAAAAAAAAGACATTTCCACAATAATTTCCTAAATACATTCAAATGACAATACTCACAGATCCTGACAAAAACATACACAAACAACAAAATGTGCATAACACAGGGTTTCACACAAGGTCTCATCTCTTATGTTCAAGTATCACATTCATGAAAAGTAAACATCTAAAACCCAACAATTGCACCTCTGATTTTGACATTACATTACAAGTGCACTTTACTCTTTCACTGTTTCCTGAATCCCTTTAGAATTGGGTAGATGTTCTCAAAAGCTTCATAAATTTCCGAGCGATCTTTAGCACCTGGATGAAAATGGGGAAAGCAGGTCAATGGAAGGTCAAATTGTACACTTCTTTTCTATTTAAACATTTCATGGGTGCAATCATCTGAGTTGACTTCACCTCTTCATACCTGTAAGAACGACTTTTCCAGACACAAAGATGAGCAACACAATACGTGGCTTCACCATGCGGTAAATCAAACCAGGAAACAACTCTGGCTCATAGCTTTAGGGGTAAAATGATAATAGCTGTAATACAAAAGTGAGCCTTCATTTCATAAAAAGACAGAAGCAGTTGTTTGGGCAGACCTGCTAAACTGCTGGTGAGTCAGAACCAGGCCTTCCAGCCGTATGGGGAAACACACGTCACAACTGCCAACCATGTTCTGGATCTTAAAGTCAAGAAATTTAGCTGGAAAGCCAAGCTTTTGCACTACTCTGGCATATTTCCTTGCAGCAAGGCGCGACTGCTCTTCACTGTGTGAAATAAGAAAGAAAACTTAGAAACAGGGAAGACAGGGACAAAAGCCTGTGTGATAAAATGTCAATACGTCAACAGATCTCGCTAGACTAGTGTTTCTCAGTCTTGCTTCTGGAGACCCACTGCCCACTTCAGCGCTTTAACACACTCACTTCATCTTCTTCAGTAAGGAGATAATTAGCTAATTAGCTGACTAATAGATCAGGTGTGTCTGGAAAACACTGTTCTTGATCATGACACACAGAAAATATTAAATTTTTTTTTAATTTACCGCACTTGAAGGGGCCAGTGCCCTTTACATTGTGTGAACATTTCTTGATGAATGAACCAATGGAATAAAATCACATTACAATAACATACATTCAATTAAAAAATGTTTTTCCTTTCCATAACGTTTACACTTTGGAGGTATGGAGTATGGTTGTAACAGTGATGTTTGCTGATCCTGACCTCTTTGCCCCAGTGCAGACCATCTTTCCAGAGCTGAAAATGAGGGCAGTGGTTCTTGGCTCACGGATCCGCATGATAACAGCAGCAAAACGCTAGGGAAGAACACAGTTTGGACACAGTAGTGGATTCAGTGTTAAAATTGATGTTTTAATGCGCTATTTTCAATATTCATATAATTCAGTACATTTCATTTTCTTTCTTGAAACCAACTTCAGAGTCAATGAAAATCAGTAACTATGTGCATCATAAAAGAAATCTGATTATATGCAGTGCAACGTCATCAGATGTGGGTGAAGTAGCCTAAACCCAAAATCAAATAAATGTACTGTTACTTCAACAAAATAAAGACAAATACAAACATGTGTATTCTAAAACGCACTCAGAGTGAAAGTACAGTACTGATAAAACTGCTGTAGTGAGACTTTTTAATACATTCAGAACAGGAAAATAACTGAAATAAAATGCTAAAAGTCAGAAGTGCAAACAGCCACTCATTTTTAAATTACACTCACCTTTGGATTGTACTCAGCATTTCGAGCCTGAAGAGCAATGGCTTTGAGGTCTAGAGGACAAGCCAGATTTACTGTGGATACAATATTCCTGTATACAATCAAACACAGGTTAATAGACGTGCATAAACATGGCGTACCTATGAAATCTATCCCTGTTCAAACTTGGGTCCATTGTTCTGGTGATGCATCAGTCAAATTACAAAAGTGCCATTCTTATCAGCATAAGCATATAAAGTGATCAGCTACAGTAGGGTGTGAAGCACCACAGTTTCACTAAAACCAAAGCAAGTAAAACATCTATAAACAGGCCTTTATCTAAATTTGACCTTTCCAACCAGAACAAATACATTCTCTGATCTCTCTTTAAAACACACTGAACCAATCAAAACCAGACCTAAAAAGTACCAAACAGCTTATTTTACAAGAGCCAGCTCTCATCCCAAACACACCCTTTGTGTATTCACCCATTTTCCCTAAAAACCTGCAGATGGACTTTTGTATGTCCATGTCCTTCTTTACAAACCAAGTCAAGATTTTATTACAATGTAGCCTTTACAGTCTGAACTAAAGTTCCTGCAGTGCTAACGAATCCTTCCTTGAGCAACAAAAGTGTTTGCAATGTGTATTATCTATATGATGCGTCACAGCAACTTTTGTCCATCCTACTGCAGTTTTCTATGAAATTCCATTATGTAATATGCGAAAAGATAAATTTTATGTACATAACTAGGACTACCAAGTGTGTACTCTGATTATAGTAGGGTAGGCGAAGGGAAAACATCCCTATTATTACATCCCTGACTTGTAGTCACCCTCTTATCTTCTTGATTTTGGAACTAAAAACAAATGTCTTACTGTAACTGTGGGATGATTCCTGAACTTTCAGTCACTGGGGCAACCGGGGTCATAGGCGTCATGGGGGTCATTGGGAGCGAGCAGAAAGGGGAGGCTGCAGGCTGATTCTTACTGGGGTCAGCATCTGCATCAGCTAACTCTGAGGGTGGGCAGTCTGGATATATGCCACTGTCCTCATTTGACCGGACACCAGCATTCTCTGGTGACTCATCCTGGGCACCGAGTTCATCAGGCAGGAAGCTCAGATCCAGGTCCTCAGAGAGGTCTTTCTGCTGGGCAGAGATTGAAGAAGCTAGGAAGGAGGAATCCTGCAGCTGTGGAGGACCTTGCAAGCCCAAGTCACCTGCAAAAATGTACTCTGATGAACCCTGGACAGAAGGACAGTAAGAGTACAGACAGATATAAGGATCCATGGCATCACAGGGCACTTATACCCTATTTAAATAAGTTATAAGTGGCTGCTACTGGTCATGCCTTTGAAACGTTTGTACTCTGAGTACAGTTAGTCTTATTGGTTTCCAAAGCTCAAATGCTGTTGGAACATTACTGGCACTTCACTGTCTTGGAATAGTTTAGCAACCGAAACTGACCACTGACAGAGGATGAGCATTAACGAGTCATCTGTTGTCTCTTAATTTACACTTTGACCAACAAAGTCGATATGTGTAATAGAGTGCACAATACATGGACAGAGTGTTTAAAGCCTCTGCTGTGTCTGTTCCAACTGAAGCTGTGGAACACACGAACAGTCCAGAACCACGTCAGTGTCACTGCATGAGAGTTTTCCTACACCCAGACAGAAGTGGGCCACTAGTGTACACCCTTCTAAATATGAATTAGAAGTGACTGCTACCATGACAGACTGGGTTATGTATAATAGAAATGTTCGACTCTAGATACAGTTAGTCTTACAGGTCTCCACAGCTCTGGAACTTGCTACCAGTAATTGCACAGGGAGAATACAGCGCACAGCTCATGTGCGGGAAAAACAACCCTTTCAGCTTGGAGTAGCAAATGCGTTAAAGATATACGAACTTACAGCAATCGACTGGTCAAAGTAATTTTCAAGCGACGCCTCTTCATCCATATTTCACAGAGTACATCAAACATTTGAAAATTAGCCAAAACAGTTACGAGAGGGTAGACGATGCATATCAGACTGAATGAACAGGCCTCCTGGGAAGAGGCAGCAGCAACAGACGCGCACACGCGCACTAATTGGCATCAGTTATAATGTATCATTATTATAATTATTAACGTATTATCAGTATAATTTTTATTACAATCAGTACTTTAATTTAACAAGTCACCGTCCACTGTTTTACTTGAATATCGAGTAAAATAGAACATGTAGTCAACAGCAGTGGCAGTACCGTTTCTATCCACTAGCGGGAGCTAGTCATCTTTCGAATCTAAAGGGAAGAGCGGAAGTGCTGCGCTAAGCCAGAAGTGGCAGCATGGTGGGAGTGAGGGCTTGTTTTAAACTCTGCTTGTTATATGTAAATTAACTCTGTTTGTAATGTAGTGGTTCTGATAAGTCAAGCCGTATTCCCCTACACTCCTAAAGTATTACCCTGTGTTTGTGCGGGTTTGTCTTTAATGGAAGCTTTCTAATATGTCGCGGGAGTCTCTGTCTTTGCTAAAATGATATGAAATGAGAGACTATGGAAGAAGTGAGGAGTTGTTTGCGAGATTTCCCCAGAGAGGCCCGTGGTGAGTGACTTAAACCAGTTGCTGCTGGTGTCATTGAGAATGAAGAGCGTAGAACTCGCCTACATATCCACAGATTCACGTGGGTGTGTTCAGTCCAGTACAGCCATGATAGCAGTGTTGTCCAGTGCCTGGTCCCGGAAAACCACTGCTCTGCACAACCACTACAGCGCAGTCGGTTTTGTTAATGAGCAGGATCGTGTGTGTTGGCAGCAAGGATAACACATATGCAGAGCAGAGGGATGAGAAACCTTGCATGACTTATAGGGTTCTGCTCATGAAATCATTTCCCTGTGGAAAGAGGTGGTCCTGTCTTGGACAAATATATCTACACACGCATATACATTGGTCCACTGACCATATAAAGTGAACACACACAATCACACCTCTGCATTTAACCCATCCACACTCGGAGTAGAGTGCAGCTATCAGCAGTACCCAGGGAGCAGTGTACATAGCCTAGTAAAGAAGTGGATAGTGTTATAAACTTTATCTGTCAGTGGTATTAATGTTAAGGCTGATCAGTGAACAGTCACATATTTGGGTAAGTGTGGTCAAGTAACATGTTTATGGATTTTCAAAGTGAATATAAGTGTACATACTGTACTGCTGTGATCACCAAACCTCCTATTACAGATCTCCATTTCTGCACAGATTAGTTGCATCCAACATGCTGCCTACCCTGCCTTACCTTTATCTAACCAATCAGGGATTTCTGAAGAAGTTAGCTGGAGTTATTCAGATCCCCAGGGTGGGGGTTGGTGACCACTGCTCTACAGAAAACATTGCACACTGCATATTTTAATGCACATGTTTTTGTTTATTTGCTGTGTTGGAAAAAACACAAAATGAGGCACATTTTTCTATTTTTCACCCATATGTTAGTCAACAAATGAATGTGTTTGTGTATGCATGTACACTAACACATTCACACACCATGCCAACCATTGTGACAATATACAGCAGTCTGTCATTCAGCCCAGTCTTTTCAAAGCTATAAGTGTGAGCTGGTGCATTGATGGTGAAGAGGAAGTCATAAGTGTGTTCTGTACTTGTTAGAGCTTTACTTGAACGAGTCTGTCCCTTGCCTGGATGGGCCTGTTTCTCCGCTACAATTCTATCGTGACTGGATTGGTCCAAATAAGCCCTGCATCATTCGCAATGCCTTCAGTGACTGGCCAGCTTTGTCTAAATGGAACCCTGCATACCTCAGGTGCGAATCTCTCAGACTTGTTTTTGATTGGACCCCATTTAGAGGAACAGCTAGTTTCTGAGTATGCTTTGTGTTTTCTTTCAGAGAGGTTGTTGGCTCTAAGGTCATCAGTGTGGCTGTGACTCCAAATGGCTATGCAGATGCTGTAAACGGAGACCGCTTTGTGATGCCTGAAGAGCGTCAAATGACATTCTCCTTGTTGCTGGACATAATAGAGGGCAAGGTGGAGAGCAGTGGTGTGTTCTACGTACAGAAACAGTGCTCAAATCTGACTGAGGAACTGCCGGAGCTCACCGAAGACGTGCAGACTCACATCCCATGGATGAGTGAAGCACTCGGTAGGTCAAATCACACACATCCCATTGATGAGTGAGGCACTCTGTAAGTCGTATCACATATTAAGGTGTGTGGTCTAGAGCAAGGGCAGCAAGGGATTTGACTTTGACTTGACTGGCTTAAAATGATCGATATTTTGTAGTCCATATATTTTAACAATGTCGTTATTGCTCATAAATATGAATGAGCTGTACAGAAATGGGTAAATAATGGACTTTATGCAATCTAGACTCTTCTGTGGTTTTATTTTATCATGTTTTGTGAAGTTACAGATGGCTTCTTTAATCCAGAATTGAATGTTTATTTTGTTCCAGGAAAATTGCCTGATGCTGTGAATTTCTGGTTAGGAGAGGAAAGTGCCGTCACGTCAAGTAAGTTTGAATGTAGTTGTTTAAAGCTGACTCGCATCTTGTAGAAATTCTCTCAGATCTTTTCTGAGTGATGGGATATATTATATTTACCTTGCAGTGCACAAGGACCACTATGAGAACCTATACTGCGTCATCTCTGGAGAGAAGAAGTTTATTCTGATCCCTCCCACTGATCGACCTTTCATACCATATGGCAAGGAGAAGTTCTCATGATTTATCTTTTTATTCTTTTCATTGTTTTCTTACCTTAGGCCACCTGAACCTGGTTCCTTATAACGGGATCCCTAACGCATCCCTGCTTTACTTTTTTATCATGTCGTGTTGCATGTCTAAAAATCTAAAACCTAAAAGTAATCAACATCCATTAAAACGCAGGGCTCATTACACAGTGGTGGTTTTGTTTAACGTGTGTATGCTTTTAAAGCTTTTATAGAGATTTTGCTGTGTGTGTTATTGTGTTTGTTTTTGTAGATCTCTACCAGCCAGCTACATACAAACAGACCCAAGATGGCATCTTTGAAATAGTGGATGAAAAGGATTCAGAAAAAGTACGTTTGACAACGACTAAGATTTTTTTAAAGATTTTTTAATGTAAGATTTGGTTTTTGGAAAAACTGTCCATTTAGATGTTTCACAATTAAGTGAGTGATTGTCATTGTGAACACAGCACAGCACAAAACACAGTGCACCTCAACAAAATGTGACCTCAGCATTTAACCCATCCATGTGCGAGCAGTGGGCAGCTGAGATGGGCAGTGCCTGGGGAGCAGTGCTTGGGCATGGTACCTTGCACCTTGGACATTTCGAACAATTTCCTCCGGGATTAATAAAGTTTTCTGAATCTGAATTGCTCAGGTGCCTCAGTGGTACTTGTACCAATCTAGGATTTGAACCAGTGACCTTTAGGTCAAAGAGGCAACTCGGTAACTGTTACACCACCACTGCCCCTAATTAACTCTCCCGTGTTAAACAGTCAGAGAAACAAAAACTGCTCACATTAGAGATGACTACAACAAAGCCTGTCTGCCTTGTATATAAAACGTGTCATTAAGCTGATCATAGATGGTCTCATTTTAGGTGCCTTGGATCCCCCTAGACCCCCTGAATCCAGACCTGGAACGCTACCCCTCCTATAGGCTTGCCCAGCCACTTTACTGCACAGTTAAAGCAGGAGAAATGCTTTACCTCCCCTCTCTCTGGTTCCACCATGTCCGCCAGTCTCACGGATGCATTGCAGGTACTAAATTCAGAAGTGGAATTTTACTATTATTTCTTGAATTCTTCAGATTACAAAAAAAAACTAAAACCATTTTCGAAGAGTTTACGATTTTCTAAGTCCTTCACACCTAGAAACAGGTTATTCACACCTGTTTATTAATGACATTGAGAGACTTGAGTATTCTTCAAAGCAACACCAAGTGAAGTGTAATGTTTTTTCTCTCTACAGTAAATTTCTGGTATGATATGGATTATGATATCAAGTACAACTATTTCCAGCTGGTGGAGTCTTTAACTGGAGCTGTGGGTTATGTATGATGTCCCCACTACAGAAACACGTCATCTTTACAGCTGCAGTAGGTGAGATTGAGAAGAATGGATTTAGCTTTGAATTTAAATCGCACCAATTCCAGGTCACTCTCCCACCCCACTCTGTGATAACCCACCCTTGATGTTGCCCACGTTCTTTTTTCTACACTAAAAAGAATCTCCACTTCACATTTAAACATCTCTGAGGGGAAGTTTGATGTTAAATGCACCATTTAAACTTGCCAAGTTGTGCATAGCAGTGACGAGAACCAGACATGACGAGCGAATAATGCCTCTAAAAGCTACAGTATAAAAAGCAGAAAACTGTTACATGTACATTGTCCTGTAATTCAAAATATTACCCAAACAATTATTTTCCCAGATTTGCCACAATATAACACTATTAAGGAAGAACAGTGCAAGTCCACTGATCATCTTGTTCCCATTACCAGCATTGTAAATTTGTAAAAATCAGTGTCGAAATTTCTCAACAGTGCCCCATTTTACACCCAAACACTCTGAATTACTTCGCTTCCCTCTTCTGTATTTAGACTAGAACAGGAATTTCATTGGGATCATTGGCGTTTTATTCCAAGATTAGGCTTAACTCTTGCATTACTGGGAGATTGTCCCAAACTGTCAAATACAGGAAAAACCTGACGCTTAGTTGGTACACTCAAAAGGTACAGTACTGTCATGCAGAATAAATAACTACAGTTGCTGTGTAATAAATACAGTTTTATTCACATACGTCTGAGATTTTTTTTTCAGAGGACACTGAGAATAAAAACTTGTAGGTTTGGAGTGGTGCAAAACAGACAAGCCATGAGTTTGTGAAACAAGCATATGAGAAACAGTCTTAAAACCCTCTGGTTCACTTTTTAATGCTAGCCTACATGATTTGTTGCCTGTACAGGAGATGAGAAGAGAGCCAGGTAGCCACAGAGGTAGCACTGAATGGCAAAGCACTGAATGATTGTTCATGAGGCAAGTCAAATGTACAACCATGCACTCTAGTTCAGCATACAGGTCAGCCCTATAGTCCATCGCTCTTCATGCAAACAGAGTATATTCATGCTAGCAGTAAAGTAACTCTCCTACTTCTGCTTTTAGATACAATCCTACGTCTTCAGTTCACTCTTAGTTCAGATAAGTGATAATTATGTTTACTTAGGTCACAACAAAAATTACACCTTTTGTACTGTAGGTGACAAGAACAATGTTGGCTTGATCAAATACCTGAAGAGTTCATTTACTCATCACTGTAAGACTGACAGCAAGATGTTTGCCAGTACAACACCACTCTACTATGAGAGGATATCGTTGAGGCTGAATTGGCTTGGAATCGTAGGGTCAGATTAATGCTTTGTTGTGGGCATTGAGAAAACTGAAATGATTTTGCAGTGCTTTGTTTGCACCACATGTAACAGTATGAGAAAGTCTGAACAGTATACAGTACATATAGGTCCAATAGAAATACAGTATCACAATGCTATCACCTTAATTACGGTTATTCTAGAAGAAAGTGCTTCACTGTACATCATTATTAGCTTTACTGGTAGCGACACATTTGTGCCAGTGGCTAAGGGAGCATCATAACCTAGATGTAGTGTGGAACTAGTCTCAGGGGTTCGGGTAGGCAGGATTGAGTGTAAGTCAGGATTATAGTTGTTATTAAGAATGCCCTACAGTCTTGGCTACATCTGCACCTGAAAAACCTGGGAAAAAATCTTGCAGTTTTGTATTTTGGTGATTTAGAGGGTAATTTGAAATGAAATGCCTTAGGCCAAACTAGCACTAAGGGTTGATGTCCCGATCTGTGTTACCACAGCGTTCTGTCCTACGGTTATTTCTATGGCAGTTGAGTCTGGAATGCATCACATTGAGGAAGACAGCATCCAAACAGCGAATTCTAACATTTGTGTAAGGAGGTTAAACCCTTAACAACAAACTGCTGGTTATAAATTAAGGCACCCACATTCTTCAGACATTTGCCATGTCAAATTTAGGTACAAAAAAGTCTCAAACAGGTATAAAACTGCCTTATGAAATTCATGCACAAGATTTGGATGCTGTTTCATTTCAGAAACTCCTCTGTATATTTTTTCCCTCTTAATAAAGCAGATATCTTTCTAGTGACACTCTTCTGGTACCATACTGACACCAGTCCATCATTCTGGCACCATATGAACATCCAGTATCAGAATCACACACACAATACAATACTATTTTGGGACTAGTAACCCCGGGTATTGACCCATCACATGAGAATAAATACAGTCACACTTTGCAACGAACACAATGTACATTATAAAAAACATCCTCGTAATGCAATATAGAAATGAGAAAAAATCTGGCTTTAAGACAAGAAGACTAGTATACCACTAGGTTCTGAAGAATGCGTTTGTCTCCTGCTCGAGGATGTACTCAGTTAAAATGTCCATCTTCAATCTCGTGGCCAAAGTCACAGGCATTTGTAGCAAGCAAAGCTCCGATCTCACTTCCCTCAAGACATGCAAGTCTTCTTACAGTCTCTCATCACACATTTACCATACATCTAGGTATACTGCTAAGTAAAAGGGCACACCATTTGGCAATGAGGTGACGTGGAGGAGTAGAGAGTGCACAGGTGCTGTTAAAGCACACTAAAAGGGAGGTAGGGTGGTGAGGTTAAAGTCTATAGTGCATTCTGGCCATGCTGAATTTTCAGTGGTCCTGACGGTCTACGCCATCATCGGTATCTAAAGAAAGAGTGCTTTGGCACACTCAACACAAATTCTCCCCCCCTAAATGAAGGATAGAACAGCAACTCCACCCTTAAAGAAGAAAACAATCCATACAGCCCTCCTTTCTAGAATTTCTGAGACCAGTAAAAAAAAAAACTGGTCAAAAGAAATGGGCTAGTGTGCAGAGTCATGGCCTGGGATCCGGCCTCAGCCTCAGTGCTCTGATAAAAAAGAAATAAAAGAAGGAGCGTGTCAGACTTTACTCTCCATCCTCTTTTCAACAGCCCTGAGGAGGAGCTGGGAATACTGCTCCAGCAGAGCCAGGGTCCGGTCCTCACCCATGCCCACTGCCCTGTTGCCCAGCACACACAGGGAGCTGGTGTTGAGGGGCAATGAGTTCAGCTCAGTCTGCACTGCCTCGAACGCCTCTGTCAGCACTTGAGCCATCTCCTGCTGCTCTTGCGTTGAGTCTGTGGAACTGCTTAGCTGTATATACACACACACACACACATTAGAGTTAGGGATGGGCACATGCTCAGAAAACCTAACTGTGATATCAACACTTCCTTAATACTGACCAACAGCAGGGGGGGGGGGTGTAACTGATAAGCGTAACTGTCCTGTTGCAAGATCATAAGTTTGAGTCCCAGTGAAAGCAACAGGTGAACACTGACCAAATAAGTGGAGTGAGACGTGATGAGTAGGTCTTTCATGGTCTGCTTCCAAACAAACTGGTGTAATTTACTCACAGACCAAAAATGTCTAACCTGACCAAACCTGATCTCTTCTCAGACACTGCTTTGACAGGTCAGCCACTGTAGGAGTATTACACTAATAGTACAAACCCTATTTCCAGAAAAGTTGGGATATTTTCCAAAATGCAATAAAGAAAAATCTGTGGAATGTAAATTCATGTGAACCTTTACTTAGCTTATCAACAGTTTTACTAATCAACTGAAATGTCTTACAAAAATATACAAAATTATACAAATATACAAAAACTTAATGGATGAGAGACTCAAAAGTTAGGGCAGACACATGTTTAACATTGT
>JBBPDA010000001.1:35912696-35922918 GCA_037974385.1 Arnoldichthys spilopterus
TACAAAATTATACAAATATACAAAAACTTAATGGATGAGAGACTCAAAAGTTAGGGCAGACACATGTTTAACATTGTGTTACATCACTTTTTCTTTACCCTTTTTAGTCATTTTGGAACTGAGGAGACTAACTGTAGTACTTTTGCAATTGGAAAGTTTGTCCATTCTTCCTTGTTACAAGACTTCAGCTGCTCAAGTTTGCCATTATCTGATTCTCCTCTTCATGATGTGCCACACATTTTCAGTAGGACAGTAGATCTGGACTGGATCTGTCTACTGGCTTTTGCATCTTTCGCTGATAACAATCTGGGTGGTCGTTTTCATCTTTGGCACAGAGAACTGACGCCAAGAACCCACAGGTTTTGGTAATTTATGGCATCCTCTTTGTAAAATACAGTTTCAAGTTGCACTTCTTTATGCGGTGCTAAGCAGTTAGGTGTTAAGTGGCAAAGGTTTTCCAAAGACCTCCAGAGCCCATGTGAGCCATGACCCATCCTTGCTTGCAAAGACAGAGCCTTTGATGGATGCTACTTTTAAACCTAATCATGATACCCAACCTGCTACCATTTATCCTGCTTAATGTGCAGTTTCCAAAACACGGTTACTTATCTGAACTCTGTTGAGTGTGTTGCCATCAGATTCTAAATGTGTGTATTTACAAAATACAATTAAGTTTGTCATTAACAATATTGAAAATCTTTTTTGTATTTCTGTCATTTAAATAAGGGTTCACATGAGTTAACATCATAGATTTTTGTTTTTACTGCATTTTGGAAAATATTAACCTTTTTGAAAATGGGGTTTGTATATTAATACCTCACATAATACACACAATAATTATGGATAAATGTGCCAGTATGTCTCTTGTGGTACATGTGAGTTATTTTGCCCCCCAAAAACAAGCAATGGATAACAGTGATGGGCAACCTCCCATTAAAAAACATACAAAACTTACAAGCTCAGCTAAGCCAGAGCAGTGAGGTTTAGAACAAATGTGGAATATTATTATTGTCAACTCTATAACACAATAAAATCTGCCTTTTCAGTTGTACGTTTGCTGAGTGCTAAGCAAGTCATACTGCTCATGCCTACCCAAGCTGAATAATTTGGTAGAAATGTTCCTACCAACACTATTTGTAGGTTCTAAATATAACAACATGAGTTTTCTGTAGTGGTAGCTTACCATTCTGTAGAGGTGGGAAGCCTTTTTAAAACTGCTCTGAAGTTCACTAGCCACCAGTCTGCATGAATCCACACTGAGAGAGGTGTCTGATGTAGAGACAGGAGGAGAATACATTTGTAGGCTCTATATTCACATAACCATAATGGGCCAGTTTCCCAACTATAGATCAAAAATACTTCTGGCCCAAAACTACTGCAGTGAATCGCCATGGAGACTCCTTTTTAATTCTAGCCTAGGCTCTGGGTCTGTGAGGCTGGCCCATTATGTTTTGTACACTAAAGGATTATCATTATGAATCACAGCAACTGGAGTGAGTGGACAGGGCAGAGTGAAATGTCAGAGGACAGAGGATAAAGGGACAGACAGAGTGCAGTGTTAATGGAAGAACAGTGAGAGAGGAAGCATGCCTCACCCTTCAGCTGGTAATAGTTAATGGATGGACAGGGTGAAGTGGAGAAGATGGAGGAAGTGATGGAAGAGACGGAGGGAGAGAGGGGCCATAGCCCACTGGTAAAGAAGTGCTTGGGCAGACCCAGCCGAAGTGGAACAGATGAGAGAACGAGGGAGGAGTTGCATCCCAGCAAACCTGAATCATGGCCTCTGTTGGTGGCCTGCAGACACACCACGTTGCCCTGACCCTGAGGGGGGTGTTCAGCCTTGGTCTCCTCCAGTACTGTCTCTGAAGGTGCTTTCTGGGTCTCTTCTGGTTCCTCAGGTTTCTTGGGACTAAGCTGACATTGCTCTGGGGGCATGGTCTCAGCGGGGCTCATGCACATGACAGGCTGAGCTTGTCCTGGTCCAGGCAGCGGACACACACTCACTGCAGTCCTGCTACAGAGCTCCTCCTTCTGGCCAGACTTAGACATCTTGCTGTTAGGAGAGAACGAGCCCATGGAGGGCTTATCTGGGAGAGGTTTAGGGATGTCCAGGTTTAGATGTGGACGTGCACTACTAGTCAGTTTGGCCTGGAGGCCTTTAGATGAGGAGCCACCACTCAGAGTAGGAATAACAGCAGCATGGGGGGCAGTAGAGCCTGAAAAGGAAGGCAGCAGAACTACAGGAGAAGAGGGCTTACACTGAGAGCTGCTTTGGGAGTTGGAAATATCTGAGCCTCTACGTAAATCTGAGGGGGCAAAAGTCTCTTCAAGCTCGCCTACATTTAGGCTGTCCCCCATGGACACAGAGCGTGACATCTTGGCCATGGAGCTGGTGGTGGGGCTCATATAGGACCGGGCTTTGGACCTGGTGGGTGTAAGACAATCCCTGGGGTTGGGAGATGTAGGGCTGGAGAGAGGCACACTTGGTAGTGTACGGCGTGACATTAAGGACAGAGCACGCTCGGGATGCTGAGGCTGAGGGGGAACCTCCTTAGAGGGGCGTGTGGGTGTCTGAGGTGTGTTAGCTGAAACAGAGGCATTGAATGCATTGTTAATATATTTAAAGAGAGAGAAATGAAAGACATCCACAGAAAGCATACATGAATGTAACTCTAGTGAAACTGAAACCTTCAGATTCATGTATCATGCATTTTTATTTGTACTACTATATTAAATGCCAAAACAACTCAGTTTTGTGCCTGAGAGGCTGGTTGTCTCACCCTCAGAGGAGATGTTGTGTATGGACTGGGCTTTCCTCATGCCAGCTGAGATAGCCAGAGAAGCAGCAGCAGCTTTTGCAACAGGGCTGGTTATTTTACGGGAATCTGCGGAAGGGACACGCTTCCTCTGTGGAGTTAAGCTCAGAGCTGGGCCCTTCTCAGAGTTGTGGGGCTCCTGTTGTACATTCTGCATCCTGTCCTCCATCAGGGGTCGCACCTCTGACACCAGGGGACGCACCACTCCACTGGCAGGCTTAATCTCACTGCTTTTGGTTGAAGGGAATGGAAAGGGCTGCCTACTGAGGAATGAGGAAAGTACATTTGGTCACCTCACAGTCATCAGTGTTCTCTCTTCTTGGTTATTCAGTTCATACGTTTATTTCTAATACAATGAAATATACTGTTACATTGTCTTACCAGCCAGATGAGCTCTGAGAGAGGAATTTAGATGAGATGCTGACACTGTCGGTCAAGTTTGGAGTTACTCGAGTACTCGCTGGTAAGGAGAGAATGTTAAGTTGTAATAAGGCTCCTCACCCCACAATACACACGTATCCACAACTACACCACCTACCTGTAGTGCTGAGGTCTGTAAGGTTTCCAAAGTGTATCTTGAGGAAGGCTTCCTGGTCTGGTGTCTGAGGTATAGTGGTCTTGGTCTCACTCTTACACAGACTCTCCTCCTCTTCCTCATCTAGGTCTTCCATATCCAGCTCGGATGAGTTCCCATCTACACTCAGTGGCTCTGTGGGCTCAGAGTCTAATAAGCAAACACATACCAAAGATTTTCATTCAGATTAACAAATACTTCAGTTAAGCTGAACGTGTGCTGGTCGGCCTTTGTTTGAGTATTTTAGAAGTTGCCAAGATGTATGTGAGTGTTTGAGCTGTACAAGATGGACAAATACAGCACGGCAAGAGCAACATGCTACACACTGTGAGCCCATTAGGCAAGAAAGTAGTTGCGTGCACAATTCCTTCTCAAGTACTTCGTTGCAAGTCCCCTTGCTTTAATAACAGATCCTGTCAGGTACAAAATACACCACCAGTCTTGTCTCTGCCCATATTGTTCCAAAACATGCTCATGCAGAACTCAAAACTGATGCTGCTGCCTGTAGGTTGAGTGTTTGTAATTAGTTTATCATACATAATGGAACGCTGGGACACATTGATCAGCAATATCAACTGATCTCAATCTCAATTAAAAAATAGGCAAACAAACTCTGAAATAGAAACCCAATGTGTTTGGGTATTTTATACAAGAATTGCATGTGGCAAATTTTTGTCTGTGAAGCTTATTTAAAACACATTTACATTGTTTTATCTTAATTTAACAAAACATTCATCTGGAACCGTGGTAGTCTACTGTATGGCAGTGGTGGCCTACTGGTTAGGGATCGCAGGTGATCGAAGGGTCGCAGGTTGCGCAAGTCCCGGCCCAGATTCCACTAAACTACCCTTGATAGTTTGTGCACTTTGTGTGATGGGGGGCGCTCACAATGACAGATTGGAAATATGGCTGTCTCACACACACAGTACCCAATATAAGCTTGTTAGAGGCTTTTGTGAAATAGCAGTACTATGGAGGCCAATGTGTTTGCAAGTGTCTCACCTTCCCCAGGATGTTCAGGGCTGGACAGGCGGCTGTTGGAGTAGTCCAATGAGCAGGCGCTGTCAGGGCTCTGTTTTTCTGGGCATGAACTTCCTTTAGGCAGTCTCACTCCATAGGCTAACTCCTTCACCTGGTACTCACTAGAAAGAGAATAGGGAGAGTCATCTGGATGCTATAAGGCTAATAGGGCGCTTTTCCCCAATAACAAACAACATTTTGAAAACGCTGGTGCAGCCTCTATACTATAGTCATTTTCATTGCTTACACATAAGATTCATTTGCCAGGATAATCCACATAGTGTAAATCTTATTCGTAATTGTTTTAACTGATGTAGACGTGTTGAGTACACCAGCATACTGTCAAGAACAAAATTCAACATCAATTTCTCATTGTACAAATCCACAAAACTGACTAAATATTCACACAATTCTTTACAAAGTAGGTATACCAAATTAATAAATATACCAATACTCAGACTCTTAGCGATTAAAAATAATCAGTCTGAGAAAAACTGCAACCAAGACAGAGCAATGCTTCTACATGTGAGTGCTGTGAATGGACAAAAGTAAGTGTGACTGACCTGCCTGCCAGACTGACCCTGTCCTCACAGCCCTCAGGATACAGCACCACAGTCTCTGCCTCAGGACTCTGAGGGGACAGCTGGATGTAATGTGGGCGCGAGTGTCCTCTCAGGACAGGAGAGTCCTGATCCTCAGGCTCTGCCACCTGTACATACACAAAGCATCACAAATGGGTGTTTTAAGAATGTTGAGATCTTCATAAGCAAATGCATTTGTATAGACTCTTTCCAAAAGAGTATTTAAAGAGAAAATAAAGGGAACACTTTTTTAAACAGATAAACAATGTTTTGTTTTTTTTTTACAGAAAAAGAGTTTGACTTTTTGTTTGCAGTGTTATTTTTCTGCACATAACTAAACCCAGACTAAAAGTATATGAAAAGCTGTTTGCAAAGTTTTGAAACATTACAAAATATCACTACTTGTCATACATTTGACCTGTAGTGCAATTTTACCCATGCAGCAATGGTCTGCACGCTGTTGGTGCTGCCCAGCTCCATGTCTGAGGGCAGTGTAGACTCCCTGGTGAAGGCAGAACCTTTGTTTGTTGAGGAGGGTCCAGCAAAGGACTCCAGCTGCCTCAAGTCCAGCATAGATTTCACTACAAGATCCATACTGCCTATCCGTCTAGACCAGCGGCGTCTAGGCCTTGGGCCTGAGCCTTCACACCCTACACTGCTCTCAGAGCGCTGAAAGAGAGAGAGAGAGAGAGAGAGAGAGAGAGAGAGAGAGAGGTGACAATATTAGGAAAATACCTTTTTGGGTGTTAGAGTTAAAGCTGTTAGAGTTAGCGTGAACACTTACTTTCCGAAGTTCTCTGATGTGGGAGTTGATCGAGTTGTTTTTCTCCTCTAATGATCATTGTAAACACAAACATTTATAAAAGAAATGAATTTTACAGTGAAGCTCTGAAAGATAAATTACAGCCACACTCAAAGAACTGCTGAGATACTACAGCAGTACAACTGGACCAATGTGCTAGTGAGGGTGGATAGGTTACCATTCTCCTCTCCTGTGCTGCTGCCAGAAGACAGGTGAGGAAAGTTGTCCTCATCTTCCTCTTCTATACCTTCTTCCTCCTCTGCCTCTTTATCACTGTCTGATGACATGATGCCTACAGGTGGAGCACTGTGCACCTCTTTCCTAGTGCTGAGCACAAACAGCAAACACTTGGTTCTATTAGTCCTGTACCCTACTCTGCATTAGGTTCTGTAAATCTTTTTCCAGGAGACATGATCTGTTTTTTTTGTTTATTTAAAGAATGAAAATGGCTACAAAATGTCACATTTATGTGTCAATTGTTGGAGTATAATGACCTTTATCTGTAAGCACTGTATTGAATGGGATGGAATGTTTGCTTGTTCGGCTATGTTGGACCAAAGAAAATCAACAATTTCATGGGGTGTACTTATTTGTTTCACATAACTGCATTTGTAGTGGTCTGTGCCCTACCTGAGTGTGTTATGTTTGTTAGGTGGGCTCTTCTGCACAGGTTTGCTCTTCTGTTTTAGATCAGATAGTCGCTGTCTCATACTGATGGTCAGCTCAGGATTCAGTCTCCACACAAAGATGCAGCTGAACAGAAACATACATAAAGTGTGTCTGTAATATCAACCGTGATGTCAGATAAAGTCTCTAACACATACACACACACAAGCACAGGCCTATTTCAATGCTATTTTAGCGGATGTATCTCTAAAATCACAACATTTTGTCATTAATAATGTCTTACCAAATTGGGAGATTAGCTCTGTTTTTATTGTAAAGGATGTGTCTCAAAACACATTTTCTGCTTTCTTTTATTTTGTCTCAAACCATAAGATAAAAAAAACACTTCTCATATTCTATTACAGTGTATACAGTGAATTTTGAAAGTTAACTGTAGAAAATATTGCAGAGAACTTAACTGTGATCAGATCACATAATTAGAGTTAGGTGATTAGTAACTGTGTGTATCACTGTAAATAAAGAAAATCATCATACTCGTTATAGTGCCTGAACGACTCTAGAGATTGTACTGAACTGGGTACATCTGTATCTCGTCCAGTGAACAAAAAGGCTGGAATTTACTGCAGGAAACTCTAAAAAAAACACTTGCCCATGTCACTTATAATCTACAACAGGCCTACACATGTGCACAAACACACACCCACACACACCTGAGATCTTACCTGTCTCCAGACACTGATATCAGGTGCTTGCAGTCATTGGTAAACTTCATCCCAGTTACAACCTCTACAAAAGAAAACAGGCCCCAGTTTTGAGACCACATGAATTACAGTGATGCGGAAAACTGAGAGGAATATACTTTAAACAGCAAAGCTAGTGATTCTCATCAAGTCTCAATACATCACATTCTAGCTCTAAGAGATCAGAAGTCTTACCAGCATGCCCAAACATAGTGGCCACACACTCTCCAGTGTAGAAGTCGAAGATGCTGATGTTTTTGTCCGAGCAGCTGGTAGCCACGTACAGACCAGAGGGGTCTGTCTGGACCTGATAGACAAATTTAGGTTACAGAGTGATTTTCCACCTCGTAATGATGCAAAAGGTTTGATGAAAATTAGGATTTTGAAGTGGCTAATGAAAGTCCTGAACTGAACCCCACTGACATGTGGCAGGACATTGATTAGGCCACTTCAGAAGTGATATGAATCCTTTAATTTACTAAAACTACAATCGTAATCTGTAGTGGAATAATCGCATCACTAATATTCTGTCCACATCCTGTAGCCCTAGCTGAGAGGCACCAATGCGCAAGTAGCACGTAGCCATCTTCCCTTCTCAAGAAAACCATGAGCTATGTTAGAGAGCTGTGCAATTTGCCATAAACCACAAAATTGCTCAGAGCCTAAAAGGTGTTGACCGACTGAGCCTGATGCTAACGGATGAAGGCGGAGCTAATGAAAGTGGTTTGATTAGAAATCTAAAAGTTTAAACATTGTGTGCATCCTCGGTTAGACATAAGATAATTACAATGAAATGATTATAATGTTTATCATACTGCCTCCTCGACATTTTTACACACTGACCCCTTGGTATAAACTTCCATTACTTTAGTTCTTCTTAAATTTGCTGTGGTCATGCTCTCTGTCATGAGCTACTCACCTTAATGAGGGTGCCGTCTTCCCCCTGAGAGCCCTTATAGATTTTCTTCTGCTTGCCGTTGCTGATGTTGAAGATCCTGTAATAATAGGGAGTAAGCAGAAGAGTGGAAGAAAGAGGCAGAGTATGGATCAGATGGATGCCTCTATCCTCTGGTCACTAGGGGGCACTCTAACACTAATAGCGCTTACACTACACAGACCAACCAGTGTGCCAGCACAGGGAGGTGCAGGCTGAGTGTTGGAGCTCTGAAGTGCTCAGGGCTCCACATGTCTTACATAAGGAACAAAGCAAAGCTTGTGCCCATTTAAAAACGAAGCCTGCACCTCTATTCAGGAGCTCGGCTAAAATCGCCTGCTTGCACTTCCCAGTCTGTTGACTCTCTGGCTCTGCTTCATTTCTCAAGAGCCTCCATTACTTCTGTGCTAAAAGAAACACTGTAGAAAAGACCATGTTTACTGTACAATGAAGCACTTAAATGGTGAAATGTATAGATTAGTCTATATTTATAGCATTCTTCACATTTCCTTCTCCACAAAAAAGCAGACTTGGGAGTGAGTGCATGGATTTGAGGAAGCATTACAGTTCAGAGTCATGTGCTTTGTTTGTTCCATCCTTATGTTTTGCTTCCCAATATAGCCTTCAGTCAGAACTAGGATGAGACTATCGGAATTGACTGTAATGATGTATTCTTTGTTCCCCATTACAGCTCCTTCACTGCACATGCAACACTTTATTTTTGTCCTAAATTAGGAAATACAGTGTAATGAAATGTTGCTCCCTTGAGGATAGCAGTGTCCTTCCAGACAACTCGTCAGACTAGACTGCCTGGCTCCACAGGCTCCAATGTGTGTGTGTGAGTGAGAGAGAGAAAGAGAGAGAGATATATAGAGAGACATGGGCCTTGGCATGCTTATATCTAACAGATTAACCTGACAGGCTTCTAATCCCATCCTGCTGCAATAACACCTGAGCTATAATCCAAGAATTTGACTAACACTGCTAACGCAGATCATTGTCACACACAAGCACATGGCTCAGACACACACAAAGCATAACCATTAATGTAAACACACGTGCAGGCTCTAATATAAGGAAGCTTTCCCTAGAAGACAAACATTTGAAGGAAAACAGTAAACACAGCTTATGGACCAGTGTTATACTACAAATACTCATCATATTTAAGACAGCACTCGTACCTGATGCTGCGGTCCTGGCAGCCAATAGCAGCATACTTGCGACTGGGGTCAATATCCATATCATAGAGAGTGGTCTTCCGCACAATATGGTGGGTGCGTGTAAACGCAGTTCCTTCATCAGTCTGGGAAATGTTAAGCGATGAGAAATAAAAAATAATGGGAAGAAACGAATGAAGGGGAAGTGGTAAGTGTTAGTGATAACAACTAATATGAGATACAAGTAAATAAACGAATGCACTGTCAGAGTCCATTACACTGCTCTTCTGGACGACGGAGAACTGGCAGCAGAAACAAAGGATGTAAACATTTTTTCGTTAAACTGTTGCAAATGATCAAAAAACCTTCATAAAAAGGTTCTATATCGCATATTATGGGCAGTGGTGGCCTAGTGGTTAGGACATTGCCCTTGGGACGTGATAAAGACAATCACATTTCATTGTGGTGCTTGAGTGTGTTCACAATGAACACAAGTGAAGACAAAGAACAGCAGAATTGAGCTGTTGTCTATATAGCACTGAAGAAAGGATTGCATTGGGTTTGGGGTGGTCCTTAGTTCCTGCTCAAACAGGGGGAATTTAAAAAGTCCTTCTTTAGAGGTGAGACTAGCCTCTACCCTTCAACCAAAGTCAGGGTGAGAACATAACCTGGACACGGCATTGACGACGGCAAGTAAAAGAAGACTTGTTGAGAAAACAACCACAAGGAGAACCAAACCTGCAAACCTGATGCACTTTTTATTGCCATATTTTATTCTAAATCTTACTTGACTTTTTTCATGCACTTCACACTTATTTACTGTATTCTGAATTTATTCCTAATTTTATTGCTTAGTTTTCTTATTTTGCTCATTTTATCTGAATGTGATCTCTCATTATCACACTGAATGACCTCTGTGTATGATAAAATGCTATATAAATAAACTTGCCCTGCCTGTTATTCTTATGATG
>JBBPDA010000001.1:35948255-35960167 GCA_037974385.1 Arnoldichthys spilopterus
CAGCTTAATCTGATTAAGAACACCATGTGACGTCTAAGAGGAGGGCTCTACCCCTCATGAACATTACATAACAAAATTTCACGAGCTGTGCAGGCACCAACCAACATATTCCATTCCTACACTTACCAAAATGTAAAATATGACTAGCTGACAGCTGGATACAGCACTTTATAAAACGCAGGATTTGGCATCTGTACCAACAACTTTACGAGGCCTAACTGAGCTGAAACCAGACGCTGACTACGCAAGACACTGAACTGAGTGGCGTTTAAATGCATGGTTCAGCCACACAGACGCAGGCTTGAATGCTAAATGCAGCTGATGTTCAGGCTGGGATACCAAAGTGTCTATTTTTAATGGAAGAACTGCTCTGGTGACAGAATGTAGCACCCACAGGATGTTGAAAATGTAGGATCCTTCCTGTGGAGAGCTGGAATAAGCCACGGTGTGACGACCAACGGGCAGGCTTGCGGCCTAAGACCTGTCCGGACCCTACACTCAGCGTCCACGTGCATCTCAGAGAATAAAACCCTCCTTCCTGACCCAGCACTTCCTGTATGTACCCCACCTAATTTCCCTGCGTGCTTACACAGCTGTTATCAGACGGCTGGGAGATGACTTTCTATCGCCACTTTATTGCATGCATGCTCACATGTATTCTCTACAATCCAGAACAAATCAATCTCATCATTCCTTACTGGGTTTCACCAACACTGCAGGCTGCAAAGGAGCTTTAAAATGATTAGGAGGACAAATGAAGTTCCACAGAAAGAGGAATGGCAAGTATTCCCGAAGGCTAGAGATTTAGTTCTCTTCCTTTTCTTTTCCTTGCGTGACTCACCCTGCAGGGTAGGCGACCAAACCAGAGCGAGGGTCACAGGCCAAAGCATGGTTCCCTGCAGCGGTAATCCCCAGAACCTTCTCCAGAGTCACCTGTGGAATGACAAAGACAAAGATAAAAGAGGAAATCAGTGAAACAAAACATGTTCAGTGGAAATTCGGCAGAAAAGTTCTTCTTGGTTTAAGCAGATGAACCAATAACAAACAAGACACTGATAAAAATACAACACACAATGGCACATACCACATCACACAGACATACCGCTACCATTTCTGAGTAAATGGAAATGAAAGTCTTGGGAAACTCAGTTGTTGTCAATCAGCCAAAACATGTTTATTTACTATAGAACTGTAATGATGAGACTAACGCTGCTAATCACAAGTTTCATCACGATTCGATCCGACACATTTTCAATACCTTGAACACTTGCAGTGATGCGATCTGGTTCAACGCAATTCGGCTGACTCAGTTCGATACTGGAGTCTGTGGTCAGTGTGAAATATGATAAAATTTCACACAATCTGCTACATTTCCATAAACCCACACATGAGGAGTGTAATGAATTATAATGAACATTTTATTATAAAAGGTCAGATACAGCAGTGTGGTCATAAGAAAAAAGCACCTTCTTATAACAAAACACTGCTCACAGTAAAATGAAATCAGACTAACCGCGGAGTAAACACCTATCGATTTCTATGTCACGTTGATATTTTGTATGGTGTGCTTTTTGTCTGTTGCATCAATGCAGATCTACACTCTTACTCAGTAGTCACCCAAATAACTCAAACCCTTCCAGAGAAATACATCACCAAAACTTTTCACAACCTCCTCAAACCACACCCATTTCTTTACTGAGGTCATAAAAATGTGTCAATGTGTTTTAGGACTCATTACGGCTGACTGTGAGCTCTAGAGGCAGCTGTTTCCATCACAAGAGCTGGTGCTCACATAGCACTCGTAGTTGACCTAAACCACCCAGACGCATCTATACAACTGTAATAAAGATCTGGATGTGATTAAAGATTGAGAGATGTTCTGGGGATGGATTTTTATGGAAACACTTTGGGTGTTTTTGGTGACCATGTGCTTCTAGTGTTGAGTGACAAGGTCATAGCTTCAGTTCTCAACTAAAGAAGCTATATTTGGACACTAATTTTGGACTTGGCTGGTCAACCACCTCTGGGCTGTGTATATGTGATTGTTGACCAAACCATTCCTTTAAACTGTGGAGATGGATGACATCTACAGAGACAGAAAAACAGCATGAATTCCTGTCATTTCCCCTGCCTGGGTAAGAAAGGGTGTAATTTAACAGGGGCATGCATAGGGAGCTGATGAGAAGCAGTGTGCCACAAATTTACTGGAAATGGTTTCTTTTTAAAACCTTCACAGACCTTCACTCCGGCACAAAAACTGCACGGTTTAACACACGGTTTAAAAGTCCAGTGTGATTTTAAAGAACAGAATGGCTCCACTGGTAACTAACGCTCCAAAACAGTGCCTGTCATTTAAAATGGAAATGATGAGTTAAGAATTTCCATTATGTTAAGTAGGGCTCTAGCGCAAAAGGCAAACTGGGCTACAAGTATACACTCTCAGGCACTGCTCTTCAAAGTCTCTGCTAATTTAAACATATAACAAAATGAATGCATCAGTATTACAGTATTTCTGAAAATAAACAGCGTCAACTCAAAAAAATAGATAGACAAAGGCACTTAGGTCCTTTAGTTTTCAACAGTCTCTTTACAGGGAACATTTTTTCAGTGCAATCAATCCCATGTTAAAGCTTTTCATTACAGCAGTCTGACTGTGACTTCCACTAGAGCAATGCTGTGCAATTCGCTGATCTCAAAGATCTATAAAATCCATGCATATGACCACAATAGGACTGAGAGGACTGAAAAGGATCTTGTGTGCAAGTGGTCCGCTCAGTAAATACAACACTGTCCAAAGTGAGTTAGTCATCTTCCTTTCTGCACGGGTCAATGAGGCCTGATCACATGACACAGACCACAGTAAGCGTTTCTGCACTCTCAGCAGCGCCTTTTCAATACATTGATCACCGAAATCGTAAAGTTTCTTTACTGACTGAATAATACATGTCATGTCTTAAAGCTGCTACATGTTTGCATACTCACACCTGAACAGATGATCAGTTAGGCTTTGCACACCACAATAAACAGCACTGTATAAACGGCATGATAATGAAATAGCTAATGTAAGAGTCAATGATTCCATAAAGATACAGTTCACACTTTTATTTTAAATCTTGCTCATAAAAGTCATTTTTACATAGTTATAAATTAAAAGTCCATATGTCTAAAACAGGGAAGCTTGATGATTTCTGAATTGTATCAGTATGAAAAGATATTTGCTTGAAAAAAATCATATTAACATTCCATCAATGTTTCGATTTGACTGATATTTCAAACCAACATTTAACAATGCATCTAATGCACTCTGGACGAGCTGAATGTTCAGGTGATGCTGGTTTTCTGTGGTAAAATCTTTTTTTTTTTTCATTTTACCTCAATTTTAAGCTTATAGAAATATAAGATATTTGGGCAGGTTACATTTTTCTAAAGCAGGTAGAAGTAGTCCCAATTTTTTTTTAAATGTTCGAGCACCAAATATATGGATATCCAAACTCGCCACAGCATTTGTTGATTTATTTGAGTATTTGAATAAGGCAACACATCATTACATTTGTGGAAGCACCCATGACCTTGCTACAGTTAAGGTTTAGGTCATGAAAAGGAGGCCTAAAGAACAAGATACATTTATTTTTGGAATTTGTTAAAAAGGGATGAATTGTATTCTCTTAAAATGGGACAAAATGTCAACATGCATTGGGAAAACACCCAAGTACAGCTTATTTGTGGGGAAACCCAGTTAAAAATCCAAATCTATCTACAAACATACCAAGTACGGCTGTATAGCACTGCTGAAAAAAGAGTCATGGGAGACTCCATCCATGAAGTACACCAACTGTTTACAAATGTTCCCCATTGATTTACACAAGACTCTAATACGGACTGTGCAGTGCGAGAACAATACCAATATGGTGGAAAAATGATGGAAGAATTTCAAATGCATGCTGTTCCCCTGAAATGAGAAAAAGGTCATTTTTGTGGAGTTTTAAAGCCGCCGGCTACATTAAAAAACCAGACGTTTCTAGAAATCTTTTCCAACTCCTGTACAATATTCAGGAAAGAAAAGGCATCTAAAGCCAAAGGGTCAGCAAACACTGTGCAGCTGGGAGGAGAAGCTCTGCCTTTGATGCTGTACAACACACAGGCCTCAGGAAACAAAACCCAGTCTAAAACTCCTGAACAACCCCCCCTCACATGGACACACAAGCATACAAACACACCAAACCCCTTTGTCCAGCCTGAGAGAATTTCAGTTGCTTTAGGCAGGAGTTGGATGTTGTCTTTTATGAAGCAGTGGCGCACTGGAACTTGAGTCTTCTGTCTGCCAATAAATTATATGCGTTTAATGAGGCTTTGCACTGAAAACAGCTCAGCGGAATCACACAGCACAGCTCTGTCTTTAAAAACAAGTTATTATTCATGCTTACGTCTGAATGTGAACCATTTAGCACAGAAGAAATTACACTGCGGTATTAAAGCCCGTTCTAATATGACAGCGAGGCGTGAAATAGTCTTGTCAATTCACATGAGCTGTACAGCAAATACACTTGTGTTTCTGGGAGTTCCTGCAGTTAGAAGTGTTGATAATGGAGGGCAGCGTTCAGAACTTGAATTAACGTTTCTGCATGGCCTAACAGTGTGAACAATCCTCAAGTCACAGGCACCCGCGGGCTTAAATAGGAAAGTACAGTCACCATTTGTCTGCAGCAGTAAACAGACAAGCAGAATGGAATGCAGTGCTCAGTTAACCACTGACAGCCAATAACAGTTGCACACAAAGTATGTTTAGAAAGGAAGCAATTCCAATACAGACATTTCTGCATGCTGCAGAACAGTTCAAGCAATCTGTGAGAACATGAGTAATGTGTTTTTTCTTGGATAGTCAGTGCTGGAAAAGGAACAAATGGTATGTGCAGTAAAGGTTTTTGGGAACACTTTAATGAAGGGCAACGCTCACACGCCTACACAACTGCCACACAAGCCTACATAGACCTTTAGAAATGCTTATTCCACCAAGCATTGATTTAAATGACATTAAAATGCACAAAAACAGCCTTTATTAAAGTTATACACCGATCAGCCATAACATTAACACCACCTGCCTAATATTGTGTGGGCTCCCCTCATGCTGCTGAAGCAGCTCTGACTGCGGTGCACTGTGTTCTGACCCCTTTCTATCAGAGTCAGCATTACGTTTTGTGCAACAGTTTGGGAATGAGCCAGACAAGCACGCCTTTACTCCCCACATGCATCAGTGAGCCTTGGATGCCCATGACCCTGCTGCTGATTCACAAGTTGCCCTTCTTTGTATCGCTTTTGGCAGGTACTAACCACAAGACCTGCCATTTTAGAGATGCTCTGACTCTCTATCTGAGCCATCACAATAAGGCTGTTGTCAAAGTGGCTCAGATCCTTACACGCGCCCATTTTTTCCTGCTTCAAGCACATCAACTTCGAAAACTGACTGTTCATTTGCTGCTGAATATATTTCTAGTCCCTGACAGGTGCCATTGTAATGGAATAACAAGATAGTTAATGTGTTTCTTTTAACCTGTTAGTGGTTTTAATGCTATGGCTGATCGGTGTAGAATCATGCCAGTTATGGTGCAAGGCTTACGAAGGTGGAACGTGGTCTTATACCTCCTGCCTTGAAGTGAAGTGTTAACTTTACTGAGTCCAGGGTCTTGCAAGTGATACAATGATCAGAAGGTAAAGTGTTTCAGGAAGAACTTGACTAAACATTGCTCTGGCAACCCAGTGTGTGGATTTAATAGCTTTGCACATGGCATCAGCAGCAGATAAGAGCTGTAAAATAACCCAATAGGCAAACGTGAATGACTGCAACACAGTCACTAACACCAGCCGCTTCTCTTTAAACACACTGTTAGGATCCTGGGCCATCCTGGGTGAATGTACCGGTCATTATGCACTGTGTAGCTTGTTTAAAACTAGAAAAGACAGAAAACTCTCAGTCAACACTTAGGAAAAGTGTGAAATAGTCCGTATTGCCCATCGCGACACGTTTTCCCACCGCAGTCGCACACTACTGGTTAATAAGGACACCATATGCTTCCCTACTGTAACACACAGCAGGATACGTACCTTATTCCCTAGGTTTTCTTTGTTTCCGGCTTTATTAGTCTTCCTTAGTTTGATCGAAGGCGAGCGGAGCAGATTTTTAATCCGATTTTTAATTGTAGAGTTTTCCACCGTCATCTTGATCGAAGGCTCGTGTCGCTGTTTCTTTCCTTAACCACAGGTCTGGACGACCCAAAAGTATGCCCCTTTGGCCTATGCTCTAAACAAACGGCACATGATCACAGAAACGATGCCATGGTTTTGACATTTTCACTTGATCGTGCTAATAAAGTAAACAGCCCCGTGATCGCGACGTGAGCAGGCGGATGTCAACGCGCCTCGCCTCTCCTCTGCTCTGCTGCGGTCAGTCAGTCAGCTCTCACCCGCCGCGCCGCGCTGCGCCGCTCCTCCGGGGGCAGAGAGCTTTCTACTGGCTGTGCTGGTGCAGTCGACCATGTTTCACTCGCTCGGAGTCAGCAGCTCCTCGGCGAAACCCTTCGCGGTCTTCTGTTAAGGGAGATGTCCCCGGTCATGTCTCCAGCACACAACCGAGAATAGAGAATACATACACACACCAAGCACGGGTGGTCGGCGAAGGCGGTAGGAGGAGGGACAGAGAGACGGAGGGACGGGCGGTGTGGATTAAGCTTTAGTAAGCAGCTGTTTATCGCTTCAGTCTCATCAGTGAACTGAATTGGCAGGTGCTGCTTCCCCTGTTGAGGTCAATTCGGCCACAAAGCTCGCATGAAGCGAAGGCAGTGGGAGAATTACCAGTTCACTGACCGTGTGGGACTATTCCGCTAGCTTAAACCGCTGACAGCCGATTCCTCCGCCGCAAAAGCGCTTGGTCTGCATACCGTGCACTCACCGGCTTTCGGCTACAGGTCTCGTAGTACTGCATGAACGCGTCTGTCCCACCGCGGTATGGTCTAGTGACTGAACATGTGCTGTAAAATCACACCGCTGCTATTGTGGCTTCATCTGAGGAAAGTTATTCAAGTAAAGTTAGCTTCCTGGCTAACTAGCGCCCTAGCCTGCACACACACACACATTGGTCCCACCGTAACGCCAGCTACATCTGTGCGCAAATGACGGGGTGTCGGTTGTTGAGAACAATCCCGGTTACGATTTATCTTCCAACCTTATCATCCAATCTTACAACACTAAATCCACCGGACAATCATCGCGACTAGTGCGGGTTTAAAGCCTGCTAGCTGAATCCCACAACAGCGACCAGTCCGCATCTGTCTGAACGGGCAATGAAGGACAACTCTGCCATCCAGCGACTACACATTTTCCCCAATCACACCACACCGTCAAAATAGACAAACATAATAAATATGCTATGCAAATAAAAAATAAAACACCGTAAACCACGTTAGCCACATTTTTCAAACATCAAAGGAAAAATTATAGCACCAGACTCAATGTCACACACACAAATGATTAATCCCGATATACACACACAGGTTACAGTAGCACAAGTGACAGAACTATACAGTATTGTATGGTATTCCACAGCAGGTTTACTTTATTACAGTATAACTACAGAACAGGACATTTGATTTTGCCCGTCAATAATCCACTCCTACACCCAGTGAGAGACCACACGTTTATACTATAGTCTACTATTATCATTTTGTTCCTAGAACGGTTTTTGAAATATATTGGTGCCAAAAAAGTATTTTATATGACAAATATATACATTATATACCCCCCCCAATAGAGCAGAGTCACTTTATTATGCCTAACAGGAAGCTAGAGACTTCCACACAAAGGTTTACAGTTACATTGCAGCCAGTTCCAAACTAATTACTAATTACTTACACATTACTTGATCACTTTATTCACAATAAGGGGACAGATCAAGAACAAGTACTGTCCTGTTGAAATAAACCAACCACTCTGAACCTACAGGCGACCATGCTATTTTTACTCAACAACCATATGTTTATCTTGACTGCTTTGAAGCTGCACCACACTGACTGGTTCCACGGATGGTGGTCCATTCTGTTTTTTCCCCTTCTGCAGGCACTTTTGCCCACAGCTACTCACCCAACTTAGTGCCCTGTGAAGCTGCCTCATGGAGCCCTGATGCATATGGAAAATAAATGGATCGAGGCTAGCGTTGAGACAGTACAGCAACTCTGAGGTTTCCATTAGCAGATTGACCACCCACGCTACCCAACAAGTGTTATTACAGTCATTCAGAGTGAAGAAGATTATACAAGCCACAATGTGCAGCAGCTGTCCTGGCACCCAGCAGATCAGGAAATTGGCTGTGAAAGCACAGATCAAGCAGATGGTCTTGCCCCAAACTTTAAAGATGGCTTTGCCCCAGTGCTGTCGTGACCGCTTCATTCGAGCAATGATCTTTACATAAGAGGGAATGATTAAAAGCAGAGGTACGGAAACTTGTACAGAGTAGTACGACAAAAGGCTGAAGACAGTTCTGGTAGTTCTGAACCTGGAGATCAGCACTGCTCCACAAATATGGACACCATCTTTCCTCACCCAGTACAGAATGTTGGAGTAGCTGAAGTACATGAGGAGGGCAGTGATGGCCCATAGCAGCAGGGATATCAAAGCACTGTTCCGAATAGTGCGGATCTTTCTAGACTCCAGTGGGAAGACTATGGCCAGGAAGCGATCGGTACTGATCACACAGATAAACATAGTGCTAGATGTTAAACCCACAAAATTAAAGATCTTAACCAGAATGCAGGGCATACGGCCCATTGTCCAGGCATAGTCTGCATTCATGCACACAGTCCACGGTGTTATAGAGGCCAGATAGGCAAGATCGCTTAGGGTCAAGTTCAGGACACAAATGGATCCAATGCTCCAAGCCTGGGATGGTCGCAGGCAGGCCCACAGGCTTCCTAGGTTTCCAACGATGCCAGTGATTGAAATGATGTAAAAGAAAAGTGGAACAAGGCTCACAGCGTATCTGCGGTTGTAGGGACAGTGACCATATGGAATCAAAGGAAGGAGAAGGTCGTGGGTGTCAGAACAGTTATTCTTCCAAGCACTGTCGTTCACTTCAGACATTTCTTATTGGGTTTCCCGGATGCCTTATAAAAGGGAAACAAAAATAGAAGCCAGTACATCAGACAAAATACCATCTTAATACATGAATAGGAGTTAGGAAGTACTAACACTGTAAAATAACTTTACAACACACCTACAACATGCTAAGTAACCCAGTCATTCATTCATTTACAGTCAATAACAGCAGCTAAACTAACTAAACTAATACTAAAGTCTATAAATGAAAATGTTGAAACTTACTTTCATAGAAGAGCTATGAACCTGTAAAAAGTCTCTCTGCAGCCTTCTGCTATATATAAGCCCTTCTTTTGTGCCTCTCGTCTCTTGAGTGGTGTGGTCACTTATTCTTGGGAGACCGTAATGGCAAATTATTTAAATATCAGCAGTTACGTGACCTCAAAATAGCAATAACTTGTTTGTGCAATTCCCGAAAGACGGCTGCAAATGTCAAATGTGACGCTCAATAGAACCAGAGCCACATATGAAGTAAACAAGATTTTCCTTATTCAGTAATACACTGCAGTATAAGGGAAAAAAATAGTTTAAAATGTTGAAGAAAACAAGAAAATGCACTTGAGCTCAAATGTTGTCAATTGATTAACAACGTGCCCACAATGGACAAGAGAGCATCAGAACTGGACCATGGAGCAATAGAAGAAAATGGCCTGGTCTGATGAACATTTTCTTTTACAGAATGTTGATACTCAGGTATGTGTGCATTGTGGGTAAGATATGGCACCAAAATGCACTATGGGAAAAAAGCAAGCCTCCAGACGCAGTGATGGTTTGGGCAATATTTTGCTCAGAAGCCTCGGGTCCTGGAATGCATGTGAACGCTACTTTGACACAGATCACCTAAGCATTACTACAGACCAAGTGCACCCCTTCATGGCAATGGCATTCCTAATTACTCCTTCACTAGGAGACCAAGCCCTGCACACACTGCTGAAATCATTCAGGAATGGTTTGAGGAACATGAAATAGTTCATGGTGTTGACTTGGGCTCCAAATTCCACAAAGGTCAAGCTGACTGAGCATCCGTGGGGTGTGCTGGACAAACTAGTCACATTTATCTCTAAAGTGCTTATAGAGTCCCCAGTTTACAGCACCTACAGGACCTGCTGCTAACATCTTTGTACCAGGTACCACAGCACACCTACAGAGTATTAGCCGTGGGGGGTCAGAGTTGTTTTGGTGACACAAGGGGCACCTTCACGATATTAGGCTGGTGGATTAAATGACAATGTGCAGTCAATAGCAAAAGTATGAACACATTCAAAATGAAAACATGCATACACAAATACAGATGTAAAATGTTTTCTGCAAAATTTAGTGCATAATTCACACTGGAGTTCAGCACATTAAGAAAACACTATACTTGCATTTATTTGCTATATTGTGTTTTCCTTCCACCAATTTTACATGAAGTAAATGAACAATGCGTTATGTACCAGTGCTTCCTGGAAAGCAGGGGCATCAATCTGCAGTCATGGAGGGTCAGTTTTCAGCACAGTTTGGGGACTATCCTGCTCAAACACACCTGATTCAACTTACCTGCTAAGTGGCAGGTTTAGTAAGTGTGTTTGAGGAGGGGAAAATTACTAAATTGTGCTGAAAACAAGCCCCACCCCCCAGCCCAGAAACTACAGCTCTTTGCATACAACAGTGTGTGCGTGTGTATTCCCCAATAAGCCTGTGTCACTTCTGTTAATATAATCCACCCACAATGGTGGTCCTATGTATGGGACACAACTGTTTGTTTAGTTTTCATCTTAATATTAGCATCTGATTCTCTAGTGGGTAGGACTAAACTAAGTCATGTGTAGACTCCAGAATCATAAGTGGGGAATACAGTAAGTAATTTGAATAAACCAGAGGCAAGCCAGTAAAGTTCTGGAACAACTGAAAGATTAGACAGGGTAGGCACTTGGTGAACAGAGAACTTGGTAATGTCAGCAGTTCACATGCTTAATGCAGTTACTCACTTAAAAATAGCGTACTTTGCATATTGTATACCGTTCATGTAAACTATTCTACTATGAGCAAACAGCAGGAAAAATGGGGGAAAAAAACTAGCAAAAGTGGGTGAGAATGCAGATAGTAAGATACACAGACTGCCCATTATTGCATCACTAGTGTGAAATTATTCATTACAGCAGTAAAGACCATGAAGTGTTTGCTTCTTGGAAAAAACTTTCATTTCTGTTGATCATTAACAGGTGAATTCAGGTGTGGAACAATGGCAGCGTAAACTAATGTCACCTCAGACTTAATTAGGAGGGCCTGCCCTTTCACTCTTATTATAGTACACTGAGGAACAAGCACTAGAACATTAAGGATGAAACAGGTACAACAATAACATTTTGTTCTTTTTAAGCATTTTCAGGAAAAGCTTACACGATTTACAGCGGTTCCAGAGACTGAGTGAACAAAAATCACTGATAATTCCTAAAATTAAAAAAATAAACACTTTGTCCTGCAAGGCTGAAACATACATTCAAATCTAAACAAAAAACATCAAAGGATGTGAGGCAGGTCATTAGCTGAGCACAAAAAGGTAAAAAAAAAAAATTATAAACAAAAAACTGCAGGCAAAGAAACACTGCAAAAGACCCAAGTGAAAGTAACCGAATGTTGTAATGGAAGAGTGTGAATTTGCTTCATTACTGGTGATCAGCTAATCTCCATTTAAATTAAATGGCAAAATCAAATCAGTACTTCAGCACTAGACTGGTCTGCAGTGAGTCCAGACCCTAGAAAATGACGCAATGAGTGCTGTACTATTT
>JBBPDA010000001.1:35983377-35996384 GCA_037974385.1 Arnoldichthys spilopterus
GTGTGATGGGTTAAATGCAGAGGTTGCATTTCGTTGTGGTGCTTGAGTGTGTTCACAATCACAAATAGTCACTTTCATAACTTAACTGTTAAAGTATAATTTTCCTTCTTTAATTACTTTAAAGAAACAAACATAAAAAACATTGAAAAAAAGTACATCAATGTATCCTTAAAAGTCCATAAAAATAGAATCAGGGATTCCACATTAAGTGCCATTAAATAGAATGTCCTGCAAGAGGAACCTGTCTTTTTTTAATCTCAGGTAATTTTGCTTTTAAAGTGTATGGTTTAATCATGCCAAGAACTAAAGAACTCTCTGAAGGCCTTCTGAAAAAAAAGTTGTGGATGCTAAGGAGTCTGGCACAATTCTAGATTTCCAGGAACAGTTATGCCAGAAAATTTAGCTCAAGAGCTGATTGTGTGATGTAGACTTTAAATCCCAGGATCAGCAGGCTCTTGCAACTGTTGGGTCAGAAAAATGTTGAATAAATTTGCTTGATTTGTGTCTGAAAAATATTGATTCCCAAGAAGAACATTAGAGCAAGACTACAGTTTGCCTAGAAATGTACAGGCATAGACCAGGCTTTTTAGAATAACATGTTCTTTGGTGACAGTAACAATAAACATGTGACACTGACCAAAGACAGCTTTTAAAAAAAGAATCCGATACCAACTATGAAGCATGGTGCTGGAAATATTATGGCTTGACTTGTCAAAGTTGAAGTTGAAGAGTATGTGGACCTGTCAAAAGGATAAAGAACTCTCAAACATCTTAAACTCACCTGAAAGAACTTTGCATTGGAGAGTGGTCAAACATTTAGGCAACTCCAACTGTGCTGGACATAATGCAAAACGCCTACAAGATATAATTTCTACTAAAGGACCATAATAGCTTCTGAGGGCAAGGTTGTACTTACTCCACAAAATGTTTTATCTACTGATGGTAATGTTAATAAATTATTGAAAAGGCAACTTTTCCTTGTGGCTTTGTTCAGGCATCACACAACTATAGGCCCTGTACCTCTATATTCTACTCTGAAATTTTAAAGATCCTTTTAATTTTTTTTTTATTTTAAAAAGATTATCCACCCTGTTTTCAGAGAATTTAAGAAAGACATAGCTGTGGAGCATAAATGGGGCAGGACCACCACACTGTGCACAAAATATTTAACTAAGATGCCCCCTGAAGTCAGAAGAACCTCACCAACTTTAACCTCAAAGTCAAAGGTGGCAGCTCTGTGCATCGACAGTACTGAAAGCTGTAGTAAATACTGTGGACATGTTGCTAATGTTTGGAAGTGAAAAGTACTGTGTAACACACCATAACCAACCAAAACAATGGCTACCCATGCTAGAACCTTTCTGTGCATCTTGCTGTATTAAAACGGTCATTCCAAGCTCCATCTCCAAAGGTAAGTGTAACAAAGCATAAATTCTCTTAACTGTTTATGATCTTTTTCAGCTGATTCATGGATATTTAGAACATTAAGGCAACTGCACACAGGTGCCCCACTAGCCTTTAATGTACCAAACACTAAACATTTTACAACAAACAAGGTGAACACTGACAATTTGCTGAAGAAGTTAAAATTCTTACCTAGAACTTTTATCAATCCCAGCAGTTATGGAAGCATCACCATTAACTTCAAGGCTCTCATCAGTTGGAACAGGCAGAGACTGTCCTTTGAGGACTTTTTCAGCAGAATTCTTTTTGGCAAACAAAGTCTTGAGATTATTAAGGGTTGTAGTCTCTCTACTGGGTTTTACTTCACTCTCCACTGTTTCAGTGGAAAGTCCATTCTTGGTCTTGCAAGCCCTGGAGTTGTTCGCATCATCTCTGAAACCCTTCGCAAAAGGGTTGTAGTCAATTTTAAGCTGAGTGATGCATAGATTCTGATAAGCTGTGACAGCAAAAAATTCTGTTTGAGGAAAACTAAAGGTTATAACATCAGGCCCATTTAGCTGAACAACGTCTGTGGCTTTATCTGCAGGTATAATGTGAAGCCGGGGAAGGTACCGGTGCATAGAGTTTATAATAATATGACCCTCCTGGTCCAAGGGGTTGTTAGTAAGTTTTAGTTTGTAGAAAGAAACCGGATTCTGCATCCAATCAAGGCCAGTAGTTGGAGATTCAGGATGTACAAAGGAACGCACAATATGTGGATCCGCTTTCCCATTTGTCTCCCATCGCCGGTCACTCCACTTATAGCGGTGGTTATCCACTGGATGCATATCCATTACTAACGTATACCTCTGGAATGGTTCTAACCCAGATATGCGGAAACGGCAACAAGGGAACATTCTACGGCCTTGCTTAGTCAGAATCATCTCAGTCTGGCATCTGTAAAATTCGTTCCACATATTGTTGTTGTCCAAAGTGACAGTAATGCCCTTACATGTGTTCTCCGCTGGAAAGTTCCACAGCTGGTTACTGCTGTTGGTGTCTACCATAGCTGACAAGTGCATAGACGGTAATTTTTGAAAGCCAATAGGGGATGCCACCAAAGGACTGGTGTCCTTATTAATCAATTGAGCTCTTTCGTCCTCACTTTTGCCGCCAGGATGTAATGGCTTGAGGACAACAAAAAGTGAATGGGCAGAAGGAACTTGAGGTGCAAGTGCAGAAGTGGTCATGCCCTCCTGGTGAATCACCATTATGGCCTGCTTATCTGTGATGGCCATTGGAGTGTAGGAGTCATCTGAAGAGCGTCTGACTCCTTTACCTCAGGCTATGTCTGGTTATTCCACATCCTTCAACAGAAATGAGAAAAGTTTTGGCATAAGTTTGACTAACTCTTAACAAGAGTTGATACCACTAATGAAAATGTGCAAGACTAAATGTGATTATTGTTTAACGGTTTTTACCAAAGAGCAATGTTCTTTTGATTGTTCCAAAATAAAAAATATCCTTATACAAATATTTTGCTACAAACATTTAACAATTCAAAATTAGTCAACTATACTTAATGATCATCTAAACTTCAGTGGTACAGGTTCGAGATACTTCAAGCATGTATTTTTTTTTGTTTTACACCAATAAGGGTCCACCATCATACTTCACATAGAGCTTAGGTTCTTGACAACATGTCCTTGCTTTTTTTCAGCAAACAACCCTCTATTCTTGGTTTATCTGACAAAATACAGGTCCAAAGCTCCAGTGATGATCAGCAAACATTCGTTGGTTGACTTTCTTCATTAGAGATCTTCTTGCAAGCCAAGATTTAATAGCATAGCACTGGCATCCCACTGCAGTTCAGAAAACTTTGCGACTTCTTGACAGAACTCCCACAATTATGCAACAATGATCCAATGATTTGGAAAAAGGACCTCCGCATTGCACATTTTCTTCCATGCAGGTTCATCACAGTTCCAGTTTTCCCTTTTTTAAAATAACTATTGTCATGTTGGAGATGGTATATTTCCCACATACTGATACACGCCAAGCTACTAAAGAAATTACACAGCAGTGCAACAGACATCATAAACGAACACCCAGATTCCTAATGTATATCAATTATAATAAATTAAACTGTATAAACCACATAGTGAGACAGATGAGAGATATAATGCATTGTTAGTAAACTAAGGCCACCAAGTAGTACTTCACCTAAAACTCAAACCTGCAGAACAGTGTAATAACACCACACAAAACTTTTGATTGGTTTTAAAGCTCTATTCCGATAGCTGCTTACAAACTTATGTTTTAGATGGATGAGCACAAATCCCTATAGTGCATATTTAAAACCTTGTGTATCTTTCAAAGAACTATAACCTGTGATCATCTTATTAAAGACCCTTCCATTTACAGAAGTAAAAAGAAAAAGAAACCATAAAGAAATTACCCAGACTCTCATTTTTAATAGTTGACTTTACTCAGTTTGACGTAGGCTAATTAACTTTGTTTAGCTATAAAAACGATTATTTATATAGAGTAATTTTACCTGAATTCTGTAACTCTGTAAAAAATATATGTATGTATTAAAGCAAATGTCATAATAAATATGAAGACATTTTTCTCAATAATGCACATTACTTGGAATCCGTAAAATAAACAAACAAGTGAGTAATAAAGTAAATAATAGTAAACATTATTAAACTTTATTTAATAGCAAACATTATATTCTGTATTTTGTTAAATTAACATCTGAATCTCAAAGAAACAGGGCAGTTCCTAAAAAGCAAACTTGTAACAACAAATATGAAACCTTCAGTTTGTCATACATTTTAATATTAGAAAAAAAAAAAACGACTGTTGGAAATATTCCTTATGTTTCAAAAACATACTATATATTATTGATTTACATAAATAAAATATACTCACTTATTTTAAGCTTCCAGGGTGCTGAATTACATGCATATCATAGTTGAAAAACGTATGTGCCTAAATGTACCTCGTGAAAAAGGAGTGTTAAATTGAATGTTAGTTATAATATGATTATAACATTCAATGAAGTGTGCACCAATTTATTGGCCAATATATAAATGTTAGTTAATTTTAAAAAAAACAACAACTGTTGGAAGAAGATTGACAACATTGCTGGAGTTTGATGGGGCAGGCAGGTGACTAGAACATATGAATTTGATGACACCTAAATCAAATTGTCAATGCAGTAGGTGTCCCTACAACTTTTACTGCAAGTGACCATCAAACGTGGGACACCATGCCTACACTTCTCAAAGGATTAACATTCTGGCCATCGAAAGGAGGTTCTTGACTGGGGGTTTTTAGCTGTGCACCATTTAAGATCTCTTCCGGAAGACTGGGATGTGGGCCGTTTAGTTTGTGGATGAGTTTTGGCTCAAACGCCTTGGTGATTGCATGTTCAACCGGGCAACATTCGGAAAAACCTCATTTCTACAGCACGAGCACTGGGCCAAGGAGATCTCCATCAGAGGGGGTCTCTAAAACATCAGTAGATTTTGTACACTATGTAGGCCTGCACTGAATTCCTGTGGAGCCAAATGACCGGTTCCTTAGTCCTCATTAAAGCTGTAAACAGCCGTTGTCCGTTGGAGTGGAAGACTGTAGACCTTGAAAACAGCTGCATCCCAACTGTACTGGAGTTAAAGCATGGCTGACGACCCGGATCGGAGCAATGCCGCCATGTTTTGGATTACCCGCGAAAATCTGACGTTTACATTCGCTGGTTCGGTCCGTAAATCTATTAAGCGGTGTTTGTCGACTTTATCGCGCCGTTTGGTTTGGTGAGAGGATGTACGCCATCTTTCCCTCGGTACGACTAGCTCCGAGAACACGGTCAAGAGGACAGTGGATGAACTACGGAGTCAGTATTAATATGACATCTCTGAAGACGATAAAGTAAAGTCCATTTAGCACTAAAACAGCACCCTTTATTGAAAAACTCTGCGTTACACTCGTTTATTAAGCGGTGTTCTCGTCATTGTCACTGCGGCCCCGTGAGCGCGCCTCACTTCACCTGAGGCCTACAAGAGAGTGAGCCAACACAACACGCTTTCCTTCCTAAATGTTCCCGCATGCTCCACTTTCTGGTTAAAATGTACGTCTTGTTATTAATTGCTCGCGCCTGACTGAGCCCACACCGCGACGGAGGCACAATATATCCCGCGTTCCACAAACAAAAACATAAGTTTGAAGTCACCTCTGAATCACGGGACGTCGAGTTACTGTCGCCGACGTCGCACACTCGACAAGGCCGGGGGAACGTGCACGCCGAGCAGCGCTGAATGGTGGCTGAATCGTAACGCAAGCAAAAGGTGGGCAGCAATCTTAACACGTGGGTTATTCCTCAGTAAATGCCCGTGTACATGCCCATTTCGAAGTGTTACCTCTCATACGCAACGTGCATTGCTCCTCCTGTGTGCGAATATGTCGTCCCCCTTTTTTATTGCGCTCAAAATATCATACCGTACGTCTCACCCTCTAAACTGTACGTGCATGTTGTGACGCACGACGTCACAGCTCAAACGGAGCAAGGCACGTTCACGCAGCGTGTTTGCGCCCGACCACGTGGTCGAAGACCAGGAACCGCGCATGCGCGTACTTAACACTTCGCTGTTGTCCGGACGGGCACTGGGCTCATGGACCGGTTTTCCTCTGCTGGGTCGGAGCAAGAATCCCGCTGCACACAAAGCGGATTTACAGCCTACAGAAATGGAGATAATCACGGAAGGAGCTCAGTGGATTCAGACGTAACATATTTTATTCATATTCCTCCTGTACAAGCTGCAGTGGTGGCTCTCAGGGAGTTTATGCAATGGGTAGAAAGGATTTAACCTGATAAGTCATACTGTATAAATCGATTGAACGTTTTTGAACAAAAAAGGGGCACAGACTATAACTTTAACTCTATAACCCAATATTTACATGCCAGGGTTATGATGTCCACGTGAATTATTCCCAAACGTGCAGTTGGTTTGTAGAAGCCAGACAGTAAAAACAGTAAATAACCACTGAAATAATTTTGAATCAATTTTATTCATCCACTTATTATTTTTTTTACAGTATCATAACATTGTTTTGGGCTTACATGGTGCCATATGATATAGAAAGCACTTGAAACTGCTCTCATCATTGAATGTGGCTGTGAAATGACTGCATTGAGAATATCTCCCATTTAAATGCCCTTCTGAACAGTAAAAACTTCACTTTTGTACACCATTACTGACACCTGAACACAGGGCTGTATCTTGTCGTACTGTAATGTTTTAGGTTTATTTACAACTGTGTGTCATTTTATTGCATTTATATAATGCACATTGCCTGTTCAACTGTTCAGTATGCTCTGCAAGTCTGATTTCCACATGATACTTTTTCTAATAAAAGGGGTTTCTCTCTTTCTGTTCTAATGTACATTCATTCAAAGTAAAATCTCTATCCTCCCATGTAGATGAAATGCCATAATGCTACAGTTAGTTCTTTTGTAACAATGTGCATTCAATCAAATAAAAAAATCTCAAACTTGTACTGTAGATTAGACACCATGATGCTACACATAATTATAACTGTGGTATTGTGTTCACCTGTCATTCCACTGACAAATGTTAAATACTACAAAACAGAAGGAGTCCAGCATCGTCTGATTTTCCTACTCAAACACTTGATTCATTTCAGTATTTTGTTCCAGGTTTGGATGGTGCGTCGAGCAGGGAAATCACCACAACTTGCTGGACACATGCCCTCCAAGACTACAGTTCAACACCCCTGCTTTAAAAAATATACTGCCATCCGTTCACAATGTGCGCAAACATACAAGTAAAACACAAATGTTAATTTGTGCACTCTAAGAAACAAACGAGATCAATCAGTGACCACACATACAGTGAAATCATTTGAGAAAAAAACAAGTACAATGGCAACTGATCACACTGTGCTGCCCTGTAAAAGCACCACAGGCCGAATTCTACTAGATCTTTTGAAGAGGTGTCATCATTTGACATCAAAACCAGCATAATACATAAGTGGCATTTCAAGACTGGCATAAAATTAAATATTCATGTCCCTTAATATCCCCTGTGTCACAGAATTCTCTAATGTGGCCTTGTGAGACTGAGGGTCCTGCTGACTGGAGCAAGTCCATTATAAAATGCAGAGAACGTTTTTCCAAAGTACCAAACATTGATATATCCATACTGCAATAAAATACTGACATTGAAAACAGTTCTAAAAGAAATCTTCCTTCATGACAAGCTAGAAGTCTAAAAGTAAAACTAGTTTGATGGATGTTTTTATGGAGAAAAGGCATCAACATGAATACATGATAACCATAAAAACAATCCCTTAATCAGGGCTTACAGTAACATTTAAGACATTAATAAAGCTAAAGTGTACAGTAATAAACTTTTGTGACCGTTCAATGTGAAAACTTGATGTTGCTACAACCTTGTTAAAATTAGTTAATTTCTAAAACATTTAAAATTGATGCACAGACGATGCTTTTATGTCATAATATTAGCAGGTGATTGTATATTCATGTGGCTCCACAAGACCGTGTAGTTAGCATGACTTTATGTTATCCACAACCACAAAATGCTCCCAGTGTATCAGGATTTTCCGTGATGTTTCCTTCTTTATGGTCTCTTGTGTGCCTTTCCCAGAGCCACATGCTCTTGATAAGTATAAAGTTAGTTCAGTCAGAATTGCTGGATGTATTTCCAAAAAAAAATCACACATTTATAACAACATCTTCCTCATCATCCCTGATGCTCTCTGATAGCCCATCCTCAGAAAGTCTGCTCTCGCCATCCATAGCACCACATGGGCCAATAATATACCGGTAGTCTCCACCAATAGCCAGTGCAGCCCCTGATGATACAATAAGCCAGTCTTTTTCATCCTCCTCCATCCCCACGCACTGCCAAGGCACTCCCCACGAATGCTCCTCAGTGGTCAGGGTCCCAGCACTGGCTCCAAGCCCGGAGTCTGGCTCCCCCTCCTCCCCCTCTAGGTTTACATAAAGCATTTGCTCCTTCACAGGGACTGGAGAAAGCCCGGCCCATAGACTCTCCAATTGGGCAATCAGGTGCTGGAAACTGGGACGACACTTAGGGACAGGAGACCAGCAGCTGTGCATGATCTCATAGCTGGATAAGAGAAGGGAAAGACAAGTTCCTCAAAAGTCACAAATTTAATGTTTAGAATGGTTTGTGGATTACATTCCCCACTCTGTCTTTTTAGGTATGTGTCACAGTAAATTAACATAAGCGATCAAGCCCTACAGCAACATTTAAGAAGTTTATTTAAAAAAAGGCTCAAGATTTCTTTGTTATTTAAGTTAATGATTTTTGTGGCAGTTCACTTTACAATTGATAATGCTACAGCCGTGTAAACATCTGTTACATTTTATTATCCACATACAATACTTTCAAATTTATTAACTTTAATGTGGTCCTACAGGACAATGTAGTTTAAAATAATAATGATAAGTTACATTCATATAGTGCTTTTCACAATCCCAAGTTATGTCCTTTATGTTATGCAAAACTTTACAAATGTTCTATTATGTTTCAAAAAATCAATTTCTGTATATTCTATAACTATAATGTATGCAAATGTTATGACATTTTATATTAGAGCAGCTGGGACCAGGTGAATCTAATTCCCACTTACATTTACTATTACATCCCTTAATTTTTATTCCTTGCATTCCATGATTTCCTGAAACTTCTATGGCTGTTTTCAGTGAACTAAAATACAGCACTAAGCTTAAGCCATTCCTAAGGTCCCACCCAAATGGTCCACATTGTTGTTTGATCTCCCAACCATAGAGATTCACTTACAGTAGTGGTTGATTGTTTATAGCCAGTATTCTTTATAGCTCAATACATACAAACACAAATTGTGATGAAGAGAGAACTGGCTGAAACTCACATGTCATCTGGACAGTCAGGTGGCTGTTTGAGTCTCTCTCCCTTGATCAGGTACTCGTAGATCTCTGAATTTTCAACGCCAGGATAAGGTGTTTGCCCTCGGGCCATTATCTCCCACATGGTCACCCCAAAAGCCCACTGAAAAAAAATCAAGAAAACAGTGACTAATGTAGCCACACTCATTTAAGAAGCATTAGTGCACCCTGGGAAATGTACACAAGATCAATCAAGAAAGCACTTAATAATAAAGGCCAATAATAGCAAGTCTTCAGATAATAAATAATCAGATATTACATAAATTAGAGTCTGGCATATAGAGTCAATTTGATAAACATGGATTAGGCCTAGTCTTGGACTTTGTAACATGTAAATGGTGTTTCACAATAAAAATTCCCATTTATCCCAGGCTTAAGCTTCATCAGTCTGTGGGAAACTGACCCATATATATGGTAATATATGAGTTTATGTAAGTTATAAGGGACTGATTTAGGGGAAATATATATTACCACATCACTTTGTGTTGTGTAGACATTGTCAGCCAAACTTTCCAGTGCGATCCACTTCACTGGTAACTTTGAGACAGACCCTTGTCTGTAATAATCACCACTGTAGATCTTCTTGGAAAGGCCGAAGTCTGCTACACATACTGTCATGTTCTCATTTAACCTAAAACATATCAGTGAGTCAAATAAAATGAGCTCTGGATAATCACAGCCATTGTGACCATGCTTAGACAATTATGAAACATTTTTGAAAAGTTTTTGAAGTTGAGTTGAAAAACATTAAAACTGAAGTTACATGCTGGATTCAGGAGAAACCAGATGTACCTGGATAAATGTGTCATTGAAAGGACTTACATGCAGTTACGAGCTGCCAGATCCCTGTGAATGATGTTTTTGCTGCTTAGATACTCCATCCCCCGAGCAATGTCCAGCATGAACTGGACGAGCATTTGTAAAGAGAGGGTCTACAGGAAATAGAGGAAGTACAGAAGCTTCAGAGGTTTGTTTATCCTTAGAGGAACAATGAAAAGGAAACACAACCTTCTAGTAAACACGAGAAAACTGATGCTATTTTTGAGTGGAAGGTTTTTTTGACATGACAAAGTGGAAACTTACAAAGAAACACTTACAAAGGGGTCATCCCCAAGACGGGACATGAGCAGGAAAGTGTGCAGGTCACCATGTTTCATGAAGGGGAGGATTACCATAGGGATAGGTAACCGCTGCTGTGGTCGTCTATGCAGGCTCACCCCTAATAAAGAAATAGCAGAATATGGCCACCAAATATTTTGTAATTTATGATAATAAAGCTAAACAAAGATAAACAAAGCCTGATTCTGTATTAAATTTGACAAATTATTGTTGTGGTTAAAGGGAGCCCCTTTCATCTCTGTTTGATCTCAAAGGTAAAAGGTTTTCTAGCTTTTCATAAGCTGGCGAAAGCTTTTCAACCATTTATTTCATCTCCTTTACACTATTACAAATTCCGCGTACTTCAGGATTAGTCTTTATCTTCTCGTCAGCTAGCTAAACCACTGTGACTGGTACTAGAAAGAGGGCTCATTTTACCCCAGTTGTAGCTTTTTTCCACTGACTTACAGTTCATTTTAGGATAAGTTTTTCACTATCCAGTTCTTTTTACATAGCCCATTTACTTGTACCTCATAATGGTTCTAAGTCTCTCAGGTCAGGCTGCACAAAAATTGCTCCATATAAGACAGGTTACTTCAGTTTCGGCTTTTAATTCAAGGATCAAAACTAATTTTTATTCACTGGCCATTGACTTCACTTAATGTTTACTGTCAGAGGCAGGTCACCTCATATGTTTCACGTGTTATCTTTTGTGGGACATGTGATTTTATTTAATTCTATCAGTTTATGTTTTTGTTATCATTATTAGGGTTGAAAACAACACGTTTCACTGCGGTTCAATATAATCCGATTATTTTAGCCAACGATTTGATACATTTTCAGTAGCTTAAAATTTGCTGCAATGTGTTTCGGTTCAATGCGATTCAGCTGATTTGGTTCGATCCTGGGGTCTGCAGTCAGTACAAAATATGATAAAATTTCAACAATTTGCTAAATTTCCTTGAACTCACCGATTTTATTGTCCCATCAACATAGCAGGTGCTATTTTTTTAAGGCAATGCAAAGACACAAATCGATTCAATGTTAGACCTCTAATTATTATTATTATTATTCTAATCTTTTTTGTTTTCGTTTTATTGCTTATATGGTTGTGGTTTCCTATTTGTAAAGCTTTTTGCCCAACAAAAGTTGTTTTTTAATGTGCTATATAAATATTTATATTATCTTATTTAACAGTTGGGGCCCTCTATTATGTCTATTGAGTCCAAAATAGTCCTTCCATTAGGTTAATGTTTAGGACAACATGGGAATGAGTGTGTTTGCCAACCTATCAGCTGGATGACATTTGGATGGTGGAAATCCTTCATGTAGGCAGCCTCTTTCAGGCATTGTTCAATGTCACTTGAAGAGTTGATGTCAGCTTTTTCCCCCCAAAAAAAGAGAAAAGAGTAATAAGCAGGGACTTATGCAACAACTGCAGGCTCATAATTACCAGCTTTTTCATAAAAGTAAATGCTGCACAAAGTGTTTACTTTTCAGTACTTTTACTGCCACTTTCTGCACTGAACTGTCCTCCATTTTGAGAAAGGCCTCTCTCACTGATCCAAATTCACCTGCAGAGAAAAAAACAGATAAAAAAAACATTTCAAATGGGACCTTACTCCTTGTTTTTTATTCTCCTCAGTTTAGTTTTAATTTAGTTTATTTAGCAAATTACACATGCTAGCCTGATCTCCCCCATTCCCATGGGACCACCAATGAAAGGAACCTTATTTTTTTTTAGAACTGCCAGTTCCTTTACATCATCTAACAGACCCACTTGTTGGTACTGCACTAAGTAATGGGGAGAGGGAGGGCTATCGTGCCCACCCAGAGAGAGTTAGGCCAACTATGATCTCTTGGACTCCTGCCTATGGATGACTGGTGCATCATTAGAGATCAAACTTGCAATGTCTCAGTAATAGGGACAGTTACAGTTGTGTCTGGATTTGTTCTTTTTAACTAACCTACTTCTCACACATATATATGTATGGCTGAGCATTTGTTTTGAATACACACCTCATCCAAATTGATACATATTCTGCTGCAAACTCCTGCAAAAGTCTACAAAAATGTAGAGGAGTTGTAGCTGACCTTTGCCTAGCATGTGGCCTAGAGTGAGAAGCCTTTCTGGGATAAGGACGTCCCGCAGTTTGGCCTTCAAGTCATTGTTGATACCCAGACTGTCCACTAGATGAAGACAAAATCAAAGCTCATTTGCCTTAACAGAAGCATGGAATATAAGAGCAGCAGTGTTTGCATTTTTGGTGGCTAGATTTCTAAAAAACACATACAAGTGGATTCTGGTAGCTCAGGACACTGCCTGTTGAAGGACCTTGCTGCTGTGAAGGACACCACAGTCTCTGTCCCTGGCGGCTTGAAAACAGATCTACCAAAAAGGAAAAAGAAGAAAATATAACCTATATTTACAGACACTGATACTCTCTCTGGCTCCGGTTTCCTCCCACTGTCCAAAGGCTTGCAGTAGGTTGATTGGATTGGAAAATTGCCCGTAGGTGTGAATGTG
>JBBPDA010000001.1:36001613-36024592 GCA_037974385.1 Arnoldichthys spilopterus
AAGTCTAATGTTTATCAGTACATTACAGAAAATAATGAACTTTATCACAATATGCAAATTTTTTGAGAAGGACCTGTCTGTCTGTCTAGTTCTTGAAGTTGATAGGTTAAAAGCAGGAAAAATAGGTGTGTGTAAGGATCTGAGCCATTTTGAGAATGACCTTATTGTGATGGGAGTCTATAATCTAGAATCTATAAAATAATTTTATAGAATCTATAAAACGGCAGGTCGTATGGAGCGTTTCATGTATGCTGTAGTTAGTACCTACTAAAAGTGATCCAAGAATAGAGAACCAGTGAATCGGTGACCGGTTCACTTGATGCATGTGGTAGTGAAGACTAGCCCATCTGGTCCAATCCCACAGAAGGGCTACTTTGGTTTAAAAGGTGTGTGTGTGTGTGATGATAAATTAGGCGGAGAGAGTATATATTGGCTTGATTATTAATCTGTTTGATGCACCTTGTTTTTACCTTGCAACACAACACCGAAGAAGAGTGAAGAAACACTTGCCTTTATTTAAAATGACTCCCTTTAATTTATTTAGACAAATCTCAAAGTTCAATGCTTTTGTCTAAGTCTGTGCACCTCCATGTCATTCATCAAACACTAAAAAGCTTTCAGGAAAATAAATGATGGATTGAGTCTGCTTCTGCTAAAGTGTGGGGCCCGACCTATGGGGACATTGCTGAAGAGATTAGTCTGACCTAGACGTGCAGACATATGACCAGCTTGTCACCAGACTCAGATGAGACTAGGCCAAGCTTACAAGCACCGTCAGGCTATGGTGTGTGCTGGAAGCAATGTACATGAGTTTCTAATACCTTCTATTCTCTGGCTCAGGGAGAGCTGCTCAGAGAGTGAGGAAGAACTCCATCAGGTGTCATGGAGGTACAAACAAGAACTGAAGGATTCTCTTGTTGATATGTACAAAGGTAAATCTGAAGCATGTTATCTAACCTACTGTTGTTAAAGGAAGTGTTGGTAATGGCTCAGGGTGTTTGATGTAACATTGTTTGCCTTACAGGCTATATCTAATATTCTTTAAAAATGTTCTTTGCTGTGTGTACTTCTGAATGTTGTCACTGATGACAATTGTCAGTAATGTAAAGTAACCAGAAAGAATATATAATATTTGTTTTTATTTTCAGTGTAACTGCTTTCATTTTTACTGTAAGAATTGTTTTGATGTATGTAAGGAATAAGGGGAGAGAATTGCATGTGTGTGTGTGTGTGTGTGTGTGTGTGTGTGTGTGTGATCATGGAAGGAGTGCACTTGGTAATGAAATTGGCAGTGAGTAAAAGTGCTAAATATAGTCTTCAAATGCTGTGGAAGAGCCTCATAAATCCCATATTGGATGGAAAAAACAGTATAAAGACCAAATGAGAGAAAGCAAGCTAGAGTCTCACCACTAGAGGGCACCCTTATCATTACAGATCTCTGCAACGCTTTTCACTGATTGTAGTGCAGGGCAGTAATAACTGGTAATGATCTCAGCTACAGACATTGGCTAAGGAAACAGTAATACCAATTTATTGAGCGTTTAATATCAACCACCATTTTAGCAGAAGAGAAAACATACAGAATGTTCAGAAACACCTTATTAAAGAGAGGTTCTCACAACATTGAAATTACTCTGAGTGCAAAAATGAATGTTTTGTACAGTGCTCTGCAAAAGTCTTAACTATTAGAGATTGATCTAAAGCCATTTATCTGGGTAATAAGCGTTTATTTGCTAAAGAAAACCCTGGTGTTAAAATAAACCCAAAAATAAACAAGACATTGTGATTTTGATGTGTGTTGGCTTAAACATTTCCGTACCAATTCTTGTGGAAGCCTTGCATGTCTAGCTGCTGTCCAGTACTTGTGTCAGCTCCTACATTGTCCTACATCATTAAATGAGCAGCTGATGATGGACGTGAACTTGTTTGTGCAGCAGCTGGAGTGCACTGAGAAGTCAGGAACCAAATCGGTGTTCTTCTAACTGTGTTTCTGCCCAGCACATTAACACTTTTACTGGAAATGTGCTTATTTGCAGTTATTTAGGTGTTCTACAGTGGTTGTATTTTTCCCTAAGGGAAATAGAAAATTACTATTAAAATAATAGCTTTAAATAATTATCCTGCCTCGCTAAGACACTGCTGCACAGTTTACTCTACTGTACACAAATTTTAGTTAATCACAAATTGCAAATCAACAGCAATATTTGCCAAAAGCAGTAGCTATGACCGTGTTTAACCTGGAAGTGTTTAGAGCTACTGATTATTGCTTTATAACTGAAAACGAAGTTTGGATAAAGGACAGTACACGAACGTCAATGTCAAAAGCTGAGGTGCTGAAGCTAAAATGTATAGTCAAAAAATCAATTTACAATTAAAATTTCTTTCCACTTTTCCCCTTAAACATTTCTCTGAATACAGCCCACGGTTGGGGGGGAAGCATGAGGTGCTCCGGTACTTATTGTCTACTTGCTGGTGGACCAGAGACTTAAAGTTTTAAGCCCATAGTAGAACATTCTTCCACATCTTCACGCCGTGTGCTGTTGGTGTTTGTTTTTTGTGTGACGCCTCTCTTGCCGTTTGGGTGATCTGCTGTGACATCCTGGTGTGGCACGGACAAAAACGCTGCATCCTAGAGATGGGTGGAGGCCCGTGCCAGAAACAGGATCTTACTGAGCACGCATCCTGATACTTTCAAATGAACGGTTATGTGCGTGTGTGCCTGCAGGCAGACATGGCTGCATGCCCATTGTTGCAAGTCTGTGTGGAAGCGTATTATAGTCAGGTGTTCCACAACTGATCTTATCCCTGATCTTCTGACTCCAACCCACAAGTAAACATGCCAGTTAGAGTAGGCAACCTGATGTATATTTTGAGAATTAACAGAAATGTTTTTACATAGGCTTGTGGGCCAGCACTGCTCCCGGTTCACTGTGAGTTAGCTGTGAAACGGTGGAACCTTCCCAATCAAGCCTAATCTGGTTTGTAGGTTAATTTAATTCATAGTTATTAACCTTTTCCACAGAGATTGTGTGTGCAGCCTCCGATGAGCCTCTAGATCCCACTGGCAGCCACTCGTCATCAGCACGACAATGAACAAATCCCTAATTCCCACTAAAACAAGAAACATTTTGCTGCCTGGATCCTAGTCACTTTAATGAGGCCCATGCAGGTGACGGAACAAGTGTCAAAGCCCAACTTGATGGGATACTTCCACATGAATATTCCTATCAAGATTATTACCTGTTATACGGCAGAGTTGTGTGTGCTCGTGCCAAACTATTAGTCATAATGACATATTTCTGTTTTTCACTACACTGGAAAGAATGGCTTGCACTTTGTAGTCGAGAGCTTAGTGTTTGCTTCTGTTTGTGTTAAGGCAGTGCCACATTGCCAGTAAATGTACCTACCTCTACCCTGCTAGACTGAACACTGCAGAACGAAGGGAAAAAGCTCTTCTACAGTGAGAACTGACTTTAATAATAAGACACTACAGGCAGAAAAGATGAATTTGGTTGAGAAAACTAATTTTAGATTTTTGTGTAAATGTCGTGTAACATCTTTTTAAAATCTATAATAAACTATTTTAACAGACACGATTCATTCAGTGTGTTTAATGAATTACTGTCCACTTCTGTCTGTTTTTAAAATGTAGCACATTTAATGAAGATTTAGCTCCGTCCACACATCATGTATCGCTGTAAGTTTGTTGTTAGATAGTTTTAATCTATCTAAAATAAAAACAAACAAAAAAAAACCAAACTTAATTACATGAAGGAACATTCCCAAGGGATTAATAAAGTTTTAATCTATCTATCTGTCTATCTATCTATCTGTCTGTCTGTCTGTCTGTCTGTCTGTCTGTCTGTCTGTCTGTCTGTCTGTCTGTCTCTCTATCTCTCTATCTGTCTATCTGTCTCTCTATCTGTCTCTCTATCTCTCTATCTCTCTCTCTCTCTATCCTGTAGAATTTAACTAACATGTTCATCTATGTTCTAATGACAATGTTCACACAAACCGAGCTGTTCTCCGAGATGTCAATAAACAACAAAAAAAAGTTAAATATGCAAATGTATGTAACTATGCAAATTTTAGTAAATAGGAAATCATTTTCTTCTATAATTTTATTTTATTTTTTTTGCAAAATGTTGAGTATAAAAAATTACCATAAGAACATCAATAATGAACTGGCAGAGATTCATTTGAATATCTGTTTTTAAAAATCACCTTGCTTACATGGAGTCTCCCTTTAATGAACAGAAGAAATAAAAAGGTAACAAGAAAAAGAAGAAGCTGAAAACATAACTGAGTAAAAGCTGAACTAGTGGTTGTTCTTGTGCAGCTCTTACCTGATTACATAGTCACAACTGTGATCCAAAATTAAGTTTCATGCTTGTGGAATTGTGTTTGAATGTGCTATTATACATTCTGTGTCCCTGCTGCTTTTATTTGGCTACTGTTGTTTGGGATAAGCCTACTGCCATGGGCTGGGTTGTGTTATTACAACAGCTCTGTGGTCTGGCGGTGGATTGTTTTCTTGCACGCGTAAAATGTTCTTTTGCAGTCCAAATTCAAAGCACATATGCAAGTCCATCATAACAAACAAGGCAAGTTTCCTGTGGAGTTGAATTGCTATTCCTCGCAAGGAGGGCAGAAGAAAAAAACGACAGTCTCAACAAGCTTTGTTCTTAGCAGGTGGATCGACCTTTGACTTAGCCTTTAGCCCCCCACCCTCTGCGCTAGCCTCCCAGGCAGGAAATGTACTGTTTAGTTCTGTCATCTCTAGTCTGCCAACCGAGGCTTATGGTGGTACGCGGAGACTGTGGTGTGGTCTTCTGTCCTTTGGCTTTTCCGCCAGCCACCCACCAAACCCGAGCTCCCCTTCCACCACGCTTCGCCTCATAGAGGGTAAGAGGCGCATTTGCAGCCCTTTTGCGGCTTCCTTGTGGGTCCCATTGAAGTTCAAAATCCTTGGAATTGAGTGCCGTGTGGCCTAACAGGCTAGCCCTCTGCCTAAGTGGGTGGTCCCCCGGCGCAAAATCGCAGGCACACAGATAGAGGGATTCCATAGGCCGTCCTCCTTTGTCTCTCTATGTTGGTTTAAGGAATAGACCCAGGGTGGGCACTGCTTAACCGAAGCAGGCTACTTACTATGATCTTCCATCAGGGGAAAAAAAATTCTCACAAACTTTTTAAGACAAAGACACTAAAACTCAATACAGGCTGGTGTGTCTGAGGTTTTGTCACATTGATAATAAGGAAACATAGTTTGGATTTAAAAACTAATTGAACTGAACTGAGAATTAATTACCAGGCTGATGGATCAGGTCCCTCTTATCTAGGCCTACGTGCAGCAGTGGCTCACTCTCAGAAGGATTTTGTTTCCATTTCCTTTTCATTCCTGTGAAAGCCTGTTATTTTACTACTTCACCAATCAGATTTTGTCCCAACTTTTTTTCAGATCCTTTTTTTGCATTTAGTTAAACTGATTCTCATGCGAGGTAAACTGGCCTGCCACCCAGTTGCGGGATTCCAGCAGACCTAGTGACGGCCCATGAAGCAGAGAGGAAAACAAACAGGCCCAGCTTTGGTGTGTACCACACATGCTTAGGAACTGTTTGAACAGGGAGCAATTCAAACGGTCACTCCTGTGGCCTGTGTTCAAACATCAAGTGGTAATGAGGACTGAGTGCTTGGTCCTGTTGCCCCAGCCTCACTTCAATCCTTCAACACATTCCTCCTCCAAAAGGCACTTTCAGGCCTTTGGGTGTCTTTCACAGGTTACAAAGCCTTGTTTTAGCATTTTGAGATATGCTCTGTTAGATTGAAAATGAAAAACAATGTGGTTTTGATATACATGGCAATTGTCTGACCTCTCTTTATCTTCTTGAGGTAAACAAGCTGTTTTTATTACTTTAAGCTTGATATGTGAACAGCCACTGTTCTGATTGGCTGGCTTATTATGTATCTCCATCAAAAAGTAGTCTAGATTGGAACAGTCCTTATAACTTCAGCATGAATGTATGGGGATAAACTCCAGTAGGCTATATCTGTAAAGGTACATCGATCAGCCATAACATTACAACCAGATATTGCGTAAGTCCACTTTGTGCCATCAAACCGCTCTGACTCTGATGTATACCACCACAGGACAAGGTGTGCTGTAGTATCTGGCACCAAAATGTTAACAGCAGGTCTTTTAAGTCCTGTAAGTTGTGAGGTGGGGCCTCCATGGATTGGACTAGTTTGTCCAGCACATCTCACAGATGCTTGATTAGATTGAGATCTGAGGAATTTGGAGCCCATTCCTGAACAATTTATGTAGTCAGGTAGTGTTCATTTTTCTGCTGAAAGAGGCTACTGCCTTTAAGGAGTGCTGTTGCCATGAAAGGGGTGTGGTTAGTCTGCAACAACATTTAGGTAGTTGGTAAGTAACATTCACATGAATGCCAGGACCCAAGGTTTCATTCTGACGTTGCCCCACCACACTGCTTTCACCAGCTTGCCTTCTTCCAGTAATGCAACCTAGTAACCTCTCGTCCCTATGTAAGCATTGTACATTGGTCCAGTTCTGATTCTGTCATGCTTATTGTGGGCACTTTTGTTGGTGGACAGGGATCAGCATGGGCAATCTGCAGCTACACAGCCCCATGCATAGTAAGCAATGATGCATGGTGTTTTTTCTATTATAGAACATTTTCGTATTTCCGTATTTTCTCAGCAATTTGCGTTATAGGAGCATTTCTGTGGGATTGGACTCCACAGGCATCAGTTAACCTTGTGCTCACATGACCCTGTCACTTGTCCAGTTGTCCTTCCTTAGATCATTTTTGGTAGGTTCTAATCATTGCGTACTGAACACACCACAAGACCTGCTGTTTTGAAGATGCACTGGCCCAGTTGTTTAGCCATCACAATATGGCACTTGTCAAAGCCATTCAAATCCTCATGCTTGCCTGTGTTTCCTGATTAAAGCACATGGACTTCAAGAACTGGCTTCTCACTTCATGCCTAATGTATCCCGTCCCTTGACAGGTGCCAGTGTAACAAAGTGATCAGTGTGGTTTTAATGTTGTGGCTGAATGGTGTGTGTAAATTCAGAACAAGCTGTTTTCACAGTTGTAACTGTGTTTACCAACTACATCAAACTTGATTTTAAAAGTGGTAGAAATGTAGTGTTCAATGATCTAAGCCCTTTAAAGAATAGATCTGCATATAAGCTAAGCAGATCTACATGAGTCTGTATTTACTGAAGAGGACATCCTCATGTGGATACTATTTTACATCAGCTCCTCTCTAAATATTTGCGGTGATGTACATCGCTGTGTGCACACAGCACCACCTACATGCCTTAGCCACCTGCCGTGCCAGCAACTGTAGGGGAGAGCTGGCAATATTTGTGTGTTGGGCGTTTTTTTAAAATGAAGCTCATGTATTTCTTGATATTCTTCAGCTGAACCCTGGAATGTTCTAGAGTGTTGACTCTACAGCCTTGGCACTTCAGTCCCCCGCTGTTTAAAGCTGGTTTGTCTGAAGGACAGGTCGAAGCACACGCATCGCTCATCCTTTAGAGAGGGAAAAAAAGTGAGAGAAGCTCTGTTTGGATTCGGCGCTTGCGTATCGTGAAAGTTCAACTTTGCAGTGCATGTTGGAGAAAGGATTTTCAGAACAAAGGAAGATGTGTTTGCAGAGGATCCTTGCACCACTAGCTATGTGTGTGTTTTAGTGTTGGGCTCAAGGCGAGGTGGCATGCACAGTAATAAGGCTGGATTTGTAAGCATTTGACTGTTGCCTTCCAAAAGCGGGGTTCAGTTTTATTCATACATTGCCTACACTTGCTGGCTTTGATTTGACCAAAGGCCAAAAGAATCCTTATTTGTGCTTTAAGCCAGCGGCCTTTGTTTGACTCTGTTTGACTGAGTTTTATTTGAAAGCAGTTTTAGGCCTGTGTCATGGACTTTGTCGTTGAAACTCATCAGGTGAATGAAACAACAAGAAGGTGAGAGAGCGAAACTCGCAGTCAGAGCGTCTCTCATAAGACAGCTGACCTTGAGTTGACTCCATCCCACAGCCCCACCTCTCCAGCTTGGCGTCTCCAAGATGACTAATAGCAGCTTCATGGCTTGTCACCACCTTGCACCAGTTTCACAACCTTACCTGCCACAATAAGGCTTTGTTTCCTCTAGTTTTATACACTCAGGTTAAAATGCTTTTAATCTTCTGCTTTGAACTGAATTTTTTTACTCGGAAAGGAGTGCCTTTCTTTTGTTTTGGAGGTGTGTGAGGGGTTCAACACGTAAATCAAAACTCAAGAACAGGGTTCAACGTCATGAAGCAATAATGTAACTCAACAAAATGTTCTATTAGTCAAAAATGATTGATTCACTTGAAAAAATTAGTCACAAGATCAAAAATTCGTTATGCATTTATGGTGGATCCATATGCAAATGTATTTACTGGTTTAATGTTTCTTCTTTAGGTTTTATGATATTTGTGTGATTTTTATGTACTTAAACAACCACTCAAAAAAAATCTATTAATATTTTACGCGACTATTTTCCAACCTCTATTTAACCCTTAGAACAAAACAGGCTGTTTCTTTGCTTTTGTGCTTGTATGTGGTGGGGCTCATCTGCCGTGCGATGATGCATTTGCTTTCATGACGTCACAAAAGCAAAATGAATTCACAACAAGCTGTTTTCTTCGTCTTAGTTTCCATGTGTAGACTGTATAGACTAGGAAGAGTAAACTGTACATTTTTAAACATTGTTAGTGTTCACATAATAGATCAAACTCAAGATGAAATAAAAAAACGAACTGTCCATAATGCTTCATTATTGTGATAATACAGTGTATGCGAGGCATCAGAAATATGCAGCCTGTTGGGATTGAAGTGGTAATAGTGTACTTATTGAAGAGTGCACAGAGACCACACTACGATGTCTGTGGTAAAAGGGAGTAAAGTATCTTCATTGCCTTGCTTCTACTCCAGTAGCTTTACAGCATTTCCTGTGACATAGGAGTGAACCCTTTCCCCCTGTTTTCTCCTTTTACTCACAGCATTAAGCTCATTGTCAAATAATTTCTCTCTCTCCCTCTGAAATGTTAGCCAATGCAAATCACAGCTTAGCCAGTATTTACAGAGCCAATTTTGAGGTTACCTTCAGCAGATAAAGTATAGGTTCTCTGAATTATTCACTACTGATTTAACAAAAAAAAGATTTGATAGAAAAGGCATTTGTTAAAGTGCTTTAACTGAAGCAACTTTTGCCTTTAAAGCTACAATTGCTACATTTGTAGCTTAATTGCATGGTGATGGACCGACATTGTGGTGCGCATGAACACAAGATCTGTTAAATGAAATAGTAAAATAAGCTGCTGCAAATGTGTTCTGTCTGCTCAGACTGTGCAAATCATAATAAATAGCAGAGTGAGAACATCCCAAATAAAAATATCAATATTTTTCCTTTTTATTGCAGCCTGTTTCTGCTCTACAGAATGAAGTTAATGTAATTTTAGTTTTTGAAAAGCCAAATTTAAAAACATTAAATAGCCTACACAGTGACACATAACAGAGCATGTCCTGTAAATTTTTAAGTTTTTATTGAGGTTGAGGTTCACTTGTGTGGTGTGATATCATAAAAATATGCGAAAGAATGCGAAACTGATTTGTTTATAAACTTAAACCCTTTGTCAGTTTAATAAAGAGCCAAGAAAGAATCATTTTTCTGACCTACTTAAATATATCTAGTAAATACAAACAAATATACAATTTGATGCATGCAAAAATTTTAATCATGTAGGAACTGAGGATACTAATTGTTGTATAATTTTTAGATGTTGACTCAGCTGACCACAACACATATTTCCACGGTCTATCAGTCCATCTGAAATGAGCCCAGGCACAGGAAACCCTGTGCCATTTCTGCATATAAATGATGTATGGCTTCCTCCTTTTGTAGTAGACTTTTAGGTTGTCTTTCTTAATACAGTGGTGGACGGTGTTAAAAAATAATGGTTTTCTAAACTGCTCCTGAGCCCATGTGGTTACATTTATCAAATTAGCAAGAGGCTTTTTCATGCAATATACAATATGCAGATTTAGCAGTGGTAGTTTCTGGCCTTACCCGACATGAACTGTGATTTCCCTGGATCCCCTGAATCGTTTTACAGTATTATGCACTGTAGATGGTGACCGTCATAAATTGTTTGCAAAATGTTTCTTTGTGAACTGACTGACAATTCTCTCACAAGATTTGGCACAAAATATTGAGCCATGGCCCATATTTGTTTGCAAAGAAACTCAGTTTCACTCACTGTGTTAGATATTCAAATAATGGGTTAAAGAGCATTAATTATAAATCATAATCTGTATTCTTCCAACAACAAACCTGTTAATTAAACAAACCTGTTTGCTGTCTCTTTGGGTTGGATTGTGAACTGCAGTGTTTTCATTGTTGTTATAGTGGACTCATGTATGACTGCAGTTTGCTCAAACTACAGTTAGCTTTATATCACTATAAAATGTTCCGCTTCAGGATTTGTTGGTATAGAATCTTTTTGGAAGATCATTTTCTTCACAAAACTCACTTTGAGGCGGTCATGTTTTCACACTGTGACAGGGGATAGAAGTGCTCCCTGCCTTTCCGTACAGCTCAATGCTTTCCCACACCCAAATTAGCTGGAACTCAGGAAAATGAGGCACTCATCCTGGTAGATTTGGCAGGTCATTCCGCCTCCCCTCTTAATGCCTGGGGATCAGTGAATCTCGGCCTGTTAGATGCCTCCAAGCTGGATCCATCAAGGGGATCTGAGACGGTACTGCTTCCTCATTTTCCACCCAATCTCAATTCAATTACTGCCACGCCTGCCCTGAGAATGAGATTAGGCCTGTAAGACACGTTTCCCCATTGCATAGAACCCTCTGTGCCTATTAGATATTTCAATCATGCAGGAAACAAAGGGCTATGCACTCAATTCAGAAGTTAGAGACCGTCATTATGAACTTATGAAGTCTTTGGGATGAATGGGATGATTCGCAACACAAAAATATTACCACTGCTTTGAATTTCATAAATGGTGTATTTAAGCATACTGTTGATATTAAATATAGGATGGGGACTGGAATTTGTAGTGAGGCTTTTGTTTTAGACCCGAGATTGTATTGTATCTCTCAGAACTGGTTAATCAGTTACTCTCCCAGGTGGACATTTGAAGTTTGGAGGTTGATTGTTTCTGGTTTTTCTTTTAGAATTTTATTTATTCCTTGAAATAAAGTGTCTAATGGTCAGTGACATCATCCTTTTTATCCTCATCCTTAATGTTCGATCCATTTTAATGACTACATTTATGCTGATTAAGAGGCACTTTCGTTACCTGTCTAGTTTTACAGAAGGGAAGTCTGTGTATCAGTGGTGATAATAGTCTGAAGACAAAAATGTCGGCTTTTAGCTGGAGGTTGTGATTGCTTCCCCATCTCAATTCACAGAGACAGGTAAACAACCAGAAAGTAGAACAATTAGCATCTGTTTATCTTCTCTCACATTCTTCCACTCTTGATTTATATGTCTGGTTGCATTCAACATGAGTTACTGACCTCACTAACTGGTAGACCTCACTCCGCTATAAACCGCTCGTGGACGTGTTGTAAAGAGACAGATGTGCAGCCTGCTTACTGTAGCTGATTGATGAAACAGTGTGTTTTGGCCATACGGGGCAGTGAGTCAATAATATCTTTTGATCCAGGGGAAGCCAGGTCCACTCAGTGCGGCACAACAGCCCGTGACAATCAAAGTACACAGCAGGCTCTCCCCAGGTGCTATAGTTGGCTATCGTGTGAAAAGCGTCTGTTTATCCTTACCGAATCAGTTCATGTCTGCGCTTTTGTTGGAAAGCACAGCCATGGTGTACAATTAAACCTGCTTTAAGTTTCTCTCCAGATTAATGTCCGTATCAAAATTCATAAAGAATCGGTAAGATGAGAAGCCTGAGCTCACGGATTCGCAGGGATTTTGTATGAAGCCCATTTAATCAGGATAACACTGTTATTAATATTCATAAAGTCAGCTGGAATACAAATGACAGACTGAGGAATCGGGAAACTTTTTGCTGCAGAAATGTATTAAACGGAGCTTAAAAAATTAATGAAATTTGGTTTATATTAGACGAAAATGCAAAACCCAGTATTGGTTGATCATAATTGAGCTTAGACTTTTCTTTTTGAAGAATTCCATCTTTGACGGACATCAAAGGCATTTTCAATGAATGCAATGCATGAATGGTCATTTAAAAGGATTTAAAGACATTACGCTGCAATAATTGTACATGAATAATAAGTAGCCCACAGAGGCAATTAGCTTAAAGTCTACAAGACCGGGAAATGAAGATCATAGAGAGACTGTAGAGGACAAATTGAAACCAGAAAAGTTAGAAATAAAGGATGAAGAGGTTTTATGAAGAGGAAGGTGTTATTGTTGATTTTGTTGTTTTTAGTTGCCATTGGTTTGTGGCCCATATACGTTTGCCATTTAAATACTTAAGTCTATGAAGACGCTAAAGATTTTCACTCTGCAGTGTACAGAATTTTACTCTCAATTTTTAAAGTAAAAAATCGAATGAACCTACAACACATCTTAATCCATATTTGAAATGACTGTAACAGCAGAGATACAAATGTTAATTTTATAATGTTTTAAAACCAAGGAAACTGGACCTCATTCAGCCATAGTACATGTAAATGTTTTCTTTAGAACATGGTTTTCAGTATTGCTCTGTGTGTGCTGATGCTAATAGCTCATTAATCTGTCATGAAGAAGCTGCAGATTATGTAGAAATGTAGATGTGATGCTAATTTACCATCTGGAAAGGCAACAGAAACTCAAAAGAAGCAGGCCTCCCATCACACTCGGCTCAGTTCAAACTTTCATTAAACCAGAGGGAGCTCTTTTCTATTTCTCAGTATCAGTTTATTGCAGAATATCAATTTCATTAAGTTCCTCCCGGGTAATTCTCTGAGGAAACAGCGTCAATCAGCGAATCAATCCAAATGTATTTGGTAAAGCGCCCTTTGCAGAGCTCTTTGCAGTGTGCCTCACTGAAAATTACGAGACTATCAAAAGGTCAGGTTTGTATGCTCGGCGTTGTTTTTCCTTTTTCTTTTCTAAAGCTACTTTCTCATGTTCATGATAAAGGATTACGCGACTCCTCAGCCATACCTACCAGCTGAAAAGTCCTCTCCACCTCCCCTGTCTCAGAAACTCCTGCGTGCAGGGCCAGCTCCTGCCCAGAGTCTATCACTGAGATTAATGGAGCCCTGTGGTGTCTCGCACAAAAAGCCAGTTGTCCGTTCACGCCTGACTGTGCCTGAGCTGAATAGTGTGTGAGCTGTGTGTGCTGGCTTACAACACAGGGATAACGTTCCACTGGCATCTGCCCCGGGGGTCACCCCCCCCCACACACCCCCACCCTCCCCAGTCTAGCAGCCAACCTCCCAAGAGCGCAGACGCTTAGCCCACCCCCCCACCCCACCCCCAACATTCACTTTCTCTTTTTTTCCTACTTCTCTTTTATTCTCCATGTATTTTGTATGCTGCATCTTTTTTATTCTTCTATTTTCATTTTTTTCTCTTTCATTTTAATCGCAAGCCCAGAATGTAGTTTTGGATTCTTATCCCACCTTCAGATCCTTGGTGCGTTTTGTAAACAACCCTGTCTCCATCAGTCAAGTCCATATGACTTATTGGGCTGGTATGGGTTTATGCTGTGCTATGTGGGTACGTGATGGAAGTGGCAGAATCTCAAGAACGGGAGGTACATCTTTGAACTGGCAGTTCATGGCAGGTCTGCAGGACAGGATCATAGAGGATCACATGTTGAGCTAGACTTTATCCTCTATAAAGATGTCCATTTTTGATTATATTCATGACGCGTAGCTCTAACAATATATAGGCCTGTTTGGAAATGTAGGTATGTGAACGCAACCTTGTTGGGCCAGGTTATAGCTGAGCAAAGCTGTAGTGAAATTCTTATGTCAAGCGTAATGAGGTTGTGTTTTGTTTTTTTTTTGTCTTAGCAGCTTTACCACTAGAGGGTAGCCCACTCCCGCTGTTGCACGCAGTGGCACCAAGCAACAGGCTCCATTTCTGAATGTCAACGGTGCTCCTAATTGCCTCCAGCCTATTTGTTGCTTGCTTTTGAATTAACTTGCATTTATGGAATGAAATTATCCACCATCAATTACCATGAATTACACCTGAGAAGCTGAAGTTTAATTGGTGGTTCCTAACAAGGATCTGATATGCCTTGAGCTGTATTAAATGAGTGTTTACTTTCCTGATAGCTAAAAGCATTAAAACGATTGCACGATGGGATTACAATTTGTTAATTGCCCTCGTTCATTAGTCCTCCATAAACTGTTTGGCAGAGCTCTGGTACACAGTGGAGGGGATAAAGCAAAGTCTTGAAGCACAATTTCACTCTGCAAATTAAAGCTGCCTGTCTTGTTTTGCTGTCTATGCTCCAGAGGTTATTAAAGATCGCTCTCTACCCAGCACCCCTGAGATCATACTGACAGGCTATAATTAATACTAACCTTTCTAAGTCTAATGGAAAGAGACTGACTGAGTGCCTGTGATGAAAAGCATTTTTCTTTTCTCTGTGAAATTAATCATACCTTCTATATATTTCCAGCTAATCCTAAAGTCAATGAGGAACTGAAACAAAGGCTGCCGTCCCCTGTAAAGCGCCATTGTTCAGAGACCACACCACAACTTGGGTAAAGATGCCTCTCTCTGCTCATTTTACATTGTTTGTCAATGGCTTTCTCCCACATGTGACAATTAAGGACAAGTTTTTAATATGTGGGAATGTTTATCAGTGTGCATTGCTGCCAGTGATTACCCGCTGTAATCATATCTTGGCGAAGATATGTTTCCTAAATCCGAAATGATGTTACAATGTTTAAAAATCACCTGCTAGTTTAGTTTGTTCATCTTTTGTGGGATGCATTTTGAACTCTGATACAAACACAATTTCTTTCAAGAGACTGCGCACTTAGTGGAGCTATGAGCTGTAACAGTACATCATATTTTCTGATATTGAGTTGTTATTGCTACACTACGTTCATCACAATTATTTTGCTATGCAGAGAGATTTTTTTAAAATTATGTTATGCCTTTCACATGTGTTTTTGGCATAATTAGGCATTTTTCCTTTTTTATGTATCGATCACCACATATTTATGTGTCATCTATTAGTCAAAAAATATATAATAAAGAATAAAAAGAAAAAAGAAATAAGTAAAGAAATGTAAATACAGTGCTGATACCAAGACATTTTGACTTTATTATTATTATTATTATTGTTTTATTGTGACAGATTGTCATTTTTTATTTTTATTTATTGTAGCTTTGTTTAAAAAATATATAGTGTAATTTAATTTTATAAAGACACATGTTACATTAACATGCAATACATTCTTTTCAGTTGCCAAAATTATTATTTACATACATAGACTAGTGCATCATGTTGTGTCAGCAGATTGTTCCCTGCCCTTGTTGGGTCAGAACTCTCTCTTAAGATCTTTAATATTTACCTCATGTACTGCCTGTGCTCAGGGCTTTAACAGGCCACACCAAGTCCATCACAGACTTTCATCAATATCGCTTATCCTTCGTCCTTGTACAGCACAAACGTTCGTGTTTCACATTTCCTCTGTTGATCAGGGCGCTTGTTCCGATAAAACTGCTTATTTTCATCTTTTTTGTTTTCAGATGCTCTGGTCTGGTCTCTAGCCCAGATATCTCTGAAAGTGCGCCTGAGACAGAGGGAAATCTCAATAAAGGTTTTTTTGTTTGTTTGTTTTATATAGAATTATAATATATGTAATGTTGATGATTTGTTTTATTTCATTTTGTCATAAAGTGATTATTGTAAATCTGTTCCAGCGCGAGAAATGCTTCTTATCTTCGTTTAAACAGTGCTTTCTGTTGTTCATCTGGATGCTGTATTGTGTGTTTGAATGTTTGTGCTACTCTGTAATTCTTGTTTCTTCTTCTTTTCCCACTTAAGCATTTGTCTGTATTGAGCAAATGGCTCAAGATTTCAAAAAGAGCTTCATTGTTTGCTCGCTTGCTGTCCCGTGCGATACATAAACATTTATTTACAAGTGTAAATCACCTTCAGCCATAGTGTCAGTCTGCCGTCTAATAACTTTGCCTAGGCCATAATGCAATGGCAGAGCCACTATTTAGATAAACTGGTTGGAATGACAATGGGAGATAAACACCGTATTTACCCACCCTTCAACAAACGCTCCTGATACGCAAATTTATTCTGACGCTCTGCTCAAATATACATTTGGGATGTTGCTGAACCACTTCAAGCCCTGCTCACCACACAGGTTTTCATGCACGCCAAGACGATTATTGGTGACCAAACAGCATTTGCCTTTTTATTGTTTATTGTTTTATTTTTTGTTTGTTTAAAAAAAAACAACCTTATTTATTTAATTGTTTATTTTTCCCTAATTATCTTTGCTGTTGTATTTTTGATGCGTATTAAAAAACGAACATGCTTTTTTTAAAATCAAGATCAATAATTAAATCATGTTTTGTACTATTTATTGCATTAAAAAATACATTGCTCCTCTGGTCGATTTAGATTTTTTTTTTTTTTTTTTTTTGGTCCGTTCCCATAGGAAATAACCTCCGTCCCCTCCACAGTTAGATTAAATGCCGGCGCTCCCGTTTGTGAGGAGACCCTTTTTTAAACACATTTGTACTGGGGTGCAGCTACCTTCGTGAGAGCCACCCAGAGAGGGGAGAAAAAAATTAAAGAAGTTACCCAGGTTAAGGAACAATGTATCGAGAAGTCGCGTATTTGCCGTGTGACAAAGGGCTTATATAAATGTGTTTGGCGTTATTATTCATGGTTGAATTTGATGTTTGCACTGGTGAGTCTTACGGAGAATACTAATAACTGTCTCCAGCAATCCTGAGACCAGAGCCCTAGCAACAAAGCTATGAGGCAGACCTCCCTGATCTCGACTTCAAAACCTGACCTTTTGCTAAATAATTGTGGCTGCTAAGCTGGAGCTTTTTGGACATCGTGGTTGCAAGGCTGCGACTCCTGCATCACATTGCATTTATTAATGCGAATGACTCCCCCTTTTCTCTTTCCTTTTTTTCCCAGAGAGGCCATGCTTTTGAAGCATTGATATGCTTTAAGTAGTCCATGTTTGAATTTGACTCAATTTGAATTGCATTGATGTCGAAACGATTTATGTATATTTTATAATCGCAGGAGAGACGGGCCATTTTTTTCCCTGTGTTGCACTTGACCCTGGGCAACCCTTTAACTATCTTATGATGTGAAATTGGCTTGAAGTGATTTGAAAAAATCATAAATGAATTAAAGTCTCATAATTTAGCAGAAATCTCTACACACTCTGATTAAAGGTGATGTAAAAACAGCGACTACGAAGCAGAGTCCATCAAGATCCAGACTGCTTTGACAATTACAGCGAGAGAAATGGATTTGGATGCGATAACGGGTGCTGCACTGGTTTTGATGGAGTGTGAATAGTGAGAAGCTTTTGGTCGAGAGGCAGTGAAAGAGAGAGGGAGAGGGAGAGAGAGGGCCGACCCTCACCGGGGAACAGAGCGAGTGCTCAGAAAGGCTGCCAGCGAGACAGGCCTCGGTGTTTGTCTCGTAGCCTGCGACTCTGGCCCTGAGCGCTACAGAAACATTGACAGAGGACCATGCTTCCCCCTTCTGCCAGTCACTCAGGCTGGCTTGCCACATTCCCCCGTGAAAGATGGCCAGACCCAGTTTCCTTTTCAGTGAGCTGACGCAAAACAGCTGAAAACCAACAGAGCTGCTTTTCAACTGTCAGACCTTCTTCTCGAAACAGGAGAATGGAAGTCTTGCGTGTTGCACTTGGCCGTCAGGCTTCTCTCTGGACAGTTTTGCTATTTCACGGGTGACACTTTGCACAAATGTGCTCTAAAATCTCCTTTACGTCGCGGTTGAGAGGAAATGAGTTGTTTTGTCTGAATAAATCTTTCATTTATTATCATTACTATTATTATTATTGGTACTTAAACTCCTTTGGTCCCTTTTTTTTTCGTTTAGGACCTAACACACCAACACAGAGAGTAGGCCCTGTGGCTGGACCACCGCCACCACCACCCCTACCCCCGCCAGGCCCAGTTAAGAGAATGGAAGAGAGGCTGTCCCCACAAAGAGCCCTCACACAGCAGGGACTGGACACAGAGGAGCTGGACAGCAGTGCCTTCAACAAACCTCACTGCAGTACTCCTGAGCCCACTCCACTCAGGTCAGCTTTGGCGCAGTGTAGCAACTACTGTCAGTTCACAGAAGCAGATAAGGGGATGCACAGTGATGTTGGATTCATGCTGGTATTAATAAATGATTGACATCGGACAGATGTTTAGATTTGATCAGTATTTCAATATGACATTTGATGACGTATCGTTTTATTGAAAGTTTACGTGGCACTGGGCTAATGTGCCAAAATGTCCATATTTTATTAATTTTACTGCATTTGCAAGCCTTCGGAAACCAGTATTATTTCTTCATCCAGGAAAAGTTGATTTTGGAACGTGTTGGCATTGGTATTAGCATATGAAGATTTATAAATGAAAAGTAATTGTGTATAGGCCACAGTTCCTGTATTGGTGCATCCGTTAATGGGTTAAAAACCAACTGCTTGTGAGCTTGTGTGGATGCAGAGTATGGACAGTTTGTGTGAAAGCAGATAAACACCGTAATTATCACATAATGTATGCACATATTATAACTAACCTCCACTTTATGACGGTACAATAACAAAGTCTGTGTTTTTCTCAGAGAAACACATGTTTTGACATGTAGATGTTTTGTAGCTTAATTAACCAATAATGTTATATTGGTATAGATAAAAAGTTAATTAATGCATAGTATCATCACACAATGCTCACTGTGTGGTGCAATGTGCGGTTTCCCATGGTTCTGTGTAGATTTGAATCAATATTTACTTTTATTCAAAAATCAGACATTAATTTGTGCTGCTGGTTGTGTGGAGGTACAAGGGGCCTGGAGGTTGTTCAGCTATGTTGTTGGGGTTGGGTGCAGATTACAGAAACTGTGCTCTGGCAGGTGCAGACAAGGGCCAAGGCTCAAAGTGGGCAGGTGTGAGTGGGCATGATGTGTAGTTGTAGATTGTGGATACGGGCGAGAGCGTCAGTAGATTTTGGGCTCAGGTAAATGGGATATGCAGTTGAAGCAGCATTAATAACTGAGTCTATGCAGACCTCTACCTAACACATGCACTTCTTATGCAGCTCACTGTTTGTCCTGTATGTTGCCCTTTCTCACGCACAAGTGTTCAATCACTTGCCACTTACCTGAGCAATAAGGATTGAGAAGCACCTATAATCAGCTTCTGTGCAAAGCAACACATTTCTGCATGTTCCAAGGATTTTTACACCCTGCATTAATGTTTAAAGGGCTAAGAAATATACTGCTAGTCGTCTTTGTCCATTGTGAGATGATTATAATTAGACCACATAGTGAATATTCTTTAATGAATATATGAAGCATTGCATTTTTAGAGTCTTTTTAATAAGAACTCAATCGAATTCCTGGTTGCAAGAGGCAAGTAATTTACCTGCCAATACACTGCAGTAATACTTTAATATTACCTTAAAGGTCAACTGTATGATTTGCGTAATATCGCAAAGTAAATAAGGCACAGTAATATTCTTGAAAGTTTAAAATTGCATCCCTTGTGTATTTTATAATTGCGTCTCAAAATTTGACCATGATTGGTTTGTGTTGCCCGAATGGGAGTTTAATAAGAGCATCTCTAATGAATTGTTGTCTTTTTTAGAAGAAGCACCGATGAGGACCATGGGAACTCCATAGTTAGCAGTGAATCCAAAAGGCAAATCCCAGTCCTAGAAAAAGAGAAGAACATTTCATTTCTGTTAAAGGAGCTGGACTCCCTCCGAGACCTCAATAAGAAGGTAAAGAGTTTTTTTCGGCCTCTGAGTCCAGCTTAAGTCCACAGACTTTTTTTTTTTTTTTTTTATATCAAGTCAAGTTCACATTTGCAAACATGCATCAACTGCTCAGTCTGTTAGTAGGACGACAGTAGAATTAGCAGGACCCTGGAGCGCAAGCAGGTGTGTTATGTGGAATCTATAAGGAAATTACATAATTCCCTGTTCAACTACTTTTAAAAGACCTAGTCAGCGAATGTCTTTAACTCATTCTTCACTGTATTTATTCATATTACAAATAGCTGAAGTCATGTTGTTTGTATAAGCTTAATCTTCATTATTATTAATTGCTTTGTCAATAAGGACCCATATCATGCCTTCCCTCCTATTCATGCTGAAGGTGCGTTTCAGGCCAGGGTGCTTTTGGAATTGGGAGAAATACAGAACAGCTAGTCAGAACAGAAGCCATTTACAAATGTGATATTTATTTCTGGAAGATGATCATGTAAAATTGAATTAAAAATCATGTAAAAATGTAATGTTTTTGTCATAAGTGTGCCTCAGGTAAAAAAAAAAAAGATTTTAAATTAAATTTTATAACTATTACACTAAAAGTCCCAGTATAGAGATTTGAGCAGTATAGTGCAGTACTGAAATATCCGTGTGCTGGTGTATGTGCTGTTGCTATCACTGTATGTCACTGTGTCTTTGCTCATCAGTAGCTTCTTTCACAATGAGCTGGTCTGGAGAGGCCCACTGAAACTATTGTAATTGATGTCCTGGCTTTGCAAGTAGCTGTGACTCCTGACAGAGAGGCAGGAACATGTCCCAAGAGTGTGTTTTTGCTGGCAGAGCTGTGAGGGAACCTTTTGAGGACTCCAGCCCAAAGCTGCCACATTTTCAAAGTGCAGGGGGGACAAAAACAAACTGGAAGCAAAATATTTTGGACTGGAGGTTAAATCGATCATTTCAGAACCTGTGAAGTATCACTGCCCAGTGCAGATTTATAGCCATGACACAGCGATTTGTCTTTTTTATTAGCTGCCTTTAATCATGTGATGGAGATGCTAGTGCTATGGTTACCAAAGAGAGAGCGGGTGATGTCTCAATGGAGGCATAGTGTTCTCTCAGTTAAAATCCCTGCTGAATCTGACTGGACATTCCAGATAGAGATGTTGCTTCTGCCAGGGCACTATTTCACACTGAAACCTTTCCCTAAAGTGCTTCTTCTTTCCAAATGCAAGGACATTTAGAGGGAGATGACATCGGTGTGTGTGTGTGTATATGTGTAGCTTCAGGACAAGCTGACCCTGAAGGAGAAGGAGCTGCAGACTAAGCGACTGGACAGCCAGCTTCAGGAAGCAGAACTGGAGGCCCATGCCTGTGAGAGAGCTGCAGGTAGGGCAGTGGAGAGCACTGAATGGGAAAAGAATGAGTGTTTAACCCAGGCAAACTGACGAGCTGCCGTATTTTGAAACTTAGACTTTTACACACTCTTCGTTTTTTCAAGGGAGGTTTTTATAATGTCTGACCTTTAAAAATACAACAGTGGGAATTTTGTCGAAAGAGTCTGTTTTATTTCATTCAGCTATTTCATTCTGTCATGATGCATCACTGTGTCTGAGAATTTGCACTACTGTAAACAATTGCCCGTTTGTTTTACATGCACACAAGTTTTCAAGCATATTAAACGACATTGTAGCTAATTATTTTGTTAATGGAATTTGCTTGCTCCTCACCTTTGCTGAACAAATATTGAATTTGTTCATGGTCTTTTTTCCCCCCTTAACCATCCAGAAAGCCGCTTCTCCTTCTTTGATAATTAAAAGAAAACACAAGGCACATATAGAGCACAATTAGGCAGCCAATGGTTCGTTTAATAATGAGATGAACATGCATGTATTTGCCATCCTCATTTTAATACCATTTGCATGGTTCGGGAGGCTGTGTTTAATGAGCAAATTCTAGCTAAAATGCAATATTGATTTTCTTACTGAACTTTGTCATGGCTTAGCAGGTGGCTGCCTGTTTATCATTAAGCCATCTCAGCACGAGGACAGGAATTAGGTGTTGATGGATCTCTCTGCTACTTTCACTGGGCTTAAAAACAGAGCTGAGGACAGTCTGATAATCCTAAAACCTTGTGGGTTTTCCTGAATTGTCTCGGTGTGTGAGATGCATCCCTGCCTTGTTTAGGCTTTAATTCTGAGGCTTTACCTGAGAGACCGCAGACCACCTGGATGTTTGGGAAAGTTGTTTTTTATTAAAAGCTTGTGACATTGTTTATTCATTAGGGGTCAGATTTGCTTTGATTCTGTGAGAAAACTTTAAAAGTATTGAATATAGCACTATTGAATATCAATATTGTTTTTTTAATTTATACATATCAAAAATATTGTTTTCCATTGGAGTCCTATTTCTTGTTCTATCAGAGTGGTCCATTTGGGCCCTACTGGTCAAACACTCTATGATTCTGCCCTGAGTGGGGACTATGAGATGGTTTCTGACATCTATGAGTCGCATGTAATTGCTTGCTCTTTCTTTATAGTGGTGATAAACCAGGGTATTTTGATGCTGAATTTTCCATATAAAATGCCACGTCTGGAAGTGACTCTGACTGCAGGGCATAGCTGCTGTTTTTATTACTCCGGGCACACACATGTCAAACCTGAGTGGAGGCAGTCATCTCAAAATGAGGCTCACTTATAGTTATTAATACCTTTGCCACAGTGTTTCAGTAGCAATAACCTCTTTCCCAAGGAGCTTAGCCTTGTTATTGTGCAGCTGGAACGCTGGTTTCAGCAATACAAGAGTAATAACCACCCATATCTCTCTCTCTCTCTCTCTCTCTCCCTCCTCTCTTCTTTATTCTCTCTCTCTCTCTCCCTCCTCTCTTCTTTATTCTCTCTCTCTCTCTCTCCCTCCTCTCTTCTTTATTCTCTCTCTCTCTCTCTCTCCCTCCTCTCTTCTTTATTCTCT
>JBBPDA010000001.1:36024692-36034719 GCA_037974385.1 Arnoldichthys spilopterus
TCTCTCTATCTCTCTTTCTCTCCTCTCTTCCTTATTCCCTGTCTCTCTCTCTCTCTCTCTCTCTCTCTCTCTCTCTCTCTCTCTCTCTCTCTCCCTCTCTCCCTCCCTCCCTCCCTCAGTACTGGTGGAGGAGATTTATAAAGCTCAGAGGGAAAGAGACCAGGCTGTGATGGCCAGACTGCGGCTAGCTAATGAGGAGAGGGACGAAGCTCTTCTCCGAGCCAAGAAGCTTCAAGAGGCAGCACTGGAGTAAGTCCTCCTGTTACAGTGATCCAAACCAGCCTCTTTAATGTCTTTCCTGAGTCCTGTTTGAGGACCTGAGGCCTATATCTGTGTCAGTTATGTGTAGTCCTGACTACAGTCGGACGGATATCAATAAGCCGTCTGATGTTGAGATTGACAAACAAATTACACCAATATGATAGTTTTTGGTTTCATGTTCTGTTTTAAAACAGACTTGCAAACTGGCAGCAACCAATTGTTAACCCTTGTCACAGCAACAGTGACTGAACTGGTAAATATGAATAAAAAGCATGATTATGGTTAAAATAACATGTTTCTTGCGAGAGCATGAGCCTGATCAGGCTCTTGACACACTGCTTGGCAGTCAAAGTATTCAGTGATTTGTGATTGAGCAACGTTCACCAATTAGCACCACAAGTCAGCACATAAGGGGTGTTCTTTTTGCCCCATTACAGGATAGTAGTAATATTTATCATAGGTGTATATGCGATATGATATAAGATGTAAGAGTATAGAGGAAGTAATTTAGGTTTTTGAGGATTTGTTGTTATTGAACCTTAAATTGAATCAAATATTGATGCAATATTTGAAGCTTGTTAAAGTGAGTGAAAGTGTAAATCAGGTGAAGGAATCAGGACGTCCCATAGGCTCTACGAAATGCTAAATGAGAGGTTTCCCATTATGTCTCTTCCTTCAACCTTGTATTGCAAATCACCTTCAAAATTTTCAGGCCTTTTGCAGCGGTGCTTTAAGGCTTTGTGAACTGCACCCAGGGTGTGGGTTTACTCGCCAGCGCTGCAGGAGGCTGCTTTGTTCGTGCCGTTGCAGGACAAGCAGGATGAATGGACTGGGGTGGTGAGAAGGGTGAGGAGGGAAAAATCCAATATCGACTGGTTTGGAAATATATCAGAGAGGTGTGACATTTCATAAGAGTCCCCCTGCCCTAGTACTGGCTTGTCAGTCAAAAGAGTTGCAGTGCATAGGAAATCAATCAAGTCCTTCAGCTCAGCAGATATTTACCGTTAACACCCTGCCTCAACTGCCCTAATTAATGTGATCTTCTATTCCTGTTTGTTTAGTTTCCAGATAATGCTGGGTCCAGGTAGTTATGGGGTGAGAATGCTGTACTTAAGTCATGGGCCCGTTTTAAAGATAAAAGCCCCTCTGTGCACCTCCAAGAGATGACAGTCAATATGTCCCTGTGTATTTTGAGAAGTAATTACAATTTTACTTTGGGGAATACAGCTTAATGCGTTGAACTCTATGCTTTAACAGGCATATAAATATATATATAATATACTGAATGCCACCTGGTGTGTGCCTCATGAGTGTTTTTTATTCATATCTTCTTTGTTTTTTTTTTCTTTGTCCTGTTCTTAAGCATTAATCACATTGAACCTTATGTAATATTTAATTCTCTCTCGTGATTTACTGATAATTACCCAAGTCGCTCAAGTGAACTGCAATTATTAACAGATATGAAATGCATTTTCTGTGATTCCAATGAATGCCAGATCGCTTCCAAATCTAATTATGAAAATGCGTTTTTCTCTTTCGCTGTATTGCGGCAGTGCCCGTCTCTAGAAATGGTAATTGATAGCCAAGTATGTAGAATCCCATTATCTTGGGCAGAATAGGAGAGCGTGCTTTAAATCCTTATTTTCAGAGGTCACTCCTGGGTCCAGTGTGTGAATGAGTATGTACCTTTATAATGGGAGGTGATCCATGTAATGCCTTTGTAAATGAGATGAGAAGTTTTTGTTTTTTCTGCCAGAGGGAGCTTGGAACAACCAGATCCATTCTCAGAGGAAAGGGGACAAACAGACATTTCTGCAGTTTATCAGGCGATTGATCAGGCCCTGATCATGAATAGATTATCATGGAGCTTATTTGAGTGGGTAAAGCAATGTGTTTGTTAAATGCAAGATAAGTCCATGTGTTGAGTTGCAGTAATTTTAAGTTGAATTTGATATTAAATGTAAATTGTTGTAATAGTTGATCGTGACCTAGTGTGGAAGTAACCACACAATTGTTTTTCTTCTTAAGAGCAGCAAGTACCTAGAACTGTCTTAAAGACTGGCATACATATCATTCAAAGTGCACTGGTCTCTACTAAAGGCATCTTTACTTCCATAAAAAGGCTTTGTGCCAGCGGGGTCTAAACGATTCAGCCCTAATGCTTTTCTCCTCTTCTCTGCACATATGAACAATTGATCCCTGTAGTCATATAGAGTAGTAAACATTAATATCTTAACAGTTCACTGTCAGTGCAGAATGGACATTCTTGTGGAATAATAGCGAGGGCTGGTGGCACTTTTAATATGCCGCAGTGTCTTCTGCCCCACACCGAAAAACCAACAGAATGCAATTACTGGCTTTGGGGAGTGATCTCATTTTGCCAAATGGAGGAAAGGAAACTGATGGAAGCTCACTACATTTCATTTCTCCCTTTGTCTCACTTTATCACTCCCTCCCTTCCTCTCTCACTCTCCTTCTCTCCAGGCTGGAGAATATTAACCCAGAGGAAAGTGACATGGTAAGCCCTTTGGAGAATTTCATGTGGTCGTACAATTTTTCTGTGTACCGTTTTTGTGAGGCTGTCTTATATGAGAGAACGGCGTAGGAAACAAAGGATTGTGAGGGACTTTTAGAAAGCTGATCTCAAATTTGTTAAGTTTAGCTCTTATTTGACGTCAGATATGACAAACCTTTTAACAGGGATCAAATGATTGTTAACATGGAATAAACATGAACAGGAATCAGTGCCTGTCTTTTCTGTCCAATCAGGTAAACCCCTTCCCAAAAAAACTGGCTTAATGTGTGTTCCACAACCCAAAATTCTGTTTTGTTTATGTAAATCAGTGGTGTGTGTGTGTGTGTGTTTTTTCTTAAATATAAAATAATGAATAAAACACAAATACGATAAAATTATTGTACTGTATGTGCTGTTTTTGTCATATTTTGTTTTATTGTAGTAGCACTTTTCTCCCTGTTCCAAATGATCAGAGCTCAGAAGAATGATCTATACTTGAATAATTCATATTATTTATATTGAAAGTGTCTTGAAGTGTCATATTTTTGTCATATGATTCACCTTGATTCAATTTGTCCCTTTTTTCCTTTTTCAGCTTTTCAAATGTCAGAAAAATGAAATAAGACCCATTATATTTCATTGTTAAAATGTTTTGTGATGAAATATGTTTGCTCACCTATACCCACTGGCAGGTCCTTTGATAACCAAATGTGCTTCTTCTACAGCATCATCCCAAAGAGCTCATTTGCATTCTCTTTAAGAAGTGTATATAACCTCATGTCCTGACAAGGTCCAAAATCTCTATATGTCCGTGCTTGTGTGTGTCAGGACTTGGAGGAGTTGCTGAACAGGGTGCAGGTTGCGGACTCTGCCCTGAGCATTGAGCGCAGTGGCATGGCCATCATGGGGTGCATTCAGAAGGCCAGAGAGCGCCGCTCCAAGATCACCTCAGAAGAGATGAAAGCGGTCATAGAGGAGAGAGACAATGCCTTAACCAGGGTAGGAACCAGTGGCACAGCCATCCCAGCATTCACATTTGCACACCACACATTGTCTGCTAAGGGTTAGCCTTAACACACATCAGCTTTAAACACTTTACACACATTTGTTGTGTGCTAAGCCAGAAACCTTTATGCCGCTGGAATAAATCAAACACTTCTCTCTAAATATTGACTATCTCTCTTTCTTCCTGTGTTTTAACCCTCCTGCAAGATGCATTTGATTATCAGTCTATTAAACCACATACATCTGTTTATTCACTGAGCCAGCTCTGATTTAAGAATCAACATACCAGCTACCTAATTCACATGTAGTGACAAATATTGCTGCATAACTTCAAATATTTGATATACCATTCCAACACACATATTTCAATGAAATGAAAACAAACAAGCTGGTAGCCAAATATTGACATCAAGATATTTTACTCCATCGCGAGTTCAAGTGTGGGCCAGTGTATTTGCTCAGATTTCTCTTGATAAATATTGGCCATATTGCATAATGGTGTCATATTAAAGTCCATATCATTGTTGGAATAATCAGTTACGTCTTTGTGTGGTGCCGGCTGTTGGACTGGGCTATAATTTGCCGTTTTTATAAAAGAATGTTCTGGTGAAATTAGATTGGTTTAACCTGTTGGTTCAACACTATAGCCGTCTAAGTGAAAAGTCATGAAGCATTCTTCATACAGCGTTTTAAGTGGCATGAATGCAGTCAGTTTGTAAAATCGTGATGAAACTTCAAGGAGTGGGGGGGAGGGGAAGAAGTCTAAATGTGGTCAGAAAATCGTCCATGTAGGTGGTCACAGACTGAGGTCTGAACTGTTTTCCTCTGCTCTGATATTTCTGGGCTTGGATTCGCAGGAATATTTATGATTGGGATCCTTTCTGCAGCATTCCCTGTGGGCAACCTGCCTGGATTCTTTCCCGTTCTGCCCAACAGGACAGAAAGGCAGGCATAAGACATGTGGAGAAGAAAGGCAACACAACAGACTGAGTGTATGCTGAACAAATGCAGCTACACGGAACGCTTGCTGTGCTGCTGCTGCACCTCCATGGAAGAAAGGCTAGCCCTTTTTCACAAACACCAACTCTCTGTCTGTGGAACCTCACGTATGGATGAGCAGAGAGTCTGGTGTGTAAGAAAACTCAGCAGTGCAGTTACTTTGTTCTTACATAGTCCAACCTTAAGCGTTGTCATTCTGAACCACAGTTTAAGCAGTGATCACTCGCAGAGTTCATTTTCCCCCTCAAATTCATTTTCAGTGAAAAGTGAAAGTGAAAAGAAAATATCATAATATATCATAATTTTAAATCGTTTTTTGTAAATTTTAGATGGTAATTTTACATTTCGGTGCTCAAATTTAAAATTTAGAGTTAAATTTATTCCTCAAGCTTTTAACTTAAGATGCATACTTCTGTTAGTCGACAGCTTGAAACAAACACACTCCTGCACTGCAGCATAAGTTTGGTGTTTAGTTTAACCATCCATCTCACAATTGTACTGATGTAGTGGGGAAAAAAATCAAATGCACATCATCGCTATAGTAACAACCTTTTGTGTCAGTGTTTGGTGTCAATGTAACAATTTTTTTTTTTTTCCCCAAGTGATTTTGAACCTTTTCTATTGGCTCGTTCATTATGAAATGTTCTTACGATGTAAAGGGCATTTTCACATGGTGGAGGTTGTTTTAGATTTGACACTACGTTTACTTTCTTTACCACATACTTGTGAGCGCGAAAACCTTCAGGCTTTGTCCTTCAGTTTTCAAGATAAGAGAGCCTGGATCACAGCCTGCCGGCTCAACCAGAGTCTGGAAATTTGGTAGAGTGGAAAACCAGTGTCAACTTCTTCAGTACAAATGCAAGACCAGGTGTAACCTTGCTAACTCCACCCAAACTCCACCGCTATATTACCTCAATCCCCCATCCTGCCTCAGATCCTCATGAAATGGTGCCCTGGTTTTTCAGTGAGGCCAAAAACCCATCTATGGGGCAATTTCAGAAGTATGTTGCAAACGCTGGCCTAATCCCTCTGAGGCAGATATGGGTCCTCTCTCTATCCTTAAGGATTTCTCCCTCCCCTGCCGCTTCTCCCATCCCTCTCTTCATCTCGCAGGGATTAGCCGGCGGCAGCAGGCAGAGGACCGCCACATCCCTCCGGCCTGCTGGAATATGAAAAGCTGGATAAGTGTTGGGCGAAATAAATCTCATTCTCCCTTCTTCCCTCTCCTCGCGGCAAGCGGAGAATGAGATCCGCTTCGTTATGTCCCCACGCCTCATGCGTTTATTGAATTTCTTCTGATCTTGATAGAGTGCTGATGTTAAAGTGAGAGAGGAAATGAAGTCGCCCCTCTAGATGATTTAGGCCAGCCTCATTGTCGTTGAGATTTTATTCAGTGGATTCTTCCGCTCCCTGAGCAAGCTATTATGTGGCTTTACACTCCTTATACTGCCTGTAAGTGTCTAATTAGATAGAATTTCCGGTTTGACTGACACTCTGGATTACGGAGGGGAATTAAAGAGCATAACTAGGCTAATGTGTCTGTTCGTATGCCCCATTTCCACTCTGACTGGGGCTATTTTTGGGCCACTAGCAGCAGGGACAGGCCTTTGCGTCAGAACAGAGGTGCATTCTGATTTAAATACGTTTCCCTGCAAAAAACATCTGTTGCCTCGGAGCCATAACTCAGGCTGACACTAAAGAGGAGCTGTGTGTTTTGTCTGGCCGGCGGCAGTATTATTTTAGTCTGCAGAGGAAAGGGCCGGGAGTGGGCTCGGAGGCTGAGCGGCTTGTTTGCGCGGGCACTGGGCTTTGAGGCAGCTGGATATTGAAACATTGGGACTTGTCAGGCAGTGAGGATGGTTTACATTCCTGGTAAGTGTCCTTCGCTCTTGGAATGTGCACATGGGGAAGAGCACATATGGACTGGTCTGAAACAACCCGGCTTACAATAATACTCAGCATAGGGCCTGTCGCATTGCGCTGTTTATACTGTCGGTCTGTCTGTCTGTCTGTCTGTTGCTGCGTCCGTCTGCCAGTGCCGCCTTCCATCCTATGGCTGTGGAGAGAGAGAGAGAGGCAGGAGAAACTAATCTGTGTGAATAGATGATGGGACCACATTTAAACAACTGTTCCTATACAGTTATGATGATGATGATAAAGCCTCCATTGCTTCTCTTAAGGTTTGGGATCATATACCTGAAGCATTTACACACTTCGATGTTGAGTTGTGTGCATTCCCACATCATAAGGTTTTTTTTATTTTATTTTGAAATATAGCACAGATGGATCTGCCCCTCCAAGGATTACAGGCAGACAGACAGAGTAATATCAGTGGTGTGTGCTTTTACCGTAAATGTAATAACAACTGAGTTTGAGGGCTAGTATCCTGCAGAGATTTCACCTCGCATAGAACAGCTACAGTTACACACTGTTTCACTGCAACAGGTTCTTACCAGGTCTGCAAGCCACACTGTAAATATTAGTTCAACTCTGTATGTTAAATAATAATGAAGAGTGTAATCTGTATTCAGTGTGCATAGTTTATTTACCCAAAAAACAAACAATTGTGAAACAGAAGAGCAGATTTGCTGTGGACCTGTACCTTTCTTGAGTATCACTGACCTTTTGATGTTTCTCTGTTTAATGTGTTCATGTGCGAGTGGATGCATGCATCATACCACACACGGGCATTAAAAAAAAGTGACTGAGGGACAAAGAAAAAGAATAAAAATGAAGATACGTGGGGAGGGCCAAAGAGAGATGGACAATGCAATGGTGTTGAGGCATGTGTGAGGTCATGAGAGAGAATATGAATCCTGGAAAGGCAAATTGTGTATTCTCCCTGTTTGATAGTCAACATAAGTGCTGCCTGTCTAACACTCATTATACTTCTCCACAGTGCAAACGCCTTGAGCAGGAGCTCATACAGTCCAAAGAGCTGAGGCAGGCCAACAGTATCCGCCAATTGACAGCTCCCAATAACCAGGAACAGATGCACAAGGTGAAAGGACACACACAAGCGCACACACACACTGTCTTTGTGGCAGTATTTGTGACCGTTTTGTCTTTCGAATATTGCCAAATTCCCCACATTTTATCTCATGGTGATCCCACCACTCAAACCTTCAGCTGTTTTAGAAATAGAAAAAGTCTTAAATGACGTTGAAGATACATTTTTACATTAACTTCCATTATGAGTTCAGATGTGTTTTTACTTCTTCTTGTTTCAGCTGTGGCGATATGTGCTTATATGTGCATTTAACAACAATTATGTCAAATCATTATTCAGGGAAAACTCCAAGAAAGATATTTAAATTAAAATGAATCAATGTTGCAAATTGTACCCAAAAGTTAGAAAATAGCTTTATTTCATTAATTTTCATAAATTCTGTGCCCACAAGCTTTTGATGGGCAGTGGATGCAGAATACAGTACAGTATATTTAAAAAAATTCAGTGGGACTGTTTGCAGACAACCCTGCTTTTGCAGGTGGTCCCCCAGAACACAGATTCACCCACAAACACTGACCCCCTCAATCATCAGCCCATTAACCAATCAACCCTATCATTTATTAACTGGTATTGACTCTGAGGTGAACCTGCAGTGATTAGCGGCAGCAGAGCAGTGGCGTGAGGCCATGTCACACACGGTTTGAAGATGACACGGCCGGTCATCAGGCCACGATGCCTCGCCACAGGCCTGTCGGGGAGGAGCAGGGCAAACACAAGCCTGTTTGATTTGCTGTATTTATCTGATGCAGCCGGAGCCCTTGAGTTTAATGCAGAGTGCTGTAAAAGGGCCGTCATTAGATAGAGCTGAGTAAACACACTCTCAGAGAGAGAGAAAGAGAGAGAGAGGACACTTCAGCCAGGGAGCTGAGTCAGGGCCATGACCTGAGCCACTACACCATGCTCTCACACACAAGCATACACACACACACACACACACACACACAGCCGAATTTCAAATTAACCCCCCAACACACACACACACACACACACACACATTTCAGACAATATCTGTTTAACACATTCTCCTGAGGAGTGCAGGACAAAACATCTAGTCATTTTAGAGAGACATGCAGGGATAGCAACATGCATCATTTTTTTTCTAGTTTTCAGTCCTAAATCCAGTGAGTTATGTTTTGAACAGCTTATCAACATATTCCATATGACTAAACAATGATGCTTAACTGGTTTAAACCTAGCAAGTTCTTTTTCATGGTCACTGTTGGACAGCGCCAATCTTTCATGGGTAGGATGGATATATAGGTTTACTTACTACTATACGTCATGTATTTACTCATACATACTGTTGAATTTATAGATGATCATAAGACATGTGTCGTTTGAAAGTGGAAAGATTGGAAATTATTAAAGTAAATTCATTTTCACAATAAAATAAAAACACACATTAAATGCTGATAATCTGAAAGAAAGTCCAGTTTGAGTTTCCTGTCAGAGCTTTCCAGAGACTTCCAGCATTTTCTGATGGCTTATTAGGAAATATATTAAATTTTGTTATTAATGTAGCACTTGGGTTTTTTTTTCTATAAATCCCCTTAATTACAGATTGACTCCTGGGATTACAGAGTGGGGTTTTTAATTTAAAATGAAATGGGAACAGCTGTTGAAAAATTACTCAACAGTGCTGGGAACATATCCACAAAACAATTTAAAAATGAACAGGACTTCCATTTATCGACTGACATTTAACTTTAAAGAAATCACAGTAAAGCTGTAGGAAGAAATGAATTGAGTGAAAAATGTTGTACAAAAAGCTCATTCCTAAATCTTTATATCAAACTTGGAGCGCGTAAGCTTTTAGAGATTTATTCAGGGAGAAAATTAATTGCTAGGCTTTTAACTGCCACTCATATTTTTGAGACTGAGGAAGTTAACTGTTATTTTTTTATCATGAAGCAAAAACTGTGTGAAATTGGACAGATGCCAGCGAACGCTTTAATTCTGGTATATATGCCATAGTGTATATTATACCAAACCATAGAAAAATTCACAGTTTGACTCGAGGCTTTTGGCCTGAGACATTTCATCAGAAAACCTGGGGCTTTTCCCTGCTTTATCTTTGCAGTCCATCTCTGCTCCACCTGAGTCCTGGAACAAGAACCTGTTCAACAGCCATTTCATACATCTTCACCAAATGGATCTTAGATCTCTCTCTGTGTGTGTGTGTGTGTGTGTGTGTGTGTGTGTGTGTGTGTGTGTGTGTGTCTTTAGAACACTATACA
>JBBPDA010000001.1:36039566-36052066 GCA_037974385.1 Arnoldichthys spilopterus
GACAAGAATACGAGACAAGACAAAACAAGACAACGTACAGTGCAGTGGCAGTGGGTAAGGCGGAGATGTGCAAATATACTGTAATAACCTGCTCTTGTGGGCTCAAAAGCTTTTTTGCAATATATTAGCATTTTGTCAAAATATAGATTTTCATTCCTCTTTATAGGTTCAGTGGAAACTGCTTTGTTTCCTGTATTTCCTAACTTTCCTTTCCAAATCACTTGTGGTTAATGTGCATTAGGACTTTATTAAATAATTGAAGTGTCTCTGACTTTTGCATTGGACAAAACATCATATTATAAAGGTCAACTGTGTAACATTTTGGTGCATATTATTAAAAATTGCTCTGGAATTCCATGTGTAGATCCAGATGGAGTTGGAAACTACCCAGAGAGAACGAGACATGGCTGTGGAACTCAACTGCAAACTAGAGGTGGAGCTTCAGTCCCTACGCAGGTAACATGGGTGGGGCATCCCACCTTCCAATGTATAGACACAGGGCAAACCTTCAGCTTAAAGCATGCTTCCTTCACAAAGCTTGCATGACTGATTTAGTAGACTTAATCTAATTCCACACAACAAACCGTTTGACAAGAGTTAGACGATGCTTGATTTACCCAAACAAGCTTAGTCGTTAATGCCACTGCAGTTTTTATAAACCGAGCATAAAACAGTATACATGATATTAAAATCCTACTTGCAGTGTGTAGTACTTTTTTAAATACACATCTCTCCAACAATTCTCCCAGTGGAAATAAAATTACATATACCTGCAACTTCTCTCTCTCTCTTAAAATTGCTTGCTCTTTCTTTTATTCTGGTTTTTTTTTTGTTTGTTCACTGCTCTCTATTGCATTCTCCCTTGCTCGCTCTTTCTCTCTCTTACTCTCTCTCCCTCATTTGCTCTCGCTCAGTTTCTCGCTCGCTCTTTCTCTCTCTTACTCGCTCTCCCTCATTTGCACTCGCTCAGTTTCTCTCTCTCTCTTTCTCTCATTTTCCTCTCTCCCTGTTTCTTCCTCTCTCTTTCGCTCTTACTCCTGAAAGAGTCAGCTCATCGACTGCTCTCTATTTTAACTTCTTAATAAAGAGCCCCTCATGGCTCCCATCATCACTATACCTCTTATTAAAGCAGGCAGGAAACATTTATTGAGCGAGCTCAGCACTCCAGTCTAAGAACAGATAATAAATGCTAAAACTAGCTCTCATATGCATTGTGTGCTTTGGAATGATAAGAAACACAGCTGAAATAGGCGAGGCAAGCCATTGCCATGATATTCATGATTAGGAAGCATGAAGCGTGTTTCTAAGTCACGCAGTCTCTCTTCTTCACTCTTAAAAATAAAGCTTCTTAAATGCTTTTATGCTTGGAGTTATAAAGGTTCTATACCATTTTCCTCCCTAGAACCAGATTTCACTGACAAAAATGGTTAATCTATTGCAAGGGTATTTTTGGAGGCAAACCTAGTTTTTCTGTGCCATCGCTCTAACTAACTCTTTTTGCTACCTTTTATTTATGAAAGTTTATTGCAGCACATCCCCCATTCTCCTGCGGACTGTCTGGCCATTTTAAAGGCAGGGATTATTATTATTGTTTTTTTGCTGGGGTGTTGGAAACTCCTGAGATATTGACCACAGACATTTCACCACCGCCTAATGTGAGATTGTTTTGGCCCCTGATGCAGCCCTTTGCTTGTTTAAGACTTCTGTGCAATGGTAAATTGTACATCTCTACAATAGAGTTGAGAGATTCTTGTTCAGAATGGGTGTGGTGCACTGCAATAGACTCTCACACGCCTATAGCTTTTCTGTCAATAAACGCAGAAGCGATGTATGATAAACTGTATATCCGTGGTTTATCTGTCAGTCAGCTGAAGCTCAGTGGAAGATGCTGTATAAATACATATGACTCATAAACCGGTCTTTCTGGTTTGGGAGGCTATATCCTGTTACAGATAAAGTAGACGTCCGTCTTCTTCAAGGCTCCTAGAGAGAGGCTGTAGATGGCACATGGGGCAAAACCTCTGGGGGAAGTGGGGGGGGCTAACAGTTCCCGCGGTCTGCGTGTGCTAGGGAGGAGAAGGCAGACATTGTATTCAGCCAGACAATCTACATTGTGCTAGAGACAGGGGGTGCAGTCCTGCTCCCAGTTCCTATCAATGTGGCTTTGGAGCTGGACCTTTAAAGGGGAGAATCCTCTAGGCCCAACAAAGGCCAGAAGATGGCTGTGTGTGTTTGCTCTCAGGATTGCCCGGCCAACTCTATTGTGTCTTCTAGGATAACAGACAGTCTGAGTCAGATGAAAGGCCAGGGAACAGGCAAGCATAGGAAATGGACAGGACAGGCAGGGCAGAACAGCTCTGCTTTAGAGGTGCAGTGATCAATGTTTAGTTGCAGTAACCCATAAAAGCAAATTACTCATTATTTCTGTCAAACTGGGATTACATTACTTATTACTCCCTACTAAAGTAATCTCACTTATTTAAAATCTACACATATCTGTGCTCCTGGAAACTACAAGGAAAGAAAGTTTTATTCAGTAATATGTTTTAATGGTAAGCAGTAGCTTCAGTTTTTTGTTATGGTTTTATTATTCCAAAACCATGTCCAATATCCGTGCCACTGCTCTGAACAAGACAAGTAGTTATGCTTGATTAAAAGGAATGCACTTAGAAACTAGGCAGCAGAAACAGTTTAGAAACAGCCACCTACAAATAAAATCCTTATCAATAAAATGTACATTAATTAAAAATGCTCAATTTAGATGAAGTTGCAGCTCTTTCTTCTCCTCTGCAAGCTGCTTTTTTATGCATTAAATTCATATCCGCATGGTTAGATGATTGGTTGTGTAGTTTACAGCTGCAGAATGTTCGTTCCCCACACGTGCACTTAACTGTTCATGTACACAGTCATGAAATCATGCAGTGGAAATGCAAATAATGTAACTGGACATGCACCAAATTTTGCTTGAAACAGTAAATGGTAATGACACTTCAGGATCAGTTTGCAGTTCTGCGGCTGAAGTTCAGTTTGATTTTCTGTATTTCTATGCAGGGTGGTTTTGCTAAGATTAATTTGGCAGCTTCAGCCCTCTCAAAAAATAACTCGCATTACCTCTAAAACTTCAGGAAAAACGCCAAAGTCATTTTGGCTAAGGTGCATGCATAGCATAAGCCCATCTCACTTTGCCAGGGCTTTTTCTGTAGATGATGTGACTCTAGAACATTGAGTAGTCATAGATCTGGTCGATGAAGTGGGGAAAATTTTCCAGAATCTAAAAAAACATCAGACATGCAGCCCATTATGTAAGATCATAATACTAATGTACTAACTAGTCTCTTAACATTAGCAGAAGTTAATAAATCAGTGTTTCAATCCAATGGCAGCAGCTTTGTCAGTTGCCCGTCCCAAAAAAAATTTAGTTGCAAATAAAGGAAAACCACAAATATTCACAAATCTTTTCAATTATTTTAACCATTAACAACAGCTAAGAGGTGTTCAGACTTCAGAATCAGAAAAAAATCTTCATAGACAAAACACTTCCAAGACCATCACCACCATGTGCGGAGTGGAAACACGACCACAGCTTAATCGAAGTGCTAAAGTAACCAGCACGTCATGTAACATGACCTACAATAAATTAATAGAGAAATAATAGAGAAAAAGCATTAGCATTCTTTGTGCAAAGTATATCATATGTTACTCAGCTTCAGATTTTCCTGTTTCCCTGTTCCTGGACGATGCATGTGCAGATTGTCGCACTAATGTATTTGATATGTGAATGAGGTGCTGGATCCACATCCAACTTGTTCTGCCCCAAATAAGACTCCTCACATTCCTTCTATACTCTTCACTTGGAGAGTTTCCCTAAAAGACAAATGAGAGATCTTCAGATGAGACAGAGGGGGATGCAGTGTTACATATGTTTTGAATTCTTTTTTTCCCCCCACAGCGCCTTTACTGTGCTGTGAACACTGGGCTGTGGTGGCTCTGTCTCCTAAGGGCAGCTCCCTGCAGGTTAAGAACAGCACTGAGGTCAGGGCAAGTTGTTTTATTGGGTTGTCGTTGGCTGGCCTGTGCAGAGGAGGGCAGACGTTATGTAAGTATAAGGTGCTTTGTTTGAGTGTAAGCCAGTTGCAGAGGGAGTCCAAGCTGGGAAGGACATGGATTAACACCACGGTCCCCATACAGCCCAGCTCCCCAGAGATCACTCATTATCAGAGAGTGAAACAGCTCTGCCTGTCAACACCTCAGCTCAGCAGACTTTATCCTATACAGTGGACATTGTAATGCTCTGACATAAGATAAAAAAAAACAAGAAATTATTTAGATGCCCAATGGTACATGAGTGAGTGTGGTGAAGTCCCTTCTTTGTTCAATTTAACCTCATATTTCAGAAGGCTGATTATCTCTTGCGGTTATTTAAACTCCTCTGAATTATGCAATTTATTCGAGGTTCTAGATTTATCACAAATGTAAAGAAACTCTCTGATACTTATAACAGATTGCACTGTCTACATGCGTCGTCTTTGTAGACCAGTGGTAGGTTATGGTAGACAGTGACTGGTTGAGATGCTTGACAGGGTGTAGTCTAAACTCACTGTAGCGTCTCCCACCTTTGGATTTCTTTCGCTTGAAATTCTGTGCTGCAAAACACATTTTGTGGGTTGTCTGCATTGCTTCTCAGCAAGCGTGCGCTGCTGTGGAGGAACATATCAGGAAACTAATTCAAAACGCCCAGCAGTGCCTCTGTCCGCCCCCCAACCTCACCCCAAAACCCTCAACCTCTATATTTTATTAGTAGGTTGAACACCAACAGAAGTGGCAAGACTGAAAGTTTGGGTTGCAAATATGTGTATGAGAAAACATCATGGCCTTTATCAAAGCAGAGTGAGGTGTAACTGATGAGGAGGGGCTGAGCTGGGGTGTGGTTGCTTGTTGCCTTCTGCCCAGTGGAGGTTGCTGTGGATACCTGGCCTTAAAGTGGTGACCCCCTCTCTCTGGCCGCACACACGCTTGTTTTGTTGCCGCAGGTACGTCTCTGTCGAAAGGGTATTTTACATATCCTCTTTGATAGCATGCTGTGGTAAAGTTAATGTTTAACTCCTCTACACAGGTAGAGAGCCAGGTTCATTGGGATCCAGTCTCTGTGATTAGTTATCTTATGATTCTGGTTAATGTTTTGCAAAGTGCTCAGACCTGATGTCTGCTGGGCCTTCCAGAAACTAGAGCAACACACACACACACACACACACACACACACACACACACACACACACTCACATTAAACCCTAGGCAGGTGTAGCAGGCACACAATATGGCATTAAAGATAAGAACAAAACAGGAGCGGCGTAAATTGGGCCTGTCTGGCTACTTTTCCTCAGAGTGTAATTGAAGCATTATGTGCAAGCTGAAAACTATTTTTAGGTAGAGCTTTGGTGCCATGTCACACATCTTACTTGATAGAATAATGTCTAAATAGTTCATTACAGGGCAGGAAAAGGGCTTCATTTTAAAGCCTAACAGGTAAAATGTCCAGCTTTTCAGTCACCCAGTGTTTAGCCAGTCTGCTGTACCTCTGGTCGTATGTGGGCAGTCAGTGTTTGTGCTACTCAGTCATGCTTCCCTACTACTAAGCCAAACAGGCTTGGCAACGTTTAGGCGTTATTTACTTAATTACTTTTAGTGTCTTCTCATATAACACTCATAAAGAGAGTTGAGGTGGAGAGGGGGAACAAGAGAGAGATTTTATGTGTGGGTGAATGTTGGGGGGTGAGGGTTAAGATAAGATAATCCATAGTAAGGCATTGCTCCTCTGCCCTTGTTTGTCACTGTCATTGGACCTTCGTACCCAATATGTTTGCATTTAATTAAACAAAGCACACAACTTTACATCACTTCCTTGGCTATCAATATCACATCAGAATTGATTGCCTCTTGCTTTCAAAAAAAAAAAAAAAAAGGGAAAGCAAGAGCATGACACGGAAGCCTCCCTGAAACTAATTAGAAGGACAACAGGACAGAATGAGTAATATGACATTAAGGCATAAACATACACAATGATTGGGCTAAGGGACAAAGACCAGTGGCAATCAATCTAGCTTATTCTGTCAGACCTCCTCTGTAGCAGCGGTAGGAAAGGAGAGGTTTTATTGTTGTCTAATTGTGCTCCATTACTTGTATTGTTTCCCCGACTAATATGGTTGGGTTTTGTGAGGGGTCTCACCTGGCCAGAGTCCACCTGGCTGGTTATTAATGGCATGTACCGTGCCATAAAAGACCTTTGAATAGACTTGTATAGCAGATGCTGTTTAGACCCTTGACTTTTGAAAGCAGCATTTCATACGCAGCCCTCTCCTTTATACTTCAGCATGCATACACATGTGGCAGAAATTCTCAAGTCCTTTATTTATTTGTTGGGTTTTCACAAATCACTCTGACCTATTCGTTTTTTTTTTTTTGTTTTGACCATGACTCTAAGTGATGATCGATGCCATGTAATATGTGGAGCAGGTAACTGGTTCAAAGGTCCCCCTGCAGCCCCTGCTCTTTTCAAAACTGTGCTGCTATTATTGGTTCTTCTCCAATCACATAGAACACCTGCATAATTTTTTCTCCATGTTTTGAAATATATTATGAGAGTTGAGTTCATTTTTTTTTTTAACTCACCCTTTCTCCTTTTCCCCTGTATTCTTCCGTCACTCCCATCCCCTTGAAAACGACTTGTGTGAAACTCACCTTGAGTCTGACGCATTGCTGCGGAGCGTGCCGAACTGTAATGTATTCCACTGCCGTTCTGCTGCATTATTACCCCCAGATATTGTCTCGTGTACCGACATTCCATTTCAATATTAGATGTGTCTGTTGGCGCAGGGTGTTGATATAGAGTTATCATTTCTCACCTACAGGTAAACTGAGAGCGTGCTCTCACTCTATGGGTCAAGTTGTGTGTTTGTGTAAGGAACTTGGCCATTGGTATTTCTTTCCTTTTGCAGTGACAGAAGAGGCATAGCAAACCTGTTGGCATACTGCTATTCAAATATAACTGCTTTTGCCTCGATTTTCTTTTCTCTTTTTTTAGGAATATTTTATTGACTCTGCTACAGTAAAGTGATCCATGAATCCATAGTGGATTTTGTTTTTAAGTAAAAAAAAGTAAAATCTGCAATTTTGGCCTATTTTTGTTACCTTTTTTAGCTGAAACTCACAAACTCATTTATTACAGTGATGTAATAAATTAATTCAATAAATACACTCACATATATTGAGTATTTTCTGTTATCCAAATTTGCAACATAAATAACATTATTTTAATGGCCCAAGCAGTTTAAATTCTTGAATGAAAAATAGGCATATAAAGTGATGCAGCAAAAGAGGCAACTGGCTGTTTAGCCATGCACAATTGCTTGTTGCAGTAATTGTATTGTAATTATACCTTAAACATGGTATTTTTTGCTTTCTAAATACACTATGAGTGCTCTTATCTGCCTCATTATATTTGTCATAAAACATAACATAAAACATGTCATAATTGGGCCAAAATCCACAAAATCTCACCCCATACTTGAAGCAAGAATTTGCTATTTCTAACTATGGCCAATTCTGGTCATGCATTCCTAATGATAATGCACACAACATTAAAACAACTGACAGGTGACGTGAATAACACCTTATCTTGTTACAGTGGTACTTTTCAAGGGGTGGGGCAAATATGGGAGCATTAAACAGTCAGTTCATGAAGCTGATGTGTTAAAAGCAGGAAAAATAGACAAGCGTAATGATCTAAACCACTTTGACCACGGCCAAACTGTGATGGCTAGACAAATGGATCTGAGCATCTCCAGAACAGCAGGTCTTGTGAGGTGATCCAAGGAAGGACAACTCATGAACCCGCATAAGGGTCATGTGTGCCCAAAGTTCACTGATGCTCTTGAATCAAAGATGTCAGAACACAATGCACAACAGTCTGAGCTATTTTGGCTGCATGAGGGGGACCTGTGGTAGGTATTTTTAATGTTGATTTTTAATGGCTGGTTGGTGTATTAGCTTTGATTATATACACTGTATTACTGTATTCATATTGTATTAATATGGTTACTCCCCAACTGTCTGTCTATCCACCCATCCATCTGTCCATAGCAGTGAACTTAGTGTCTTGTAGTTGGTCTTTTTCTAAATTCTACCATGTTCAGTGTGGACTAAGAATGTTTACTGATGACTTAAACTGCTGGAAATTATTCAAACCTCATTTTTCCTCTTAGTCCGCAACAGAGACATGAATTCAGCTGGAAGGAGCCACACTCTCCTACCTGTGATAAGGACAGCCCTGCAGCCCAAACCCTGTTGAGCCGTCTGCAGCAGCTGACCTCAGACCTCCAGAGCACGCAGAACCAGCTGCGTCTGGCTCAGGAAGCTGAAAGCAACGCTACTGTGAAAGTGCAGAAGTGAGTACAGTCATTAGTAAACTAAGCACTTAACAATGAGAATGTGCCTTTTTTTAATCAGCTCACCATGGAGGAGCCTTCGGCAGAGAATAATGTTTGCTATTTGAAATCTCCTAAGTTTTATAGTCCTCTGTTATCTGTTCGGGTTTAAGTGGCCAGCAAAACAGCACATTTCTTTAAAGAAATATTGGATTTTATTCAAGTAAATTCTCTAAATTAAGAGTTTTTTTTGTAGTCTTTCTACCATTGGTGAATAACAATGTGTTTATGAATTTAAACGCTGAACCCTGTTTAGAGCCGTCTACCATTGACTTACTTCTGTTTCTTAATTCTTTTCCTGCACCTGTAACCTGTAAACAGCACTGCTCTGGTGTCCAACTCGCTCCTAGAAATCCATCCCATGTCATGTCCCTCTCTCTTTCCCTTTCTTACTCCTCTCCCTCACACCGGGGCTCCCCACGCAAAGCAAACACGTCTCAGCCTGCTGATCTATTTACATGTTGAATTAACCAACCAGGGGGTGGGGATGCAAAGCCGAGGGGGTGCTCATAACCCCGAGAGAACAACCATCACCCACTATCAGCTTGAGGAGCCTGAAAAACACAGACCTTTACTATTGTGTTTAAAGGTGTGGGGGTCCCGAAATGGTTCTTTTTTTGTGACAGACTATGTTCAGTAATGTGAGACTTTAGATCCCTTAATGCACTCTGCCCCACCCACTGCCAGTGTACAGATTTCATGGCAACTTCATTGAGATCCAGTTCATGCAGAATAGATATTAAATGCATTGCTTAAAAATGTACTAACCAGTGTCTTTCAGCTTTATACTGCTGGCATGTTCTGGTGATTTCTGTGATGTACAAGATCAAATTAAAAGGTGTTCTAGCATAGATAGGTATATTGCACAGATTCCCTCACTACTGGAACCTAAAGAAAAGCCTATACACCTTGTACTGAGTGTGCTTTCCACTCTCAGCACACACAACAGCATATTTTATCCATGTGATTGAATTCTGAACTGTGCAGTGTTCGTCTGAAGTAGTTTTCTGTGTCTCGTTTGTATGTGTTTGAGCCACTTGGCTGTTTGTTTTAACACTCTGATTTAGAGGCATGACCCAGCCATGTCCACAGTGCAAGGTTCAACTGTGTGTGAATAACAGTTACTGCTGTTAGGGGAACATCTATCTCACCACTGTGCTGTGCCATGTTACTGGAAGTAGAAACAAGTGAGTTCCTCACATTCTGAGAACCGTCATGTTATTTATTTCCCTGAAGCCTGAATCAGCGCCAGCGTCAAGGCTTAAGTCTTCTCTGTGCCAGACGCTGTGTAGTGGCCACACTCAGGACCAGTCCCTTCCCCCTTTTTTTTCCCCCCCAACCACAGTTTGTTTGCCAGAGAAGGGGCCTGAGGGTGGGGGTACGGCTGTGGCAGCACTGAGAAGGAGGTTGTTGCAGGGTGGAGGTGAAGGTGGGTTTTTTTGGACAAGGGAAGAAGAGAGCAGAGACAGACAGGGGCAGCATTAGTGTGCTGCGCAGACAGTGGGACAGGGCAGGGGGTATGAACTACTCACACCTGAACGCTAGCTGACACTCAGATGGATACCCCGCGGTCAATGGACACAGGCGGCTGTGGGAAGCATCTCTGACGTGGGGCTCGTCGCACAGCCGTGAGAAGAATGCAGAGCTGAAGCAGGAGGGCCTTGGCACCTTCACCACATTATGCTGGGAGGAGGAAGCCCTGAGCAGGCCCAGAATGTGGCACCTGAGTGCTGGGCCTACAGCCCTCATTGATTGAGGGGCTGAGCTGAAAGTCTAATGACCCACTGAATCAAACTTGGCCATGAGAAAAACACAAAGACCCCTTTCATCGGCCGGACGGCTCACAAATGGGCTGCAGCCGTTGCTTCCCATCAGGCCTCGGTCTTGCAGTGTGCTGTGTGGGCCTGCCGCTGTCTGGCACAGCTGGTGCTGACCCTCCATGCTGGCCTGTTGTTGCTGCTTCTTTGCCTACTCTGCCACTGATCACACTGTTCTTCTACAGCTTCCCACCTTTTCCTGAAACTGTAACGCTGTAAATGACATTTAGGTAGAAGTGTAGAAGCGTCTCTGTAGGAACACGTGCTATAGAAAAACCAATGCTGTTTTTAAATTTATGCAAGTCGCTGTTTATTCTGTCATTTTTTTGAGCTGTAATTGTTGGTTTTGCGACTCTGTGAATCCTTAATCAGGATTTATGTTTTTGCCGGATCTTCCCTGGCGTGTATGTTTGGGTTTACTGGCTACTCTCTGCAAACAGTGTTTCCCAAATCCCCAGCAGCACATCAGTACACCTTGGTCATCCTGCTGCAGAAGCGTAGACCCTCTAATTGTGAAAACGTGTCTAAAAGACTAATGAATATATTTAAAATCAGAAATTTTGCAAAAGGTTGGTGCATGTGTGCGTGTGTTTTTTTTTTTTTTTTTTTTTTTTTTTTTTTTTGTTTGTTTTGTCTTGGTTTTTTCGGGGGGGGGTTCGAAGTGGAGATGGTATGCGTCATTCAGTTTGCCTGTGTGTAAGTGTGCATGTATGCACGACTCCTGGGTTTAACAACAGTGACCTTTCATAAATATTAGTCAGTGTTTTATCCCTGTTTTCCCTCCCTCAGCCTCAGATTGATGTGACGCATCTCTTAGTCCCATTTGTTTGTCTGTGTATACACACACACACACACACACACATACGTGCTGAGTGTATACTCATGAAGTGTCTCAGTGTGCGTGAAATACATATGGCCCCACAGTTGTGTTCAAATCTCCCTGCGCAGGGAAACAGGTGGAGGCTGCTGGGGAAACAAGGCTTGGGTCAGACCACTCCCATATGCTCCCTGATAAGCAAGACCAGCACGTGTAGACAATGCCTAACCACGGCGCTCAACCACAGCTCGTTTTATTAGGCTGCTATTTCTAGATTTTGAAGGTATTGATTGGTCTTGATGTTTCTAGTGACGATAGGGCAGTTGCAGTGTCACAGTGCAGCAGTCATATTTACTCACAGGTTTCTTAACAGAAAATATTGATATTTATTTCTGGTCATAAGTTTTTGGAAGACACTTTGCCCACATTTGACAGAGTTTTTGTAATGCAAATAAAATTGTATTTAAATTATGGAAAAAGTCATATATTTAATTTTTTTAATTTGCACCTCAGTTTTTCTCTGCAATGACATGGAACAACTGGCCTTTCTGGAGAGCATTTTGTTTAAGCACCCATGTCCTACGTTTGTTGGAAATCCTTGTGTTTTCTTCCTACGGGCTACTACTCTATAAGATTTGTGTTGTTTTATTTCATTTTTACGTGATCATTTCCTAATCTCTCTGTATCCTTAGTTAAGCAGAGTGTTTTTTCTAGTGTGCCTTAAGACATATGTGATTTATGTAAATGAGCTCTATTCTGATTGGCTACAAATTTAAAAAGTAGTGTAAGTTGAAACACTCTTTATAATGCTCTTTTTAAATCTTTGCACCAGTGTTATATATATATATACTGTATGAACTGGCAAATGTATTGTTCGTGTACAGAAGCTTGACTTTTCAACAGATAAGACTTCCTAGCAAAAGTCTGTTCATCTTGCTCAGACATCTAGTAGGTTTTCCACATATTTTTGCCATTAATGAATAAATCAGTAAAATCATTATGCCCCCCCCCAAAAAAAGTGTTATTTTTAAATAATGGTTAGACAAATTTTGCAATGCATTGCTTTGTATAGCATTGTGTTTTCTGTGTTTTTTCCTATTAGAAGAACACAAAGCAATGAATATTTGTTACAATCCTGGTGTAAATGTTAATATTTGCAATTGTAGGCTTTATGAGAAAATGAGCATCTCCTCCCCTTAGTACACAGGCACTCCACAAGAGTGTTCACCATGTGCAGCACTAAGCCACTGGTCTTTCAACACACTCCTAAGCAGAGGTTTCTTTGCACAAAACAGTCTCGTTTGCCAAAGAAGGAGGGAAAAAGTACAATGGTGGGTATTTTAGGATCTGGTTTCAGTTTGAATGATGGTTTCCCTCTTTTAGAAA
>JBBPDA010000001.1:36056338-36087146 GCA_037974385.1 Arnoldichthys spilopterus
TAGACTGTAATTTAGGATGTGCTGTGTTTTAGGATAGACTGTAATTCAGGATGTGCTGTGTTTTAGGATAGACTGTATTTTAGTATGTGCTGTGTTTTAGGATAGACTGTATTTTAGGATGTGCTGTGTTTTAGGATAGACTGTAATTTAGGATGTGCTGTGTTTTAGGATAGACTGTAATTTAGGATGTGCTGTGTTTTAGGACGTGCTGTGTGCTGTAATTTAGAACTTGCTGTGTTTTAGGATGTGTTTTGTTTAATGATAGACTGTGTTTTAGGATGTGCTGTGTTTGTAATGTGCTGTAATTTAAGATGAGCTGTGTTCTAAGATGTTGATAAAGTGTGTAAACAGGGGGCGCGTGAATGAATGGGGGGATAATCACAGTCTCCATTAGGTTAGTCAGCCCGTTCTCTACCCCTCAGCTCAGTTCCCCCATTTTATTTACGCATCGGGGGGCAATTACATGATAATTAAATGAATTTCACGGTTAGTCAAGCCAACATGTGTGTGTACAAAATACCACGATCAAAGTGAAATCTGTTCAGGTTCACGTGGCCGGCGTGTAGGTTACCGCCGCACAAAAAGACGCGTTGGCCTCGTTGTGATAGTGTTAAAAAGCCCTTTTACAGCGCGATCGGATCTTTTCTGGCGCGGGGCTTTGAGGCTGCATTTGTGTTAGACTTGGATTTTCTCTTGGTCTTTTACCAAACACACGCAGAGCAGACGGGCTCAGCCAGCGCGCGCCTCTGCCTCTCCGCCTCCGCGCGGAGACCGCTCCTCAAACAAGCGCCTTCTAAACGACAGTGGCCACTAAGTCCCGCACTCTCCAAGTTTTTTCAGGCTTAGATTTTATTTATTGTATTTATGCTGCGGTTCGTTGTCTTAATGTGACAGAAAGAGGGACGCGTAACTAAAGGCCAGATTCACAGCTAAAATTTACTGAAGCTCGAATTATTCTGTAGGACACTCACATTCACTCACACACATTATAATATAATATATAATATAATTTGCACAGCTGCGTGCCTTTATTGATCTTTTGTTTATTTATCTCTGTTTATTTATCTTTATTTATTGCAGCATCCGCAATATCATAAATCTCATATAATGTATATATAAATATATATAAAAGATCAATAAAAACACGCCGCTGTGCGACGATGCACTGCTTACAGGAGCTCAAACAGACCTGAAAATGTTAAATAAATGAAGCACAATAAGGATCTGCGATTCAACACACACACACACACACACAGAGAGAGAGAGAGAGAGGAAACCCCTGCACAGGCGGTGGGCAAACAACTAAAGATAAAAATGCAGCGAACAAACAGTAAGGGGCGTGATTAAGAAATCCGTGTTTTATTCGTTATGCATTTCCACGCTTGATTAACTTAGTTCAGTACAAGATTGGGAATGGGAGGTTTTTCCTCAAACGAGGTAAATAAAAGCCAAAATAACGAGTAAAAGGACAACATCCAAATACAGCTGCAACAGACAGGTGCTTCGCCTCGTTTTTTCTTTTTTTCTTTTCTTTTTTTTACCTGCAGCGCGATCCACAAGAACCATAACTGACCTTCATTCGTGCACATTGTAACACATGGACACATCATAGCAGGGTCTACAAGTCTGGGGAGGATTACAACATTATTTTTACAAGCTCAAAATGGCCTTAAATACACTAGCAGTGATTTATAGGTGGGATATACAGTCATTCAGGGGAACACTTTACAATATTTTATTATACACATACACATTATTATTACACCTTAAAGTAACAGTCCTTTATGCACCGGGTGCATGCAAAAATAAAATAAAGTTTATCTGTGGGGGTCACGGTTGAGTTCAGTAAATAAAAGAAGAAGCTAGGAAGTGTTAAGAACCGGCCTTGAATACACACCTTGGTAGTAAGATGCCTCTAAAGCCGAGGGGTCCATGCTGGCTCTCCCGGCCATGGAAGCACTGCCGAGCGGCAGGCTGGAAGACATACCTGAGCCGTACGATGATGAATATTGCAACGCCTGTTCGTAAGCTTTCAAGTCCAGTTTGTGCTGCTGCTCCGAGGAGGACATTAAATTATTGATGGAAAACGGGTGGTTGAAAGAGTAATGGGGGTCCCCCTTTAGGTGCAGCTGAGACTCGTGGGCCATAGAGTGCGGGGGCAAGGGGAGAGAGGAGAGCGAGGTGGCAGAGCTGCCCACGGGGTGTATCTGTGGGCCACTGCTCTTTAGTTCAGAGCTGGTGGCCCCGCTTCTGTGCTCCAAGCTGTGCGGGCTGGATGTCTGGTTCGCACTGGAGTCCATGTGCCCGCTCTTTGTGCTCGCGCTGTCGCCCGAGGGCGAGCCTGACCCGTTCTGGTCTTTCCTTCCATCCGACCCTTTCCCGCTCCCCATTGACTTTTTGTCGCATTTGAAGCGCTTCTGTCTGCGCAGGTAACAGCCGTTCTCGAACATATTCCCAGAGTCCGGGTGCAGGGTCCAGTAAGAGCCTTTCCCCGGCTTGTCGGGCGACCGGGACACTTTGACAAAGCAGTCGTTGAAGGACAGCGAGTGTCTGATGGAGTTCTGCCACCTTTGTTGGTTCTGGCGGTAGTACGGGAAAAGGTCCATTATCCACTGATAGATCTCGCTGAGGGTGAGCATCTTGCTCGGCGACTGCTGGATCGCCATCGTGATGAGGGAGATGTAGGAGTATGGAGGCTTGGCGTGCGGGTAACTTCTCCTGAAAGTCTTGTTGTCGCGCGCCCGGTTGAGGCTGGGCTGAGCGTAGGTCATGGGGCTCATGGTGGGGCTGATGCTCGAGTAGGGGTTCAGCGCGTTCATGGACGTGTGCTGAGCCGAAATCGCGTTCATGTTGGTGGGGCTGAGAGCAGTGCCCATGGAGGACACACCGCCGCTCATTCCGTTCATCGCGCTACTCGCGTTCGACTGCATCCCCGCCATCGTCCCCGGGCTTAGGCCAGCGCCGAGAGCAGGGTTCGCGTAAGACATGTTGAAAGAGCTAGAGGTCATATTCCCACTGGTGGACATACTCATGTAACTGTTCATACTGTTCATGGAGCTCAGTCCGGCGTTCATGCTGCTGTTCGTCATTGGGGAGTACACCTGAAATCAACACAACACGTATTATTCAGGCCACATATTTAGATTTTTTACCTGCTTAGTGTACAAACTCAGGAGTATGAGGCGTGGATATTTTATGTGGTTTTACAATATCTGATCTATAGCATTTGATCTCAGAGAAATTAGAATAAACACATACACTGTATCATAAATGAGATGAATACAAAAGGATGAGGTTGGACACAGTCAGAAACATTACAAATATTACACCATTTTACTGACTGTTTTATATACTGTTTAGAAAGTAAAGAGACAAGATGTAGTATGCAGTGAACGAAATATGGCCAACTGTATTTTATATATATATATATATATACACACACACACACACACATATATATATAAATATACACATACATATATACACGTTATGTGTGTATACAATAAAATAATATAGTTATATTTATATATATATATATAAAATATATAAAAAGTCGAAAAATGTATAAAACAAGACTCTATATATATATAGTCTTGATATTTTGAAAATAAAAAATCACTTTATAAACAAATGTAAATAAATCTGTCTATCTCTTATATATAAATATATAAATATTATATATATATATAAATACATGTGAGTTAATTACTGGGAGGTATGCAGAATTTTATAGACATTGATAGATAAATATGAATACAGTGAAAATCCTATTTAATATTAAAACAACGATTTAACACACTTAAAACAGGCAAAATTTCAACAGCCCTTCTGTAAAACGCGCATCTTAACGGCCGCTTCACAATGGGATCTCTACTGCCACCACGTGGGACAGCAAGCGCCAGGTAAACCCTCATTAAGACCCACAACCAAACCCCCCTAGTTTTAATCGTAGACTCCTGGTCGCTCTGGAAGAAAGTGTTCCGGGGGAAAAAATCTCCCCTGTATAAACTACAGACTGTGCTGAAATAAACCTCCATCATCAGTGAAGCCGAGCTGCGTAAAATGATGTGCCTGGTGTCCAGTGATCGCACTCACCTCCTGCGCATCGCTGTAATAACTACTCCAGTCTGGAGTTTCGTGTCCTTCCATCTTCACTGCGCCCAGCATTATGGTGGGAACGTGCAAATGGTCAACATGCAGTTCTCACGCTGAAGTTTTCAGAAGGTGCTCCAGCGAATCGATCGTGGGGTGTTGGGCGGCGGCTTGTGCAGAGTGAGGAAATGTTGGGAGCGCAGTGAGTTCAGGGCTGTGGAGATCTTCCCCTAGGCGTTACGTAGGGAGCGGTACAGCCCACTTCACTGGCTCATTTGCCTAGGTCGCGCTCCTCACTCAGCTAACGCCTAAATATTTCCTCTGCTTTTGCATAGAAGCCGTTCGTACTAAGGGTTAACAAAACTTTTTTAGAAGTTTTTTTGTAGGTAGTGGACCACCAAAAACCCTAAATATAAAAGACCCCTCGCGTTTACGGCCCTCGTACCTAAATAAAGTTTAGACAGATTCAGTTTTACGCACTAATTCATGATCTGCATTTTAAAGTAAACATATACCAAACTACACATATTTCCAAAAACATAATCGCTGTTGTTATATGAAGCTGGGCTGAGCAGCAGTTTGTCGCAGCGCAGATGCAGATGTCAGGAAGGCCTGTGCTCAGTGCGGGGCTGTAGCTCCGGAGATGTTGTTGGAAGCGGTAAAGGTGAAGCGGCTCCCGCCGTCCCGCTGTCCCGCCCCTCCCGCGGATAAACAGGGCTTACACATTTCCCACTGTAGCCGCGCACCTGCTAATGAGCGAGTAACAGCGCTCATCACCCACTTCCAGCGGATTATCTCCGAGTGATCTCCAACACAATTACAGCACAAATCGATTTTTCACGGGGCGGAATGAGGCAGAACATTAGAGCGTGTTATCACCGCCCCCCGAGAGAGGGGGCTTCACTTCAGCCGGGCTCAGCCACCGTCGTCAAAAACTCACTGCACCGAGAAACGCTTTATTTCTCCGGGTGGTCGTTTCAGGTGTAGTGAGTAAAATAAGTGTGCTTGACTCGAGTCAGATGTTTCTCCTGAGCTGGGAATGTGCGGTTAAACCATTCGACGCTCAACACGTCTGAAGTATCGTTTCTGTCCGGCAAAATCCTGCACTTCCAGAATGACAACTTTACACGAAAAGCACTAAACCTTCTTAGCTCATAATGAACGTTAATGTAAAATGTACATTTTGTAAGTAATTCAGGACCATTTTTGGTTTATTTATTGTAAAATTTTGCACATAGTGTATGTGTCAGTCATTGTTTTCAAATTGTGCAAAAATGCAAAAAAAAAATTTGAAATTGTTTTAAATTTGAAATTGAGATACAAAGGTTTGTCTAACAGCAACGATTTTTAAAATGTGGGCCTAGATCTAGATGCTCAGGTCAAGATTTGATGTTTTTGTCCTCCGGCTCGCACGTGCTTGTTTGTGTGTGTTCACGGACTGTGGAAACGCTCGTCATGGTCGCCACGTGTTTTTTCACATCATCCACATCGTTAACGTGGCGCTAGCAGCACATGGTTCAGCAGCAGCGACCTGAAGAACACAATAAACAATATAAACAACCGAAGGGCTTGTGAACTGAACCGTGCACACATTTAAACGGATATAATGCCAACGATCTTCAGGCTGCGCGGATTAAGCGGAGCGCACGAGGAAGCTGTTCTCCGGGTCGTGGAGCTGAGGGCGGAAGTGTCCGGCGCACCGTTTCCACGCCTGTTTACAGTAACAGTTGCTAGGAGACAGCGTTGCCGCACCGCCCTGCGCCGAGAGTGGGAGAAGTTTGTAAAAGTTGCTTTAGGGGAAGTTTTAAAGTTTAGCTGTACATCTGAGTCCTTACCAAACCAACACAGTTGTTAATAAATCGTGAACGGTTGCGAATTGCTGAGGAAAGTCATTTGTTAAAGGTAAGCGTTTCATTTAAAAAACGTAAAAGGTTAAGAAGTGACTCAGTAGAGTTTACTAGCATTAGCCGTTAGCTTAGCCGATGCTTAAAAGGTTAAAATACAACTCTTTGGTGTAGTGGAAGTTACTATAAAACAAATAAAAAATATATAATATTAAAGATTAAGAATTTGCTACATTTGGAGCCTGTGTTTATATACCACATATATGTCAAATAGAAATCACGGAACTGTAAAGACCTTTATTTTCTTTCTTATTCTGATGTCATACTGAGATACTAACCAATGAACGCACTCCTTTACATCCTCATTTCATACTGATGTTTATTTCCCCTTAAGAGTTGTGAGCCCTCTTTATAATCAGGTAAATAATAATGGCTAAATCTGTCTGTGGGAATATGCCAAATTTAGATAACACCTGTTTTCTATGCAAAGCATAAACCCATATAAGAACCCATATAATACAATACACTGATATTAAATTAGCACTTTGTAACACCTACACTTAAGTTTTTTGAGGTACTGAGTAATAAATATAAAACAGGCATATGTCAAATACTAATACGTCACACACCTAGTATGCCTCTGTAATATTTGTTTTGTTTGAATCATTGTCCTGCTTCTGTGGGTGCTGCATCATCCAGTGAAGTGTGTTCTTAGAATTCATTTTTGTAAACTCTGTGTGCAGTTCTAGTTACAACCTCGACTGCATCCATATAGCCCCCTCCAAATACTTGGAAAATTTTTGAATATATGTTTTGCATTTAGTTGTGTAATAAGTAAACAAACAAACAAATAAGTACATAACTACAAAAATATGGCAGTGTGAGATCCAGTTGGAAAATATGTAAAATAAGATCCGACAGAATGTTTTGTAATTGTTCCAGGATGTAAAATACTTGGATCTTCTAAAACTAGATTTGCAGAGTACTGACACACAGCTGTTAAAATGCTATTGAGATTCCTGTTGATCTGTGTTGCTTTTTCAAATGCATTTAAAATTAGAAAAATGAAAAGCGCTTTATCTGTGCATAAGGCCACAGAGCTTATGTGTTCTGCATAAGGCAATAATATGGTGCACTGACAGTTCAGAACGTTCACCAATTTTTCCAATTTTTTTTCCAATTTATCGATCATTCTACCAACAACCTTTAATAGTAAACATTGTCCAAATGTCATGAAGTTGTGTTTGGTAAATGTGAAACAGTACCAATTGTAACAGTATCAGTACCAACCCAAGCCTTTATGTGGCCCTAAGCAGAATTTTTATTGTAGCATTTCACACACCCGTCTTACAACCTGTTATAGTTTAATTAGTAGTGTTGCCTACATCATACCAGTTACAGTCATCTCTGTGTTGATGGAAAAAGTAATGTCAGAAAACAGGGACTTCTGGTGCAGAGAAATAACAAAAGAAGAAAACATAAGATGAGAGATAAAGGCATAATTGCATGACTAAAGTTAGCTAACAAGTAAACGTGCACTGACTAAAAGGAAGGCTTGTTTGACACAATAATCAGACAGTGAATTTTAATGGTAAAACACTGCAATTAGTCATGCAAAAAATTTTTTATCTTGCTCTTTTTCATTTATCTTTTCTCTGCTACATAATATGTCCTTTTTGGGACATATGTTTGTTATTTTTGAGGCATTTTCCATCAACACAGAAGAGAAAATTCTGTTGATGTCTGTAACCTTGGCATTGGCAGCATTTGTTGCTAAACCAGTATTATTAGCTAACCAGCCCATTAACATTATATTACATTTTGTGTGTGATTACTATTAACATAAATCACAAAAATAAATAAAAAGTAAAGTGGAGAACATTTCAAGTGTTCTCAGGGGCCCTCTGGTGGCCATGGGGGCCCAAAGCAGGTCTCACTATAAACACAAAAAAAATTAAAAAGTAAAAAACTAAATGTATCTTACCCTCAATATGGTAAAATGAACCTCCTAAATTTATGCCTAGAAACAAAAAAGTACAGAAAGAAACAGATTACTCAAATGTCTAAGCATTCAGAATGACTGATTAGGGTTTTGCTTAAATTAGGCCTCATACATTGGTGACATGGTAAGAGTCCTGATACCTCACTGGTTCCGCCTGCACACTGGTTTGAGTGACACCAGCTGGTAACAGTAGAATTTTTTATTTCTTTGAATTTATTTTGCTGCTAACATGAACACTGAAGATTTTAAACTTCTCTTCATGGCCTCAAAATATCCCAACATGTACAAACAAATGTGTCTTACACTTAAAACATGTTTACAGTTTACAGTTACATGTTACCTGACTATAATATGTTGAAACAAATATGTAAATATTTAATAAAGACATAAACAAATAGCTAGCACTTGCTAATGTGATAGGCTTTGTGAAGCAGTGCTAGCATGACAATTTTTATGACAAACAGTTCATTGAAACAGCCTCGCAGTGTGAGAAGTGGGATCTGCTTATCTGCTTCACAGAGGGAAGCATCCAGATCTGTTTAATTTACACCAGTAACCTCAAGGTTCTCATGTCCATGTTTCTTCAAAATGTTTCGTATAGGGTATTAGAAGAGCACAGGTAAAAAAATTACTCACATTAACTTAATGCTAAAATATTAAAGTGAAGTTACAATTTTAGACACTTTTTTTTTTTGCATTTTACCCACTCTGTTTAATCAGTTTTTCTTAATTCCACCCAGTACTACATTTGAATACTTTTATGTTTTTCATCATTGACAGTTTGATAGCTTATGCACATTCACACAGGAAGCATGCCAGGAATGCTGAGGACATTAAAGTACAGTGTGGAGCTAAAGATGAAGAGGTTGGTTGAGAAGCTGTATAAAAATCTTATCAGTATTATCAACAATTGAGACTCTTCATAGGTAAGTCGCAGCAGAGCACTTCAGCACTAACTTCACATTTACATTCTCCACTCTTACCTGAATTACCTAAGCAAATGAATTTAGTGTCTGCAGATGCTCACCATGTATTAACTACGCCTGAGACCAGACAGCCACCTATGTTTGATGTGCCACTCAACTCTGTGAAGACCCTCTCCCTTCCATGAAGTGTTCTTCCGTTCTATATATGGCAAAAGCATTTAAAATGAGAAAAGGCATACAACCAAATGTGCACCATGAAAACACATCTATGAGTGGCAAGGCTCTAAAACATTGTGCTGTTTCAGAGGCAGCCCTGAAGCCAGCAATAGCATCTTTTGCAGGGACAGCTAGATTAATGTCTATGTGTAAAAGGCCACAGCCACCTGCTAAGCCAAGATCAGAGAGGCCTTCGTCATTAGGGGGCACCTTTAAGATTCATACTCATTCACAGTTGGTGTCAGGTAAAAAAAAGAAAGCTCCTAGCACTCAGACTGAGTGTCCAGCTCTCATGAGTAGAAGAGACTTGCTGACCTCCTTAAGGTCTAATGAAAGAACAGTGGACAGTGAGGAGCTGACTTCGGATGAATCAAAACAGAATGGACAGGAGCACAGAAAGGCAAGCAACAAAAAAGAAACACAGCTAATGGAAATGCAGCAGGAACAGACACACTCTAAAAAGTGCAGCTCAGGCAGTCTTAAAGGCAGCTCTGCCAACAGCACTGTTCAAAGTGTGAAGTCTACTGCTGAACTGCTAGAGGAAGCCATGAATATTGCAGCTGAGCGACCACAGAAGGCTGACCACCAGAGGGTGGCAGAGAAAAGAGTGTCGGAGATGCTAATGAGGGAGGGTGGACAAATAGCAAATGAGCTCAACTCATCTGTGCAGAGTCGGGACCAAGGTAGAGCCACCACTCCCTCTGAGCTGAAAATTAAAGACCCAAAGAAGAGAGAGTTTGAGGACAATAATATTTCTGATAAGGAGGTGAGTAGACTGCATAGGCAATGAAATTTGTCTTTTTAATCAGTACTATCAAAACTTACATACACTTTTGCTGCCCAAATATTGAAACAACTTGAATAGTACAGTGTAATTATCTCCCTCTCCTTTCTACTTTTACTTTTGATGTTTTTCTTAAATAAAACAGAATAGAATAGAATAGAATAAAATAGAATAGAATGATGCTATGCAATGATGTGCCTTTTCCAGATGCCCCCTCAGTCGGACTAAGTGGCAAAAGCAGGAGCAAAACAAATGATAATCAGCTTAAATTAAAGGCAGTTATACTTGATAGACATCCTAACAACTTATTAAAGAACCAGTGGTCCATGGCCAGTGACATTTGACCAGGAATCAGGCTTTCAAATCCATTAATGTTGAAAACAAGACTACTCTTGTCTAAGCTCACAGATGTTTTGTAAAGTATCTATATGACATTAAACACTTTCAGTTTCCTACCATTACTCAGTATAGCTACAGTCTTTCTCTGCTAAAATTGTTGGTTAGCTTTTGTACAGAATACTTCTTGGGCTTGTAAACTTTACGCATATTTGTTTTTAATATAATATATATATAAAAGTTGTTAGATACCTGAAAATTACAGTGTTGATTGATTGACAGCACAGATTCATAACTATTAAGAATAAAATGTGGTAAAACACAGGCCTGGTGTACAGTGTTATATCATGTAGACAGTACTCTGCAGTATGTTTTAGTCAATAAATAGTGTAAATAGTGATTTTATATATCTAGAGTCTTGTTAACCTTTCTTCCTGGAAGCCCAGTATTATTTGTAGCTCCTGTCCAATACCTGGTGTGATATTCTGACAATGTTTTATGCAAGGTCTGGGCCCAGAATGAACTCCTTGCAACAGTGGTAGAAGGCATCAGAGAACAAAGCCTTCCATCAGCTCCTATGCATCATGGACCTCTTTTATCAGGAAGCTATGAGGTAGTTATACTGTTTTTATAGAAATGCCAAGAAGCCATGTCAGACAGGAAAATTCTCAAGCATCTCTCCTCTCAGGAATTCGTGAAATATGGCTTTTATCCTTTACATGGCAAATTCTTGCCAAATAAATCATATTTCTGTTTATGACAATGCTAAAGTTTTGATATCATACTGTGTATAAACTGCACTGTTGCTGTCTTTGTATGTTTTGCAGGTGACTGATATGGCTGAATTAGAGGCTCGAGGGGGTAGTTTTGCTCCAATCTTAAGACCTCAAAGGGTGTCCCAACAACCACGAACCACCCAAGGCCTCTCCATCCTCGCAACCCGGACACCTAATACAGAGTAAACGTTCCCTAAATGCTAATAGACCTCCCTATCCCAGCATAGCTGATCCAGCTCACCAACTATTCCCAAACCCTCCATCATAAATCAGGTGTAGTGCTGAGAACCACTGTTCTAATCCATGTTACCTCAAATATGTGAGTAATGTTTTTTTGATTTTGGTTTTGCAAGCTTTTAGCTTAAATTACATGTTCTCTTGGGTCTAATCAGCAGACCATTTCTGGGTTTTTTCTTTCTCTTTTATCAACATGCCTAAAACAGTATAGCCATAAACAAAATGGTACTAGGCTGTTCTTTCAATGTTCTTATTCAGCAGTTCTCAAACTTTAGACTAAGGCTCCCTTTATGGATAATTCCATTAGCTCCCACAAGAACCTGTCCCATTAGGACAACTGTAATATTACAGGTAGCCTGTTAAGGGGTCATTAAATGGCCATGAATTGTGGTTGGTTGGCACATACAAGGTACTTAAATTAAGTAAAAGAGGAACTAGAGAAACTAAAGAAAATAGTTGAAAATATAACATTTAGCCATTTTTTATTGAGGAAAAGAATCCAATATTACATATTTGTGAGTGACAAAAAAATGTAAACCAGTAGCTTGGAGGAATTGTATCAAATTTTTTGATACAGAACAGCTTAAACTCTGGGGTATTGGTTATCTCTGTAACGTCCCGTCTCACTTCTCGTCTTCGTCAGGTTTCATGTCTTCCCATGTGCTCCCGGTCTCATGTTTTGCTTTAGCCCCGCCTTGTCTCCGCGCTCGTCACCTGTCCCTCGTCGTTATCTCCTCCCTGCGTCAGGTGTTCTTTGTTTAGTGTTCCTATTTAGTCTTGTGTGTTTGTCTTAGTCCTCGTCGGTTATTGTCGTTAGTTTCGCTGACCCTGTTTATAGATGTTCTAGTTTTCTAGAGGTTCACATACTTTTACCACTCAGATATGTAACATTAGATAATTTACACAATAAATATCCAAGTATAATATTTTGTCTCATTTGTTTAATTGACTTCTCATTATCTATTTTTAATACCTTATTTGACATGTTAGGTCATATTTATGCAGATATATAGAAAATTACAAATAAAGTTTCACACAAAGTGTATAAAAAGTGTAAAAAAATTAAAGTTTTGCAACTAAAGCATCATTTAAATAGTCATTTTAGTTTTGATTTCATTGGCTTTTTCTTCATTTTACTCTTTATGGTCTCTCAGCATAAGTCTGAGTGAACCAGCCTTACGTTAGTCAGTCTTTCTGGGTTTTCCCCTCATTCTACACTATGTGGCAAGCTCACACACTTACCTCTTCAACTTATTATCAGGATGTCAATCTTGCACATCTCTTCACCTATAAGGCGACTAAGGGTGGCCTCTGGTTGAGACAAAGTCTGAGTCTCCGTTTAAGGGAGCCTGAGTGAGTGACTAAGCTGTCATCAGCTACCTTTCAGTATCATTTAAGAGGCAGTGACGCAGTCCATAATTACCCTTCACCTCCACCCCTCAGCCATGTGCCAGGTCAGCCTGGAGCCTCCACACCCCAAAACTCCTCCTCTCAGTCTCTCACTCACTCACCTAACTGCACAATTTACTACCTGCAAGTGCAAAGTTGGACTTAGGCCACCCGCTCACTCCAAAAACACGACCACAACAATAGCCTTTTAATTACTAGCTTCTTCCAGTTTGTGGAGGGTCACTGAAAAAGGTTCTTCTGGATGCAGTTGAGAGGTTTTAAATGAGAGCAGCCTGCCTGTGGGGTAGATGAATAGAGAGTAGGCTGGAGGTTGTCCTTCACGCTTTAGGAATGTTTTCTTTCAGGCAAGGCAGGGCCCATGACTTTGGTGTGACCTTTCAGGTCTGTCGCTGAGGCTTATCCGTGCCAGAGAGAGGTGATAAATCTGGCTTGTGACAAGCCAAAATGAATGCCCACCATAAATTTGCTGCTGTCAGTGGAGAAGGAGGCAGCCATGCTCCTTCTCCTGCCTGCCCGTAGATTGACTAACACAATGAGCCCACACACAAACGCAGGCATGATTTCGCAGTCCTCTGTCTTCAGTTCAAACAGTGGTGAGAAGTTATAGCACTGTCGATCTGTGTAAATAGACTGATAAATCGTTGGTTTGTGGCAGAGAGACTAGATCCTTTTTTTAGCAGAGACTGTGATAAAGGAGATTGAATGGATTCACTCTCAGGTCAGCATATGTTTGTCTTAATCATTTTTCATGGTACCACCTAACAATAAGACTATCCTTATAAAGGGTTTATTAATGATTTATATTAAGTTTATTAGTGTTAATTAATTAGGATATAAAAGCCTTTAAAATATTAATAAGCAGTTTAAGCCTGTAAATAAAAGGCTGCCAAGCTGTCTTTTAACAGACTACAACCAACTCCCAACCCCCAGGATTTAGGAGCTCTTTGTATGTAAAAACCTCCTCACCCTTGCCTATTTATGCATGTTTTAAAGCTGCTTATTAATGCTTTTTGGGTTGTTTACAACCTTATCATTTATCATTGATAAACAAATTGTACATCATTCATGAAGTCTTTATAATAGTAAAGTCTTAGTGTAATATATAGTATTATTGTAAAATTTACATTTCTCGTTTACATATCCATGGAAAACGCAAAGTTACAAAATTCCCTTTTCCTGCTGTTCTTTTGCTTATAATTATAATCATCATCTTTTGTATCATCAGCAAAGTAGACCTGTGCTAGCCTGAACACCTGTTAAATTTACTGTCCTAATTTTCTTTAGGAGATAAAGCTGAAGTGTATACGCTGAGATATTTTCTTTTCATTGTTTATGTATTTCACAGTTCAGAACAGTACAAAAGCATCCACCACCTTTGTACCACAACTGTCCATCACGTCTTGCCTGTGGAGCTGCAGCGGGCCTCTAGAGTATACCACGCTCAGAACACACTACTGGCTACTCCACATTTTTACCAGGGGAGGGCAGCATTCCAACATATGGCTATCCATCTTGATGCTCAGGGGTACTGAACAGACCTACCTTCATGTCTTACTTTTAACATTTACATTTACATTTATTCATTTGGCTGATGCTTTTATCCAAAGCGACTTCCAGGAGGAAACAATCAAGCGTTCGCATTGCATAGAGTAACACTGAAGGTGGTGCCACAAGAAGACCAACACATTTCTTGTAGTAGTAGAAATAAATAACAAACGCAACTGCTATAATACATATGCTAAGTGCTTATACTACTACAGACAGCAACTACTGCAATAAATGCATACACCAAGTTCTTATACTACTACAGAGAGCAACTTCAATAAATACATACGCAAAGTGCTTACACTAACTACAGAGAACCGCTATAACAATGGATACATGTGCCAAGTGCTTACAAAAACTACTACAATATAACAGTTGACAAGTGCTATAGTAAAAACTGCAGTAAAGACTAAGTGGTTCATTATTTTATATTATTTATATATATTTTTATTTTTATTATTATCAGAGTATTTTAGGGGTCCATCGTCTCTGATAATATTACACTTGGCTGATATTTTTACGACTGTGATTTCTAGTGTGAGTATGAGGGCTGTGGTGAGAGATTCCCAGTGATATAGTGTTTGTGTGCTATAGGGTAATGTGTGAAGGTGTTCCTTTGGAGCAAGTTGGAAACACGGAGGAGACAAGTGGTGTTACACACCTTCCTGCACAGCCGTCAAGTGCTCTGGCAGACTGGCAAAGGATTGCAGAGTACTATGTAAAAAAACCCAGGATGATCATGTGTGGACGTGCGGTAAGACAGACACCTCATCAATTGTCTCTCATTGAAGCGGAACATGACCCAAACTCCAACGTGACTAAATTTAACTCATAACTAACTTAAATAGAACAATTCAACAGATGTCTGACCTTTTACTTAACCACCATGAATTTCTATGTGGAGCTGTGGTAATTATCCTCAAGGGATCAATAGGAAATTATGGGCCTGACTGCTTATTGCTGTGTTTCTCAGGTGTTGGTTATGAAATGTCTCTAGATGGCATCAGACACACATATAAGCTGTGGAGTAGCAGAATATATTCACGTAACAGTAAATTTACACAAGCATCTGGAATTGTAGTGTCATGCATTTGATCTGTTTATAGCGGAGATTAAAACCTTATTCTGTATTCACTAAAACCCTTATTTCAACAGTGAATTAAATAAACTTTATTGACTTATTCCTGACTTCCTCCATGTCAAAACTTACATGTACATTTTCATAAAACCACACACCAAACATGAAAAAACACTTATTCCAATCTTCACATAAGATGTTTCCGTTTCACGTTTTAACTGGGCATTTATGAACAGAATCAGCAAAAATCATAATTTATCATAATCATAATCAAAGTTTTTTACTCAAACACATCAAAACACACAACTTTCAATATCGGTATGTTTTTTTAGATTTTGGCCAGTCTTTGATCTAACTGAATGAAGTTAATAACATGAGGCAGGTAAAATCACTCACACTGTGTTCGAATCCGGACGCTACACCTGTACAAAAATGCCTAATTTTCCATGACTCATTGTGTTAGATAGACAGCCACCTCTTACTTTCAGTGTTACAATGCAGCCCAGTAGAATCATGTTATTTAAAATGTCTCCTGCTTATTTATGATTTTAAAATGTCAGTTTGACCAATTAAAGAGCAAATAATGTTATTTTGCTATGTTTTTGGATAACAGGAAGTACTAAAATGTGCTGGTATTTCATATTTTCATTAAGCTCCAAATATGTGGTCATCAGTCATCAGCTTTCTCCCAGTTTGGCTGCAAAGAAATCAGAATCAAGATCAGGCGAAAACGCAGTAATTTCATTGGGATGGACTTATTTTTTCACTTAACTGTAATTGTTTAGTGTTTTTAGCGACTGTGCTTTGTAGGTGTGAGTCTATTTATTATGGATATACCCTTGTGGGATTTGTAGGCCAGTGCCATTGCCCAAAACTTTTCATGTCAAGTCTAGTCAAGTCAAGTTTATTTTTATAGCGCTTTTTATAACTGACGTTGTCACAAAACAGCTTTACAGAAACCGGGTCCAAGCCCCCAAAGAGCCAAAAGCAACAGAGGCAAGGAAAAACTCCCTAGTTGTAGGAAGAAACCTTGGGAGGAACCAAGGCTCATAAGGGGGAACTCATGCTTCTCTGGTCGACACTGGATATTAATAACAAACAAGAGAAAGGAAAAGAGAATAAATAAAATAAATATATATAATAAAAAATCTCAGTGTAAATGGGGAGCAGTGTACAGGTGCTGTGATGACGTTAGATCAGTTCTTTGGAAGACAGGGCTGTTTATATGGGCTCCTCAGCAGGAGTGAGTGGGTTAAACTTCAACCAGTAAGAGGGTGTCAGGCTGGTCCAGATAGCAGAACGGGTAAGGATCACTGATATCTCACCGAGGCAGCTCAACAGTGCGGGGGAAAGGGGGGGAGAGAGAGGGAGAGAGAATGAGAGAGAGAGAGAGAGAGAGAGAGAGAGAGATCTGTGCATGCTGATTTAGGTACAATTACTAATACATGAAAAACACAGCAGAAGTGTTAAATGTTTGAGTGGCTTTTTGTTTTGCAGCCCTGTCAAATAGGAAATAGTGCTGCTTCACATGGGTGCTTTTTAAAGACAGCATGTACAAAAATAAGTGCATAACAAAATGATTCCAATATCATTGTGCAGCCCTAGTTTAGTCTCCTTGTCATTGCTGCAAGGAGTAATAATATAACAATCATAATAAATATTAATAAAGTTGCAGAAAAAGTGGTACCAAAAGTTTAGGGATGCACTGATGTGGGATTTGTAGGTTGAGGCCAAAATGTTTATGCACATACTGTATATGCTAATGTGGATATTATGTATTTTTTTCCATTCCAGCACATATTTGCATATATTGTTATGGTTCTGTTATCATTGTCCATCTCTGCTATTTATGCCTGTTTTCCGAACAATATTGTTATTTTTTTAATTTGTCATTTTTCTACTTCATTCCACAGGCCACACTGTGTGATAATAAGCTGGGAATGTTCTGGAGTCCGGCACCTCCAAAATTTAGTTGTGCTCCATGTGTTATAAAAGACAAACTCTTTCCCCAGTACCAGGTACAGTAACAGTGTGCCTGTACAGTTAACAGATGGACGGGTATTTCTCTGCCAGTCCAATGGGACTCTTAACAGAAGTGTTTACTGCAGCATGGCCCCACCCCCATCTGCTCTCTGCTGTTAGTATGCTCTCTCTGGACTCCTTTTATTCCACTGAGAAGAACATATTGTTGCTTTTTTTGTCTCTAGATTAAAACTGACAGTGTCATATTGCTTCACCTAATAATCTCATGAGAAGCAGAGAGAGGAGCATATAGAGGCAGCAAGGTTACTTTAGAAGAAGTAAAAAAAAAAAAAAAAAGAACTGGTGGCTCAATTGGACTGCTGACGTTTCCTGAATCGTTCTCCAATGTATTCTTATCTTTAAATCATTCTGTGAATGAAATTCCACAATAAATGAAATTGCTTATTTAGCTGCAGCTAAGACTGAAATTCCTACAGTTTCTTAAAAATTCCTGCAATATTGTGTCTTTAGGTTACCCCTTCTTATCTATCCAGTGAGAATCTCTTGGAAGATCTGCAGGTTGGGACAGAATCTGTCAGTAATCAGATGGAGATGAAATTAAACACTTCTAAGGTCAGTTCTGTTCTGCATCAAGAAGTACATCAATTTCTGAATCCGTTCGCATTAGATACACAGCACTATAATAGTTTACAATGTGTATACCCAGCCTCTTACAGTTTTGGATGTCTTTTGCACATACCGTTATGCTGAAAAGACTAAAACACTCTTAGTAACTACCACACAGGAACAAATACACAGCTATAAACATGACGTTAACTAGTGTATGCTGTTTCAATCTCATTTTCTCTCTAATATCTGATGCTTTCTGCTGAATCAGCCTGATACAGAATCTTTATATTGGCCTAGGGTCATCTTTTTAAATTTTACCATGTTCTTGACTAGGTCACCCTCCAATTTGGTTTTGTATTGCATCCTTGTGTATAGTTCTGATTTATTGGTGTGTTTTAAATCATTTTTTGGAACCATTTGTGTTGCGTTATGGCTTGGCATTCTCCTGTTAAATATGCTTATTAAATTCTTCTAAAATTACACTTATGCTGATGGCATATATTTTAGCTTATCAAATAATAATATATAATATTATTAACATTTACAAGATTTGAGAGACAAGAGTGCTTGATCAACAAGGATTACTCCAGAGCAAAGCGTATAATAGTCTGCAAGGTCACAATGGAATCCAGGGTAATGTTAATCTTCAGGAGTCCATGATCAAGAGAACAGTAAACATCAGTGTGTGCATTGCAGGCTTGCAAAAAGAAAGTGTCTGCTTTCCACAAAGAACATTTCTGCCCATCTTCAATTTGCTAAAGATCTCATGGATAAGCCAGAAGGCTACTGGAAAAATATTTTTGAATGGATAAGGATGAAATAGAAATTTTTGGTTTAAATGTAAGTGTAAGAGAACTAAAAGCACTGCATTCCAGCGTACGAAAGTTATGGAATTTGTGGAACATGGTGGTGAAAGTTTTACAGTATAATCAGAAGCGTAATGTCTGAAGAAAGGAAAGTACTGCATCCAAGCAAATGAATATTGTCCTATTTGTAAAACATGATGATGGTGTCATGGTTTGGGCTTGTTATTCTACATTTTGGCCAGATCAGCCTGCCAACATTGATGGAACAATGAGTTCAGAATTATACCAGCAAAATCTAAAAGAAAATGTCAGGATATCTGTTCATGAATTGACTCTCAGTAAAAAGTGGGACATGTAACAAGACAATGACCCTAAGCACACATGTCATTCTGACAAAAAAAGGCTAAAGAATAATAAAGTTATTGTTCAGACCTTAACCCAATAAGAATGTTGTGAAAGAACCTGAGGCGAGGAGGAAACCCACCAACATTTCAGATTTTAAGCTGTTTTATGTGGAGGTCTAAGCTAAAATTCAATGTAAAGGTCAATGTGCAGTTTAGTTGGAGTTTGGTGCACAAGGAGGTTACACCATATACGGAAATCTAAGATTTGCTTACCTTTTTCTCTCACAGATATGTAGCACTGGTAGTACTGATTCATTTTCCCTCATTGAATAAATGACTAATTATAATATTTCTGTCTTATTTGTTTAATTGCGCTATATAAATCATTATCTACTTTAAGGACTTGTGTGAATATGAGATGATGGTTTAGGTCATATTTATGCAGGAATACAGAAAATTTTAAAGGGTTTACAAACTTTCAAGCACCACTGTATGCTAACATAGCATTAGGATTTTGCCCCAAAGACATGTCCAGACAGGGAACCAAACTATAGTTTGCTGTGTGGAGGGCAGTTTCCCACTGCACTACAATGACCACTAAAAATAACAGAAAGTTTGTATATTGTTTTGAACTTATCCTGAATGTATGCAGTTGGTGTTTTATGTTTCAGTTTTGAAATAGCCATGGACAAAAAGGAAATACTACATTTTAAATGTAAAAATGGTGTGAGAAATATCTTACCACATAGACATATTTCTATATCCCTGCTGAACATATTAAATGCTTCTTTTCTAGGAAAACGCTCCATACAAGAAGCACAAGTCTTTGATAGACTTGAGAGCAGAGGACTTGGAGCAAGAGACGTTCCCAGAAGTCCACTCAGAAGAGCAGGTTTTATTGTCTTTTCTTAGACTGAATGTCTACAGAGAAAACAAATGTTCAACCCCAGTAAAATGCAAATAAAAACATAATGTAATAAAAACAATGCAAACCTCATAAACTTAGATTTTCTGGAAATGTCCCTGATCACATACAATGATTTCCATGACAGAATCATGCCTGTTTTAAATGCAGTGCCACCTGAGGGCCCAAAGATCACGGGCCTACGGTTTTGATTTTCTGCCTTGTCCTTTGCACACAGAGAATACTACAGATTCTCAGAATCTTTTGATGATTGAATGTCTTTGCAATGTTACATTGGGGAGCATTATACTGAACTTGTTCTACAATTTCTAGCTGCAGTTTTTGCAGATTGCTCATGTTGTACTCATCTGATGCCAATTAACCTAATTATTAGCATTAAATATTCTTTAGTACTATTTACCTTTCCAGCACTTCTACAGTCGTGATGTGTTGCTGCCATCAAATTCAAAATGACCTTATTGTTTTTCTTAAAATGGTACATTTACTCAATTTAAACATTTGTTATGTTTTTCATGTTCTATTGTGAATAAAATATGGGTTTATGAGATTTGCATTTTTCACAACGTCTCAATGATCAATTTATCATATCCTATAGAACTTCGCACATGTTTTCACGGTGCTAAATCTTTTCCCTCTAAGCATGGATGGGCTACAAGGTTATCTGTTATAATTGCTGTTTTCTGGATTTTTTCACAGCTTCAGGTGAAGCGCTGCTCCTCTGCCCCACAATTAACTCTAAATCCCAACTTTTCACTGAAGCTGCCATCTGACTTTATCACTATCAGCAGGGAGGTGGATTGCATTCAGCAGCAGCAACAGTCCCACATCTGCACTGGGTCTGACTCCATGCTCAATACCAGCCAGGCCCAGTTACAGGATACTTGTGATAAGGCAAATTCGTCAGAGCAGCCAAGCTCAAGCCTAAGCCATAGAGCATCACATCCCTGCAAGGTCAGAGGCAAGAGGATCCTGAGAAAGCAGTCCATCAAGAGTACTAGTCTCCATCAATCCAAACGCAGGACCAGCAAAGGAGGAAAGAAACTCAGCTCTGCCAAGCTGGCATACATACATAAGAAACTGAAGGAACAGCCACCAGCTCTTACCAGGTTATATTTACTCAGTGTCAGTTTGTCATGTTCCAGTAAATACAAAATACAAAAAAACAATGGCAGTTAATTTAACTACATTGTAATGTTACAGCCCAAACAGATGAAACATGTATAGGCCTGTGCAGTGTTGTTATAGTGGACACTTTGAAATAATGTCACTGAACTTTATTTGAACAAGTCGCCATTTCCCCAGTCATTTATTAAATATATATAGGATCTTTGGTATCATTCAGTTGTCCCATTATGGTTGAATGATATTTGAAGTTTGTAGAGTTGTTTTAGTATGAAATTGGTCTGAGCACCTTCTCAGTGCACAGTTAATCCCACAGTGCTATCTTTTTATACTCTGTATGCTATATAGGATGTTAAGAGCCTGCTGCCATTAAGAATTCTAGAAATATTGTCTGCCCTACTTTCTGATGAACCATCAGAGAACCTTTTTTCAAATACATAAATCTTCAAAATATATCTATCAATACATTATTAAAGTGACATTCACATCAGTATATTAACAATAGTATGCAAAATTTTGGACATCTTTGGTCAAATGGAATAAATGGTTAAGTTTCTTGTTTTGTTGATTTTGTGAGAATGTGTACACACCCTTTACAAAGAACACACTTCGCTTCACATTTTAATGCACGATTCCTGTTTATCTGCTGAATTAAACATAATGATAAAAACATAAAATATGACCTGTCCAAAAGTTATGACTCATTTTCTATGACGTTATGTTTGTTTTTGTTTTTTGCAAATATGCTAAATTAGGGAAATAAATAACTCTGTCCTAAAATTTGCAGAATAATGTCCTGTTCCTGCAGAAGATTTTATTAAGAAAATGTATTATTAGAAAATTAACAACACATGCAAACATGAACAAGCTTATTCAAATTTTACATACAATGGTAACGTATGTTTATTCAATTATTCAATATTTTTATATGTAAGGCAAGATAATAGTTGTCATAATGTGATAATATCATAAATAATCCATGATAAAAGGTTAGGTAGTTATCAATATGCAAAATATTTATACCAACACATGCCTATAATAATTTAACATGTGTAATAATTAGCTTTATCTATACAAACAGGAGTGGGTCTCTGTGCGAGCTGCCACTGAAGTCCAAAATATCTGCAGAGCGGACCGCTCTCCTCCATTACCCTAGCTTGCCCCTGCTACTGGACACTGAGGTCTTTCTTGTGAAGTGGGGCAGTATTCCCGACACTCTTCCACCCCGAGAATGGGTTAGGAACATCTGGAACACCTGGTTTGATGAGGTCTTTCCCTCGCCAGAGGAGCAAGCAAGGAAAACATGCACAGCCCCCAGTGAACAGGACAAACAGAATGAGATTCAAATTCTGGACAGGGTGGATTTCTCTGAGGTGCTAGATAAGGACCTAACCACTGCAGACCTGGAGAGGGAGGTGGCCGAGCTGACCCAGACTATATCTGTGCATGGGAGGAACAGTGCTTTTGACCTGTGTCGCAGAGGAGCACTGTATAAAAAACTTGGTCAACTCAACCAAGCCCTAGAAGATCTAAATGCTGTGAGGATTATTTTTTCCTATACTTGATTCAGATGCCTGTTTCCACATGAATCAGATATATTATAGAAACACAATTATTTCCAACTGCATGTAAACTGAAAGATAAAAACATTGTGATATAATTTATTTGTTTATTTGAATCATGTAAATTCACCTCATCTCCATATTCGATGTGCCGTTGTAACAACTTCCCCTAATAGCACTCTAGTAGGGCGAGGGGGAATTTGTTACATAATCACTTTTTACTACTTATAAATTTACATGACCAATGTGACCTTATGCTGCAGCTAGCTTCCTATGTGTGAAATGATCGATCTGTTGTGTTTCTATAAAAGGCCATCTCCCTGGAGCCTCATTTACTGGATGCCTACTGGCACAGACACAGTATATACCTGCTGAGAAATGTTCCCAGTGATGCTCTGGATGATCTCAATTTCATCATTAAACACAACAAGAAGCATGCAGGTAGACTTCAATGCACAGTTTTGTCTTGTCCAGATTAAGGTTAGACGTAAGAGATAATTGACATTATCTGACATTGTGCTATGATGCAAAATCTAAACATGCAGTGATTACAACATGCTGCATGTTCAGGTAACGTTAATGAGGTTATCTGAAGCTGCCACTTCAGATAACCTCATTAACGATTAACCTAACCTAACCTAAACTTAACTAGCTAGAGCTAACATCAGTTGGAATTTGCCTCTAGATGCTTTTAAGTCAAGAGCAGAGATCTACAAATTGAGAGGAGAGAATACTCTGGCCATATTTAACTATACACAAGCTATAAAATGCAGTCCTGATGATGCTGAAAATTACTTCAGAAGGGCCACGATGTATGAGAAGACAAATGAGATCCATTTGGCCATGGAGGACTATGCCAAAGTAAGCCTCCTTCTAAGCACTACTAACAAATCTTATTTAGAGTATTCAAAGAATTTTGTGGGCTAATATATGTATCATAGGATAGTATACATATGTGTGTGTGTGTGTGTGTGTGTGTGCGTGTGTGTGTTTGTGTGTGTTTACCATGAACTATTATAACATTAATACAGTTAAGATCAATTTTTTTGTGTTTTACAATGCATTTGAATTCTTGTGAGGTTGTTAGAAGTCAATGCACATAAAATCACTTTTTAATCTTATTTGTATTTATTCTAATGTTTTTGTATATGAATAAATGGCAACACAAATAGCTTTCATTATCAAAGTTTCTCAGGTGTTAAATATGTTTGCACAGTAATATGACTGTCATGGCCAAATTTGAATATGCTAATTGTATTTGCCTAGATATTAATCCACCAAGAACAACAGACTTACACTATATTCTGATATTACAATTTTTGTTGATTTTAATGACGCATACATCTGTCAGGACCGTTTTCAGATGCATCACAGTTTACGGTCCACAGCCATTTGTAAATGTCAGTCTCTTTATTTGGCATGAGCAGGTCCCTTCATCTCATTACTGTTCTTATTGGAAATATTGTTTGATACAATTTACTGTCCGCGCATCTTTTCACAGTGTTCTAGAAATGTGCTACCTTCTGAGTCTCTGCTATAATCATGTTTGATATGTAGACATTTGCCATTAACCCAGCAAGGACAGATGCTATTATGATCCATGGCTTACACTACTTTCACATGTCTATCTGGAGGGTGGCCTTGAAAGACTTCTCTCTACTGCTGAAAGAGGAGCCCACAAACACCAGAGCCAGGTGCTTGCTAAAGCTCACTATAGCATTTGTAAATTTGTGTTTGATTATGAACACCTCTAGCAAACTACTGTTTAAATTGAATTTTTCTGTTAAGGTTCAGTCATTTAAGGTTTCAGTTTCTCATTGAGATGTGCATATTTACATAGTATCTGGTTGGTTTTAGGTAATGCATGATAAATAATTATTTCAATATAGATGAAATTAGTTTTTATTGTTTTTTTATTTATAGTTTAAATGATGAAAAAGAATTTTTAATAATGCTAATTTTTTTTATTGTTTTACACCAAACTTCTGTAGGACCTACAGAGGAAGGATCTTTGTCAAGCTTGGCCTTTTTCAAGATGCTATTGAGGACTTTTCTCTGAGTGTGCACTTGGACCCACGTGACTGGTTGGCGTTTTACCACCGTGGCTGTCTGCTTAGGAAGATAATGCCTGATATGGCCTTACGAGACCTCAGCACTTCTGGTAATAAACACACCTCCAAACAGAAGCTGTGTTTGTGGGGAAAGAAACATATACAAACATACCCACAAAGGGTGTACAGTGTACAATTCTCTGAAGATCTGTGATTAGACTGTGTATTATAAGGACTTAAATTCACCTCATATTCCTTAAAGCCCCATATTTAATGCCTTGTAATATTTTTATATTATGAACAAAATTTTGCTGAGGAATGTATCTAATATTCTGTGTATATAGGCCTAAGCAGGTGCATGTTTTGTCTGCTACAGTGTCAAACAGTGGTAGGCAGTGACAGTGAATGTAATATTCTGTGTGTGAATATATGTTTTGGAAATTTTTGCAGGGCTTTTGCAGAGTAGGGTCTAAACTGTCCTACAATCATAGCCAGCTCCCATCATGTGTGTCTATATGCCTGTGCGTATGTGTGCTTCAGTGCTTATCAATGACAGTTCAGAGAACCTCAGTGCATTCTTACATCGTGGCCTTCTCTATACGGAGCACCAGAAGTGGCAGCAGGCCATCGCTGACTTTGAAGCTGTGATCAAAATCGACAGGTGACAGTTACTTCCTTCCTTGTGTGTACAGCATCTCATTTTTGTTGGCTCAAACACAGCAAAACCTGATCAAAAAGGGACGTTCACTTTTGTAAAGCCCTTTATTTAATAATGATTGTTGTATAACTTGAGACCTCTGGTCTGATAGATGCACATTTGTAAGCGAAAATATACAGATCAGCTATAACATTAACACCATTGATAAATATAGTGAATAACAATGACGATTTAGTTATTTCATTACAGTGCCACCTGTCAGGGGGTGGGATATGTTAGTCAGCAAGGGAATGGTCGGATCTTGAAATTAATGTGCTGGAAGACAAGTGCCTTATTGTGAATACTAGACGACTGAGTCAGATCCTTTCCAAAACAGTAGGTCTTGTGAAGTGTTCCAGGTGTGCAGTAGTTTGTATAGCTTTATGAATTTAAACCCTTTTTAAACTGAAATAAAACACTTGGACAGAAAATGTATGAGTCACATCATTGACCCACATACCAAAAGTGATCCAATGAAGGACAGGACTGGTGAATCAGCAACAGGGTAATGGACACCCAAGGTTCATTTATGCATGAAGGTTAGCCTGTCTGGTCGATCCCAAAGGGATGATCCTTCTGTTGCACAAAACATTAATGTGCACTGCACCACAGTCAGAGCTGATTTGACTCAAGGACCTACACAATTTTAGGCAGGTGATGTTAATGTTATGCCTGATCTGTGTATAATTCTTCAGTTTTAACACGTTGCGCTTAATCCAAAGCTACATTCATGTGAATAACTATCCTATTTTGTAAACATATCTGATTATGCAAACATTTCATACTCTTTGATAGAGTGCCTACAGATAAAGATGATTATACTCCTACTTACATGTTGTATTTACACCATTACGTTTATCACATCTTCAAGTCTGGTGTTTCAGGTTAGATGGCATTAGTTAGAACCTCCTGCAGTTGTAACATGTCCTATTCAAACTTGATGAAAATGTCTAAATTATTTGAAATAAATAATTTCACTGTAAGGAAAATTCAATACAAGTGGTGCAGATTTGAACATAGTGCTAATTTGTTAAGGACCATCTGCCCCAGCCCATATATAGCTATAGCCTAATGCTAGCTTGTGAGGCCAAAGGTGTACTCACTATTTCCACAGAAGAATATTGGATCTATTGATATTTTTGTTGAATAAATGGCTGACAATGCTACTTTTTCTTTTTGATCATGTATAGCATCTTTATCTGTAGGCCCTGTATTAAAGAGGATGAAATGTTTGCTTGTTAAAATACGTTTTAAAAATCAACAATTTCCATTGAGTGTACTTATTAATAATAATCACTTCACTCTATTTGTCATTTACAGTTTTATTATGTTTAAATTACAGGACAGTTACTGTAGCCCATATCAGCTTGGGTCTAATCTACATGCTGAAGATGGACCAGAATTATGATGCTATCAAAATGTTTAGCAATGCTTTAAAGGTGGACCCTACATACATAAGAGGGTACATATGCCGGGCCAGAGCTTATCACAAGGTAATAAATTAGGTGTCAGTCAGTTTGAGCCCATTAGTTCCTAATTAATGCCATAGGAATTACTTCATAGATACATACCCAGCATGTGGTGATGATTTATCAATTTTAACTACTGTATAGTGCATCATGGAACTGATCTATCTCTTTTAAACGACAGGTGAAGGACCTGAAAAGAGCACTGAAAGATCTAACTAGAGCTATACACATGAGACCAGATGCCCAGAATTTGCACATCATGAGGTATCTTGGACCTGAAGTAATATAATTTTATCTGGAGACGTACGTACCTATTTCATCAGAGTGAACTTCCATTCCCAGTCTAGCACTAAATAAAGGCCTTGATTGTTTGGAACTGGTGCAGGGCTGAGACATCTGTGAATACCCTGAGAAACGTCTGTTGCTAGATAGACATAATAAAAAGAATTAGAAGTGATGTTGGGAATAAATGCTAGATATGCCTCTGTCTTGTTATATTGCTGTGTTCCTGATGTTTTTGGTTCCTTGAATGTAGGCATAAAGAAAGTTAACTTTTAATCTATTTTTTAGAGGGCAGTGTTTGTGTGATATGGAACAGTTTGACCTGGCAATATTCTGTATACAGTATGCAGCAGAGATGAACAAAGGTATTGATTTACTGCTGAAATTACTTCTACGTTCAGAATGTAAACATATTCTAACTTAGCTTTTGAAAACCTTGTGTAGCAACTTTAACTGTCTTGCAATAAGACTGACCTTAAGTACACTTTTGGCCATACACATCATGCACTGACCACTACAAAGAAGAATGGTGATACCCAAGATCATAACGGTTTGTTTGATCTGCTAGAGCAAAACAAGTTTTATTGGACATGGTCCTTTATACTTAAGCTGTACTAGAGAAACGCAGTGTATAATAAAACTAATAAACATTAATGTAGTCCTGTACATACCTGAAAGTATATCTGTTATATACTAAGCTGTTTTTACTGGCCTATGCAAGCCTAAATAACATGTTGTTACAAAGTGTGTTGTTGTAATAACTGTTAACTGGTAAAAAAAAAAAAAAACAAAACTCTGCAATGTTTGTTCTGTTCTCTTGTAGCTATGGGCTTGTCTCTGGTCCAGCAGGCAGCTGTCCAGTCTTTCCTACAGAATGATGCCAAAGCTATCGCCTGCTTAGTGTCAGCCACCAGTTCCCACCCCTCTCCTCCCATCCTGATCCTGTTAGGAAAGACGCAAATGAAGGCGCACAAGTTCATGGTAGGTCAGACACTTTGTAAGGCTTCCTGTTTGTTGTATCAGAAATCCAAATATGAGTCACACATATCTGCATTTAAAATTTAGATTTTGTAGCCTTTGCATCCAAATCTTTTGTCAACATTTATGCTATGCTTCCTTTAAGTATAACAATGTATATATTGTTAATAAAAAAATATAAAGAGAACATATCTAGTCTTGTTGGATCTGTAGGACGCAGTGGAGAGCTTCAAAAAGGCTCTATCTTTCATGAGTCGCAGTGAGACAACCCTCTGTAATACGCCCGAGGCTTCTGAGCCCTACTACCTTATTGGCATGTGCTACATGGCTCAGGTACTACTGATACATGGCATATGCTCTCATGTAGACAGTAGAGCTCCTCCTACACTAAAACACTTTTGATGACTAATCACTATCAGTATCCCTTTCTCATATATAACATTATTCTGCTTGAAACTAGGGAGAAGACTCTTTACTGCCTCAGGCTCTGGAAGCTTTCAGTAGTGCAGTGAGAATAAGCCCTGACTATGCTGATGCTTACTATCAGAGAGGCCTGTGCCGCATACGCCTACAGCAGTCCAGGAGTGTGCAGGACTTAAACAGAGCGCTCAGCATCAACCCCAACTCCTTTCAGGTCATTTCAACTTGTAGATAGCAAGGTCTAATACACAGTGGAAACAGTCAGCACAAGAACAAAAATATCATTCTTTTTAGACTAAGCATTGTGCAATCACTATGTTTCACTTAAAGGACAAATTCTTTAATTTGGTTTTATTGGGTGTATGACATTCAAATACTATGATACGTCATGAAAGTTGATTTTCACCATTTCTTGATAACTGTGCAAAGGACACATAGTGTAAGTGAACACACATTAGAACACACTATCTTTATTCCAGTCCTCAGCAAAGTTCTCAGTCAGGCACCTGCCACAGGTAAGCACTTCAGTACATATGGTAAGACGCATGAACAAATATTGTGCATAATATTTTACATTAAAATATTACAGTCTACAAATAATGTGGTACTAACAGAATATAGTATATTCTATGAATAACAAAACAAGTATTTGTATAATTATATCATAGTATGTCCCAACAAATAAAAATATTAATGTCATAACATCAGCTTTACACTGAGTTTTCATTGGATGAAAACTTCTTGATAAAGGTACCTGTAGAAATGGTCCAAAACTAATTTTGATTTTTTTTAAATTTGGATTAAGTTACTTAAGAATTAAGTTGAAGTTATGAATGTTTTTCACCATCCTGTGATCTTTATTTGATCTATATACATTATTTACAGGGTGTTTTACTATTTACTTAAAGACTCATGGAACAAAAACTGTAGGGTTAACTCCAGTATCTTTCTGATTTCATTAGGTGTACCTAAGCCGAGCTGCCTTTTATGGAGCTAAAGGAAGATATTCAAAGGCTGTTCTTAACTGTAATGAAGCTATCAGAATTCAGCCAAAGAGTGTCAGAGCGTACTTATATAGAGGAGCTCTTAAATTCTATTTGAAGGTAAAATGCATAATTTAAAGCAATCTTTGAATACTTCCTAAACGTTTAATTATATCTTCAGTACTGTTGCATTGTGATCATAGAGTTTATAATGCAGAAAGTATGTTCGGTTCCAGGTGTATAAGGGCGCAGTGGAAGATTTGACAATGGCTATCAAAATCGATAGTGTCTGCACTTTTGCATACTACAACCGTGGCATGTGTTACCAGCAGCTGCAGGAATATGAACTAGTGAGTTTATTCTCTCCTTCACAATTCTTTCACAAACCTTGTACATTCAGGAACACTCTTCATCAAAGTTGCACTTGAGTCATTTGCACATTGTGAAAACATGCATATCTTTCTCTCTGATTGTTATAAACTATGCTTTCGTTTTTTAAGGCTCTCAGAGACTATGGCATAGTGCTGCTTCTTCCCAGTCAGAAAGAAACTGATCTCAAAGTGCTGATAAATCGTGCCCTTGTCTATGTGGCACTTAATGACCATTACAATGCTCTTCAGGTAGGCTGAACTGCAGTCAAACTCTATGAATGAGGTTAAATATTGTAATGTTCTTTTACTTAATGTTATTATGTGTTCTATTAGAAGTAGAGACATTTTCTCCACAGTGCTTTCCTTCACTGTGAGCCAGTGTAGTTAAGCTGATATTTATTCTGTGAACTGTAAAGTACACTACCTGGCCAAAAAAAGTTGTCTGCTCTAGTATTTTGTGGGCCTGCCTTTAACTTTGATACACACACACAAACACACACACACACACACACACAATGATGGATGGATGGATGGATGGATGGATGGATGAATTCAATTACACATGAATAAATGTTAAGAGAATTGTTGCCAGCTGAAACATAGTGTTCACTGCAGTAATGTTCCAATAATTTGCTTTAAAGTATTTCCTTATTTTATTCCACAATGCAACTTTTATGGATAGTCAGTGTAGTCTGAATATGAAAAAGGACATATATTTAAAAATCCTCTGGCAACATGTCATTCTGGATTAACAACAAGGCACCCTAAAAATATTTCTCAGTTTTAACATTGCATAAACTGAGGGACATAGTGGGAACTAGAGTTAAGATAAAAGTGCTAAGAGTAAAACCAAGAAATACTGAGAATATAAAATATATAAAAATATAAGAATATAAAAATATTTGTGGAGAATGCTTGATTTGCTCTTGTAACAAGTACTGTTTAATAGGAACTAATTTA
>JBBPDA010000001.1:36087246-36134233 GCA_037974385.1 Arnoldichthys spilopterus
CACACACACACACACACACACACACACACACACACACACACACACACACACACACACACACATATATATATATATAGCGCAATGACATCATAGACATAGATACTGTACATAGATATATAAATATATATATATATATATATATACTTTTTATTTATTAAAAATCTATTGTTTATCTATTAATGATTAATAGACTCATTTTTTTCTTTTTTAATGGAGGACTTCAAAGCTGCTGCGGTGAAACAGCCTGGGGATGCATCTATCTACCAATCAATGGGAGTCTATTTCCACAGGTCTGTTTTATCCTAACCTTCCTTAGTTCAGAGTTCAGAGGGTTTATAACATTTAATGAATGTACTGGATTTATGGTCTGTTAGACAGTATACAGTTTTGTGTTTTTCTGCTCTAATACAATATTTAAACCATGTTGAGCTTGATACTTAGCTGATGTTGGTACTAGGAATGCACAAAACCTTTCTTTTTAAGTTAAACTCCTTAACTTACAGTGTCTGGCATTAGGAAACACTGCTCTATAAGGACTAATATTGTTGTAAAGTATGATAATTAGGTTACAGGGTAAAACATATGCTGGAAATATGCACAAATATGCATGAATGGGTGACACTTTTTTTGTTCATGTCGATTGTTTTGCATCAACTCTTTTTTTTAACAATAGTCTTTAAACGTGTCAGAACTGAGGAAACCAACTGCTGTAGTTTTGAAAGTTAATGTCTCATTTTTACCTGATGTTGCTCAGCAGTTCAAGGGCTCCTTTGTGGAGCCAAATGTTGATGGGCAGTGGTGGCCTAGTGGTTAGAACCTTGCCCTAGTGAACTGGCGGTTGCAGGTTTAAGTCCACCACAAGGGCACCACTGAGGTACCCTTGAGCAAGGTACTGTACTGCTACACTGCTCCCCAGGCTGTTAATTGCTGCCCACTTCGCCATGTGTGCATGTGTGATGGGTTAAATGCAGAGGTCACATTTCAGTGTGCTGTTTGAGTGTGTTCACAATGACAAATAGTCACTTCACTTAAAAATGTCAATTTCAGTAGGTGACAGGTCTGATCTGCATGCCAGTTCAGCACATAAACTCTTCTACTACGGAGCCATGCTGTTGTAATATGTGCAAAATGGTGTCTGGTCTTGAAATAGGTGGTCTTGAAGTAAGTCATCTGGGTTGCAACATATTGCTCCACAGCCTTTATGTACCATTCAGCCTTAATGTACAAGTTACCCATGCCATGTGCAGTAATTGCATTACCATACACATCATGCATACTGACATTTAAACTGTGTGCTGATAACAAGCTGGATGGTCCCTGTTTGCTTTAGCTCAACATCCCTGATTTTAAAAAAGAATATAAATTTTGATCTGTCAGACCACAAAATGCATTGTTAACAGACATTGGTTTATAGAACTATTCCTGAGCCAATGCTGTGATTTTTTACATTATGTCTTTTTTTAACTCAGTGCCACCTGGGTGTCTAAAGACCATGGCTACCAAATACTAGTTTTTTGGGCTTGTCCATTGTATTCAGAGATTGTGTACAGACAAAAAAACATTTTATTTGGCCATGCATTTATTGAGGAAAATATTCAATATTACATTTCTATGAGATGCAAAGTGTACCTTTGCTTTCAGTATCTGGTGTGATCCCTTGTGCAGCAATAACTGCAATTAAACATTTCTGGTAACTGTTGATCAGTCCTGCGCACTGGTTTAGAGATATTTTATCCCATTATTCCTTACTGAACAGCTTAAAATCCAGCTTGTTGGTGGGTTTTCTCACATGCTCATTTAGGGCCTTCCACAACATGTGTACTGAGGCTTTGACTTTAGCATTTAAAAAAATTAACTTTATTGTTCTTTAACCATTGTTTGGTAGAGCAACTTATATTCTACCTTTCTTGCTACATGTCCCACTTTATCTTGACAATCAGTTAACCAACAGGGGTTCTGATATTTTCCTTTAGACTTCACAGGTATCAATTAAAAATGTATATTTTAATCAATGATGGTAGGCTGTCCTAGCCCAGTTGCACCCTAACCTTGATACTGTCACCACTATGTTTTACAAACGCTATAACATTCTTATGCTGGAACGCAGTGATTTTGGTTCACTTACGCTTACATTTAAACCAAAAAGTTCTATTTTGGTCTCATCCATTCACAAGACATTATTCCAATAGTCTTCTAGCGTTTCCATGTAATCCTTACCAAACTAGTCTGGAAGAAATGCTCTTCTTGGAAAGCAGTAATTTCTCCTTGCCATGCACACCATTGCTGTTCAGTGTATTTCCTATAGTGGACTAGGACATAAACATGAACATTAGCTAATGTGAAAGAGGCATTCAATTGTTTAGAAGTTACTTTGGGTTTCTCTTGCAGACTATTATCCACTATACTTTGGGACTGATCTTTTTTTGGTCAAGTACTCAAGGAAATGGTCTTAAATTTCCTTCATTTTTACACAATTTATCTGAATGTAAATTCGTAGAGATGTTTTTTTAAAAACTTTTTTCAGGCTAAAGAGATTTAAAAAATCAGAAATCCCTTTTGTTGCTATGATACACTTTTATGAACATTGTGAAGATCAGACTTTGACAAATCTGTATTTTAAAAAAAGAAAAGGGCACCACTCATGCCTGGTTGTCATCCCATTGATTGCAAACATGTTACATTAATTTCACCTTTAGATTAACTGTCATTCCTATAGGTTCACATACTATTGCCACTCACAGGTATTGATTTAATTATTTCTCAATAAAGAAATGACCAACTAAAATATTTTTGTCTCATTTGTTTAATCGGATTCTCTTTGCTTAAATTTAGGACTGATGATTGAATAATGTTTTAGGTAATATTTATGAAGAAATGTAGAAAATTGTAAAGGTTTTACAAACTTTCATGGTCACTGTACATTTTAACATATACCATTATAAATATCAACCACATATTGGTAGATTGGTTCATCATTTTTTATTGTCTATGCTTTTTAGCTGTGTATTAATTTACATATGTGCCAGCTCAGAGTTTAAAAGCTGCTGTCTCTACATCATGTTTGATGTTGTCAGTAGCATCTAAACTACACATTTTGAGTTAGATAGTGTAGTGCTATATTATCTGATCTTGCCCAAGGGCACATATGCCTTATTTTGTTGCTGCTCTGGATTCATAGTCCCAGGTGGCATTTGGTATGTGGAAAAAAATGCAGTTCCACAGTAAAGGCAGTGGGCAATTATAGAATCATAAAAACTCAAAGAAACATTTTAATACTTAAGGAGCTGAATTTTGCAATGATAAAGATCATTTGTATATTCTTTATGGACTGTAATATTGTTTTCTTGTTATTTACAAAATAATTTTATGACTCTTGATTAATAGTGTAATGTTTAATAATGTTTTTATAAACAGTGCATCTAATTGTCTTAGTCTGTACATAATCTGTTCTCAAAATGATGCAAGCATAGCATTTAGCATCCGTTTGGTGTCAAGCTACTGATCACCATTAGAAAGACGTAAGCATTCCAGCATGGGTATAGACCAGTTTTAATCAGCCTACCATCAAAAATGACTAAGAGCACAGCTCAGTCCTTGCAGGAAGCATGTCACCTAATGGGGTGTATTTTTCAATAGCTCACCACAAAGGAATTGTTTGGGTGCTTGAAATCATTTCTCAGCAGCAAGAGAATGACCTCAAAGCAGTAAGAGACCAAAGTAAAAATACAAACACATTACTATGTGTCTGTAGGTATAGCACAGATGTTCAAAGGAATGACATTAGACAAGTCACAACAGCAAGGTGCAAGAGGAGTAAGTTTGAATATTTAATTTGCCAGATGTAATGTGTTGGGGTTGATATGGGAATTATACATCTAAATATCAGACGTACATATTTACTAATGGCTGTTCATGTACTTTTTGGTTTTAAAATAAAATTGAAAAATGCACAGAATGCACAGTAAAACTGATTTAGAAGACTTCACATGAATTAGTAATTAGTAGCAAGTGAGTATGAAGATTGGGTATAAAAGTAGCATCAAGCAGGGATGGGTCATGACTCACCCCATTGTGCCAAAATTTGTCAGAGGATTGTTGGTCAGTTCAGCAGTTAATTTCTTATTGAATTTCTTATATATGCAAAATTGCAAAGGATTTTCAACATCTACAGTACATAAAATTATGAAAAGATTTAGAAACATTCAACCACTATTGAATGCATATGACATGAGTCCCTAGGTGGCACTGCCTAAGAAATCGTCATGCTACTGGTAAAATATAGCCACCTGGGCTTGGGAGTACCTCAAGCTGCATCAAGAAATGCAACTTAAGACTAATTTATTATTACTTTATTATTATTATTATTATTATTATTATTATTATTATTATTATTATTATTATTATTATTATTATTATTATTATTATTATAAGACTATATTACACAGGGAGCAAGCTATACATTAACCCTATGGAGAAACGCTGGCGAGTTCTCTGGGCTTGAGCTGATTTGATATGGACTGAAAGAATGTGGAACCATGTGCTGTGGTCAGTCCACATTTCAGTATGTTTTTGGAAAAAATGGGGGTTGAATTCTCTGTGACATGACAGGTGAAAATGATCATACAGATTATCATGTATGTATGTAAAGTATGTAAAGGTAGCACTGACTCTGAGGAATATAATAGAATTTTAAAGAGACAAATGTTGCTATGATTGTGACGTGTCATGACATCCATGCTTATTTCAGTAGTACAGTGCAAGACCACATTCTGCAGGGGATATGACAGTGTGACTTCGTGGACATAGAGTGTATGTGCTTGCCTGGCCGGCTGCCAGTCCAGATCAGTCTCTTATTAAAAATGTATGCCACATCATAAAGAGGAGAATAAAAAATTAAGCAACTGAAGTCTTATATCAAGCAAGAATGGATAAACCTTCTAATTACAAAGCTGCTACAATTAGTTTCCTCAGTTCCAAAACAAATACATTTTGGATTGGTTTGTTTTAAGTGTTGTAAAAAGGAAAGCTGGTAAACACACCACTATTCCAACTTTCATTGAGTGTGTTCCAGCTATAAAATTCTATTAAATTTAGAATTTATTAAATAGTTGAATTTGTGTTTATTTACAAAATACAATTAATTTCGGTCAATAAAACTACTGAAAATCTTGGTAGATCTTGGTATAGCTTCTTTGTACTTTTGTCAGTTATGTAAATTTTCATATGATTTAACATATTAGAGATTTTTATTTTTATTGCATTTTGAAAAATATCTTTAAAAAAGTATAGTAGTAGTAATTTTCTAGAAATGGGGTTTGTATGTTGGCCCAGCAAGTGGTTACTGTTTACATTTAATATTTTGTATGTCCCTCTTGTGCCACCAAAACATGACCTCTGAATGTGTGCTGTGGTGTCTGGCACCAAGATTTTAGCAGCAGATCCTTTAAGTCCTGTAAATTGCAAATTGGGGCCTCCATGGATTAGACTAAGTTGTCCAGCACATCCCACATGCTCCATTGGATTGCAATCCCAGTAAAATGGAGACCAGGTCACCATCTTGAACTCTTTGTAAAATTCCTCAAACCATTCTTAAACAATTTTGGGAAGGAAGCCTTATCCTGCTGATAGAAGCCACTGCCATTAGGGAACACACCTAGAAACACCATGTTGGAAATAGACTGTTATATAAAGTATATAATTTATATAAAGTATATAAAGCTCATTAATGCAGCTACATTTAAAAAGTCATAAAATCACAATGTGTTGACTATTGTATTATGCAAATCATTGTTCTCCTGAACTCAAAATTTCACAGTGTAATGAAATAGTTTTATTGTATATTCTGAAGGCTAGGACAACTGCAGGAGGCGGTGGAGGCTTACAGTGAGGCTTTAAGACTTAGTCCCTTCCTGCTTGATGCCTACATTGGACGCGGCAGTGCCTACATGGACTATGGTCATTTCCAAGCTAACAAACAGGCCCAAAGGGACTTCCTCTCTGCCCTGCATCTCAACCCTCAGTGTTCCAGCGCACGCATTGGCTTGGCCTACAACTTCCAGGTGCTGGTTTGTGATGAAACATTGGTTCTGCAGCATAGTTCATGTTCTAGGGAAAAGGGGGTTTGATGTGCTCTCAAAAGAAGGCAAACATGTGTGTGGAAAATCGTAAAGGCCCAGTATTAAGTCACAGGCCCTACAGTATCATCTAATCAACATTTAATGGCTTAGCTTGAGGCAAGTGGTCATAGCCTTGCCATGTTATCTTAGCTTTAAAATGAGAATGCCACTCACAGATCGAACTATGTGTTGACAGCCTTATCTCATTTATTACAGCTTAATGTTTGCCTCTGTTAGCCATTCTGTTTGTGAGAACCATGTCTCTTGAGGGCAGAAAGCTAGAATACAACTAATTTAGTTTGTTGGTGCATTAAAGAATCTGTCTTTCCATAATAAATTGACTGTTAGGCCAGGACTTTCAAACATGTACAATGCTGTTTCCAAAAAGGTTGGGACATTGTGTAAATGTCATGATTTATAAATCACAGCATTTCATATTTAATTGAATATAAACAAAGATGACACATTAAATGCTGAAAACAAGAAATTTTATTGTTTTATGAAAGAGCGCATCTAAAAAGTTGAACTAAAAATCTCACAACTAATTAGGTTTATTCACAACAGATCAGTGACTGGGTATGTATCTCAGAAAGACTGAGACTGAAGTAAAGATAGAGAGGTGTTTACCAAGCTGTGAAAGACTATGCGGGAAAACAAATCAAAGGATTATTTCAGCAAGACTATGTCAAACCGTGTTCCACAATACACAGGTAAACTGGTAACAGGAAAAGTTAAAATGACTGCATGATGATGGTTCACAAGCAAGGATGGCTTTTTGTTTAGTTTAAAAAGTTTTCTCAATGCAAGCTTACAAAGAATTGGAAGAAATGGATCTTTCTTCATTCAAAGTACATAATATTGTGAAAAGATTCAGAGAATCCGGAGAAACCTCAGTCTGTGTATGGCAAGCCCAAAAACAACTGTTTAATATATGTGAAACATATATGCTACTGTTATAAACATATGCATTGAGGGTACTTTGAAAAATCATAGTGAATTAACAGAATTCAGCACTGCATAGAGAATTAAAACTTTAAACTGTGTTTCACAAAGAGAAAGCCAGTTTTCTCAGATGGGCCAAAAGACAGTGAAAACATGTGCTATGGTCAAATAAATCCACGTTTCAGCTTATTTCATGAAAAGTTTTCCATGTCCTGTATCAAGTAAGAATGCAACAATTAGTATCTTCAGTTCCCAATTTAAAAACTGTAATTAAAATGAAAAGTTAGACTATGGTAAATATGCCTCTGTCCCAACTTGTGTGTAGCAAGCATTAGATGCTACATTTGTTTGTATTTAAAAATATGTTTAGATTACAAAATGAAAACATTATAAATCTATTTCTTTGTTCTTTGTTCAGTTAAAAAAAATCATTTCCTGTTTTATTGCATTATACATGTTTGTAAACACAGAGTTTACATGATTTTAAAATCAATTCTGTTTTACTTACATTTTACACAGCATGAAAATGAAGTTGTACAAATGATATAGACAAGTGGTCACCAACTAAGGATTTCACCTTTAGGTCAAATCTAACACCCTCACTCGGGCTAATCATGAACTTCTGAAGGCAATAATTAAATGTATCAGATGGGAGTAAAATCATGCAGGAAGCTAGATCTCAATGAGTGCTAATATTACTGATATTATAATAACCCTTGTTGTCCACATAGTGTAGGCGTACGATCTTACAGCACAATCTTTCATATTACAGATTTACAGATCTACGTTTCTGTTTTACACTGTAACATGCTTATTGTTGCACATAAAAAGCCCTTTGCAAAATCCCAGACTCAAATAAAGCTAGTGCAAAACATTCAAGTCTCTCATGGTTGACATTTGTGCTTATTTGATATCTGCTGCCTTATAACACAGGTTTAGGTTTCACTTCCCAAAATCTGCAAGTCACAATGGTAAACACAAATTTGCTGGTAGATGATGCCCAGAGGGCAGCCAAAGGACATATTCATACTGCACCCAAACAGACAGAAATATTTGATTCCTCTGGCCTTTTCACTGAATTAATCTTTGTCCTCATGAACTACCTTTCCTCCTGGCATGAAAGTCATATCTCAAAGTGAATGTTCCTCTCATGCTGATTCTGAGCCTTGCCAATATTTTTTTATGTTGTACCAGGTTTTTGGATGCTTCCAGAGAGCCTGGAATCAGTTCACAGTGGCTGTGGAAGTTAATCACAAGTGCTGGGCTGCTTGTGAGGGACGAGCTATTGTCAGTCTGCAGATGGGGAATACATTTGCAGCCTTTCGGGACATAAACAATGCCCTGAAGGTATTTGTGCGAAGTGGTTGATCTAATTTTAAAGTAAACAAAATATAAAATTGTTGCTGAGGCACAAAGCTGTGTGGTTTTTAGTCCATCTGTTTATCTTTCAATTTATATGATAGATGTCAATAAATATAGTATACACACACACACACACACACACAAGGCACAGTAGAATGTACTTAATTGTCAAAAATATACATTTTCATTTAATGAACAATCTAAATGCAGGATGTTGGCATTTTTATTATGTCAGACATTTGTACAAATGTTATCTATATCTTTTCTGCAGTACAATCGTCATTCAGCCAGGCTTCTGACAAATCGAGGTGTGATACACCAGTTCATGGGAGACAAAGCCAGCGCCATGAGTGACTATCAGAGAGCCATTTCCCTCAACCCCACGTGTGCTCTTGCTTTCTTCAATGCTGCTAACCTCTTTTTCTACAACAGGCAGTTTGAACAGGTAAAATTGAGAGGCACTTGCTATGTTCATGTTGAACTGAAGATTTTTGAAAGATGGAACACTAACACAAGCATCCATCACTGTGACACTCTTTCCTCTGTTTTCCCTGTGTGTGTGAATGGGATTGGCTCAGGCATGTGAGTACTACAGCCAGGCTGTTCAACTCGACCCCAGTGATGAGTCGGCCATCCTGAACCGAGCCATCACTCAGGCGGTTCTGCAACACATTCCTGAGTCCTTGCAGGACTTCAGTAAAGCTCTCCAACTCAGCCCTCATTCAGCTCATGTCTACTTCAACAGAGCCAGCCTGTACTGTTCTCTTAGAAAGTTCAAAGCAGCTGAGAAGGACTTTACACAAGGTGAAAATCTTATATTCTAATAGTCTATAGTCAGAAAAAGTACACTGACCAGCCACAACATTAAAATCCCTGACTCAGGACTTACAATTATTATTAATTTTATTTTTATTAATTATTATTGTGTATACTGTTTTAATATAATTTGTCTTCATGACAATGACATACAGCCTTATCGCCCAGCCTTATTGTGTAAAAACACTGTGCTGCACTCGTCATTGTCCTAAAGCTTCTTAAATGAAGCTCTTTCTCCCTTAAAATTATACACAATTTTCCATTTACCCCAGATGTATGTTGGATCGACTAAGATGTTGGGTGTCCAAAGATTTAAGCATGTACTTATGGGAATGATTTGAGTGACTACTGCTGATTGAGTGATTGGTAGCAATGTTAGCCTGACAGCACCATTTCTAAACTGAAGTAAAATCTGATCTTTAAATATGTCTTGGTCTACTACATCTGGAGAGAGTGAAACATTGTGTAAATTTGATTTTCGCCTTGCCATTCCTTTAATTTCAGTTTGTGTCTTGCTGACCTTCTTTGACAAAACATGAACAAGTAGAGGTGTATGTGAGACTGATGACCAGAGCCAAGCTGAAGACATGACGCACCTGTCTTCCACTGACTATTGTGTACCAGTTGTGCACTTCTTATTTCAGAGATGGGCTGATAGGTTGCTTTTTAGCCCAGTGAACATACAGAAAAAACTGGTTTGTATGTCCCAACCTCAAAAAGAAAACAGAAATACATTACAGCTCATGTAACCAAGACACTCCTTCTTTTGTGTAAAACAAGAGACAGATGGTTACTATGGTTACAGTGTAAACCCAGTGCTAGTTTTCCACTGCATCTGCTCAAACAGCACAGGGAGCTAAAACTGTTCAAATCTGCTTTGGATTGCCTTGTTTTACATTTAAGCACAATAACAGAGAAGTTTTATTATTAAAATCAGTACTTTTTCTTACAGTCCGCGGAGCAGGAAAATCAGTAAACTTGTGATGTTGTAGTGAGTGAATTATATCCTCATAAATTGAATAACCATTCCCTTTTTGAACATTTTCAAATGTGCATGCTTTGTTTGTATATTCGTTATATAAAATATGGGCGTAGAGCCATACAATTCAGAAACACATTTTTTTCCATAATAGATTTAATCTCAAGTCAGTTATTTCCATATACAATCACATCTGAAATAAAGCTTTCACATGAAACACCATTTGTAAATGTGCTGACTGATAGTGTGATGGTAATTTATGGAAATGTACAAAGCAAATGGATTTTAAATGGTCCCTCTTGTCCCTCTCTGTGCACTGAAAAGCACAATGTCCTCTCCTACACCACAGTCACTATTTAGAAAATTATAGAGGAGATTTTGTTTTTAATAGTTTTTGTGTGATGTAGGCTACTCTCATTCATGATATTCTAAGTTGACAATAGTAAGACATGATGACAGTGAAAAGAAGTATTGTGTTGGTGATACTAATTAAAGCCCATTTTTCAATAATAGTAGGGATGTGCCAATGATGACTGACAGGTGATTCTCTATGCTTTTGTGTAGATCACACACAGTGTGTTTGAGACGTAATATTTCATCCACATAACATTCTAATTCAATATGTGTATGTGTTGTAGCTCTGCAGCTTCAGCCAGATGATGCCCTGGTGTATAAGCTCAGGGCAGATGTACGTGGTCATCTAGGGCAGACTGAACAGGCTATTGAAGACTATAAAACTGCAGTGGAGCTCCAGGATACTATACAGCATCCTCATCCCAATCTTTTTTACAGGTGATTAAAAACCCATAGACTGATTTTTGTGTGATAATTTTTGTGTTCAGACATCGTTCATGTGCTTAATTCTTTTCTTTTTGCTGAACAAGAAGTAAAACTCAATAATGACTCTTAATTATGACATTTGTTCTGGGACAGCTGTGTACTATTGCCATTACATAAAAGCATTTTGTCGATGTATTCAAACACTCTTCACTGCTGCTGTTTCATGTTATGTCAACAGCAGTTTTCTTGTTTTTAAATCAGTCTTTGCCATCAAGCTGACATTGACATACAGTCTTAAAATAAAGATTTAAGAAGGGTTTTTGGAATGATGTAATAAAAGAACCATCTTTATTGCACTTATAGACCTTACAGTTAATGTTTTTTTTTTTCCTATGAAGACTCCAGTCAACTTTCGATCAAGTGTCTAGCTATCTTATTCCATTGAAGTGATATCATTTTTAACTTGCATTGACTCTGTACACCTAGCATTGACTTTTGACTGCAGGCATGTTTTTGCTTTACTTCTCTATTTTACAACACTAAGTAATAAAGAGGTAGAAATTTTCTCTTTTCCCCTGATAGAAATGTATTCACCTACCACTGTGAAAGTGGTAGTACCACTGTAACATTGCTTATGCCTTGGTGAACAAAAATGTGCCAAAACACTTTTTTGTAATAGTGACTTTACAATTTACACTTCACACATTCAAAATGAAAGGTCTTTTGGAATGTTCCAGGTATGCAGAAGTTAGAACCTACCAAAAATGATACAAGGAAGGACAACCGGTGAATCCACAACAGGGCCATGGGCACCCAAGACGCATTGATGTATGTGGGGAGTGAAGGCAGCTATATTAAGCAGGTGGTGTTAATGTTATGCCAGACTGGTGTGTGTGTATGTATATAGAGGTTTTGGGTTTTTTAAAAATTAATTAATTAATTATTTTATTTACATATATACACTTTGAGTGTGCAGGGAAATGAGGAGGGAAAGCATAATGCGAGATAAGAAGAAGCAGCATAGCACCTGCAGAACGCTCTGGCTTCCCTCCACCGAGAGAGAGAGAGAGAGAGAGAGAGAGAGGGAGCATGAGAAAGAGTGTTAACACAGCCATCTGCTCCTCTTACACACAAAGCTGTGGTGGCTGTGCTCAGTACACTTCAAGGGCAACTTGAGCTTCTCTCTGAGGAAACACAATTAGACTTCTGACCAGCTCATTTCACGACTGTATTCATGTCCTTTCTTAAGAAATTACTGTTTAGTCAAACTGAGTCTCATATATTCTGATAAACTGGACTAGAAATAAGGATACATTTCAAGCTGAGACACCATTTTAACAAACTGTGGTCACATCACGTACCATCTGCACATTTTTGGGCCATATTTCCCTGAGCATCCGAGCAGCAGTACAACATTGAAACTTCCCTCGTTTGTTATGACATTGACTCCAGCACTAGGTGGTGCCAGAAATAAACATTGGTTTTAAACACCATTACAGTGTCACAGCTGAACAGCAAGATTAAACAAGGCTCCTGAAACAGAATCACAATTTTAGATTTTGCATGATGTCATTAAACTAAAATAAAAGATCAGCATGGTGTAAACACTTCAGAAAGCTGCTTGCTTGCTTAATTGATAATGATTACACTTTCTTGGACAAAAGAGCCAAATTCCACCGTGTTCAGGGAGGTGCTGAATACAGTGCCAACACTTCTGAATGCGGTGTAAGGATAAAGTGCACACGTGTCCGTGGTCGCGATGTCCTTATAACGGAACAGGTGAAGCACATTTGTCGTGACAGAAGTACAAAGAGAAGAGGAAAGTTGTCGTGGCGTGACGCTTGAAATGACACTTGTTCTGAAGAAATCCGCTGTCTTATTAAGCCCCAAAGCCACGTCACTTTGCAGCGTCTGACGTTGCGTCTCTAAATTTATTGCGAGGGGATCTTCGGTGGAGTAACTCTCCATGGTGCTGAAACGCATCCCACGCTGCAGAGCGAGCGAGCCGAGGAAGAGGAGGATGCGCCTGGGGGGCTTCAAACCAGCCCAGACGGAGATCATCTGAGGTCACTTCTGTGCCGTTTGACCTGGAGAGCGCAGCGAGGCTCGACATGCTGCCCAACAGCTCGCTCAGGAGTCTGGAGGACAGCTCGTTCCTCAACGCGTCCGGCAACGAGACGCACGGTGAATCTCACGGCAGCGCGATCCTCATCTCCTTCGTCTACTCGGTGGTGTGTTTGGTGGGGCTCTGCGGCAACTCCATGGTCATTTATGTCATTTTCAGATACGCCAAGATGAAAACAGCTACCAACATTTACATTCTGAACTTGGCGATCGCGGACGAGTTGCTCATGCTGAGCGTGCCTTTCCTGGTGACCTCCTCGTTGCTTCATCACTGGCCGTTTGGCTCCTTCTTGTGCCGCCTGGTCCTAAGCGTCGATGCCATTAACATGTTCACCAGCATTTATTGCTTGACTGTGCTGAGTATTGACCGCTACATCGCCGTGGTGCACCCAATCAAAGCCGCCCGCTACAGGAGACCTACGATCGCCAAAATTGTCAACTTTGGCGTGTGGACGTTCTCTATTCTGGTCATTCTGCCCATCATCATATTTTCCACTTCCACCCCAAACTCGGACGGCTCGGTGGCTTGCAACATGCAGATGCCCGAGCCACAGCGCCAGTGGATGGCCGTGTTCGTCATTTACGCGTTTCTCATGGGCTTTCTTTTCCCAGTCATTGCCATATGCATGTGCTACATACTAATCATAGTCAAACTGCGGGTGGTGGCCCTGAAAGCAGGCTGGCAGCAGCGCAAAAAGTCCGAGAGGAAGATCACTCTCATGGTCATGATGGTGGTGACCGTGTTCGTGATCTGCTGGATGCCTTTCCACATCGTGCAGCTCGTCAATGTGTTCGTGGAGCAGCATAACGCCACTCTCAGTCAGCTGGCCGTGGTGCTGGGTTACGCCAACAGCTGCGCCAATCCCATCCTGTACGGTTTCCTGTCGGACAATTTCAAACGTTCCTTTCAGAGGATCCTCTGCCTTCGGTGGATGGACAGCGCGGCCGAGGAGCCCATCGACTACTACGCTACAGCGCTGAAAAGTCGAGGATACAGTGTGGACGAATTTCAGCCGGACAACATGGAGTCGGACAGCGCGTACAGGAACGGGACCTGCACCTCAAGAACTACCACACTGTAGTGGGCTGCAGTGTCCTGTTGACTTGAACAAATAACCATATCACATGAATGAATTCAATTTTATTTTATTTTATTTTATATATATGTGTGTGCGCGTGTGTGTGCGTGCGTGCGTGCGTGTGTGTGCGTGTGTGTGCGGGCGCGCGCGAGAGAGAGTAGGCGACTTCTACTGACGTTATTGAAGTTGTATGATATGATGACAGGCAGAGTATGTGGCATCCGTGTATAAAAATCCTGCCCACTGTAGATTCCATACAATTTGTTTAAAATAAACAGCTCTAAGTTTACGGTGTGTGGGTGCTACGCTAACACGCTGAGGATGTGTTTGAAAGGGAATTATGAGAGTGCCTGGCCTAGATTTTCTATATTTCCCTTCACTCTGTGTGGGAACTTATGAAACAAGAACCACTGAGCCATTTCTGTGACACTAAAGCGAACATGCAGATGATTTTTATTGAAATAAGGAGAAATAGGCTGCAATTATTTAATGATAGTCAGTAATTCTCTTTAAGAGAAACATCAAGAAGCTTTCAGATCACCTCTGGTCATTTTCATAAAATATATTAAAAATGCTACAGTAGAACCATTTCTCTGGATTCCAAAAGAACCTTTCAATAGACGGTTCTTAATAAAACCATGTGAGTGTGGAGAACCTTTTGAAAGTTCACATAATGTAAAGGTTCTTTGAAGAACTCCTAGGTTAATAAATAACATTTACATCATGTAACATCTTCATTTCTTTATGAGGTTCTTTACATGGTTCTTATTCCAAAACATGGCTTTCTTGGAAACTAAAATATTCTTTCTGTGGCATCACTCAAGAACCTTTTCATGGCACCTTTGTTTTTAGAGTGTAGGCAGTCCAATGAGGACATGGGACTTAGTGCTGTAGCCTGTGAACTGTGATGTTCTGTTTAGTGCTGTGGTGTTCATTTTCTCGCCTACTGTACATTAAAGGAAACACGTGCAGGAAAAATAGTGTCTTCCCTAATGTGCCGTATTCATCAGGTCAACTTATTTGTGGCTTTCTTCCCTCATGTTTACATCCCAAGGAATGCAAGTTGTGCAGAATTCAACATTTGTTTCAAACATTCTATTCTTTTATTAGACAAAAAGTAATTACTTGTTATTACACATCTATTGTAATTCTTGGTTTTAACCTATCTAGATAAGTTATCACAACAGAAGCCATTATAGTGACAGTCATTTTTTCCAGTAGCTATTCCATTGCAAATACCTGAGGATTTTATACAAAGCATGATAATACATGAACCCCCTTCACTATTTACAGGTCTGATATAAAGTTCTTAGACATTTATGTCCAAAATGATATTGAGCTCCTGGGTAGAACCTTCATGTCATGAATCAGGACCCTCATTCGTATAGCAAAATATGATTAGAAGCGCAATTCCAGAACAATCCCCAAGGCAAACATTGTACATTCAAAGGCATGCTTACTTACATTCACTGTCACTGAGCCACAAGTTTTTTTTTAAAAATCTGCGTGTATTCGATTGACTGAATTATCTTTGGAGAAACACTCACTCACTAGGTCGCCACTTTTTCATTCACCCTCTCCATGGAGTCTGCTCCATTCAGAGCCATTGACTCTTTAGAGGCCTCTGCTCGTTTCTTGGCCTGTTTCTTAGAGCGTCTTATGAGGCAGCATTTGACGATACCCACAGTGATTACAACAAGCACCACAAAGATCAGCAACGCTATAATCACAGGGATGATGATGTTTGACAGGTCTCCAGCAACTTCCTCAATGCTTACAGTTGTACTGTCTGGGTGAGGTGAAGGAGGATGTCTCTCCTCCATTGAAGGGGGGGTTGGTTGATCATGGAAATGCTGACCATGGCTAGAAGGGGACAGAGTCTCTGCTTTCTTGCAGTTTTCCGAGTCCTGCTCCATACCATCTGGACATTTACAAACATATGAGCCTATTGTATTGATGCACCCATCTTTGCATGTGTTAGGTTGTTCACATTCATTTATATCCACACAGTTTCCATTTAAATCCTTTTTGTACCCAGTTTGACAGCCCTGACAAAGTTGTGCTATATCTGTCACTGTGCTGCCCACCAGCGTCCATTCATGGGTGCTCTTTGAACAAATTAGTGTGAAAGTGTCCATGCCATCACAAGTTACATGAAGAGTATACGGATCGTTCATTTTCTGCATTATGTCCCGGGACCCAGTTATTATGGGGTCAGGGCAGGGCTTCTTATCACTTTGTCCTTCATGTCTGCAAATAAAGGGATAGGTCTGCTTGCAGCTGCTGGAGGCTAAGTGCCAGCTGTCAACTGAAGAACTGCCATACTTCACTGTGAGTAATCCACAAAGAACAGCTGTGCAAGTGGCAGGAGGTTCTGAATACCACTTATAATCCAAAAATTCAGTGCTAATGTCAGTGGTTTCTACAATCCAAGAGAAACCCTTGAGTGGAAGATTTGTATGAACACACAGTATCCTGTTTTTCTTCAAGCCAATCCAAAACGTTAAGCTATGGTTTTGTCTTTTGTCTCCCTTGTTCTCAATGGCTTTTAGAATCTTTGACGTTTCTTCTTGGTTGGCCATGTTGGTGAGAAAACCATCAGTTTTGCAGGATCTCTGTGCCTCTTCAAATGAATATTTTTCCAAGTGTACAGTGTAGAACGTATTATGAGCATTAAAGACAACATGCAGAAAACTGAGTAAACATAATCCAGACCGATAATCCATGTTTCTGTCCTGTGCCTTGAGTCAGCGGTGCCTCTCTGTTAGCCTCCTGGCTTCTGCTGTCTGGGACGTACTGCCTGTCTACTTTGCATGCACTTTCTTAGCTACCCTGTGAGGTCCTCCCAAGACAACAAGCACAGGAAATGTGCTCAGCCTTGATACGGAGCCCCATTTCCTCTAGGGTGGTGGTGCTGGTGGAGCAAAACAATAGTAACTCTGAAAGGAATTAGCTGCTCACATTACCAAAGCCTTTGCAATCCGCTCTCACAGTCAAACTCCCACAGTAAAATGCTGTTGAAAACAGAGAACCACAAGACAAATCCAGTGTGCCCTGCCACAGGTCATATAACCATGGACTTGAGCACTTAAAACCCAAAATCTCTCTGAATTCTAATGTTTCATTTGATACGGTATCGAGTTTGCCACTTTCCTAAAAGGCATGGTCTAAAAAGGCAGAATACTGCCTGACTGAATTCTTTGGATATAAGCTGGTGTTATATATTTAGACACTGGAACAAACCCATCTTAGCAAACCCATCGTCCTTAATGTTTGTAATAGATCTATATCCAGATATAATGAAGCAGGGGGAGGAAAACAGAGAAAGAAACATGGTTCCTTTCACTAGGGAATGCTCTCCACAGTAGCTGTGTAAAACAGCTTGCATATTGCATTCAGTGCTAACGGCTTCAAACAAGTGCTGATTGACTTCTGGAGGTGTGTAAAATGCTTCTCTTGGGACCTTGAGCAGTGTTACATATCCAGCAGCTGCTTTACCATTCTGTCTGGCTTATGGGCTTCTTTGTGAAGGAGCACCAGATGCTTCCTGGAGGAAATGCCCATGAATGGCAGGAAGTGAAGTCACAATTAAAGGGCTCATTCTGTCCGGTAACATTGGGGGTGTGATACACACACAAAAAAATGGAAGTATGAGTGGCAGGAAAAAAAAGTCAGAAGAAAGCCTAGAGCAAAAAACAAGATATAGGTGGGTGTTCTCCATCATTTCCTGTTGCCCAAGAACAATAATAATATAAATAATACTTATTTGGGATTGTTCTACCTCTTCTTTGTGATAGGTTGCATGCATTCTGACACATTTTCTTTCATTTTAATGGCACATTGCTGCTGTATTATAAATCCACTTGGTCTGTGATGTACACTGTAGCTGACTAGACCTGATGTTGATTTGAATACCTTTTAATTTCCACCTTAAAATAAATGAATCGTAGGGAAATTAAGAGTCAAGTTTATATTGCAAATTAGTTTAAAAAGATGTATTGATACAATTTTCTCCCAGGGTACAAACATCTACAAGGTTCAACTGTGTGCTTTAAATATTTTTTCCCAGTGAAAGAGGCATAATTGTATGTTTTCATAACTTAATGAATAAGCAGTTTTGTACACCTACTTTATTTTTATTATCAGAATAAAATCATAGAAGGTTCTGCACATATGACCAACAGAAACCTAGAAATTCTCTTATGCTTTGTAGTCAAACCTTTTTAAATGCTTGAGATTGAAGTATGTACTGTCTTCAGTTTTTAAACATTAGAAACAGAAACACTGTGAGATTTTGTGACTTTTCTTGATTCACTAGCAAATACATCCATTATTTTATTTATTTATTTATTTTTGCATTTTTGAGATAGAAAGGTAAAATAAAAAGCAGTGAGCCAAGGCAGGTCAGAACTCACAGAATATGGTGTAATTTTGTAAAGTAATTGGATAAATATACTGAAGATCTACCCTTGAGGGTACATCACAGTGACGAAGTCTGTACCCAACAAAGAACAGTTTAGTACCTTTTTGAATGCATAGTGGTAGAAAAATGTTGAAATTGTAACACAGGAGATCTATCTGAATCCCACAAACTTTCACTTATTAAGGAAATTCACATGTTGTCCTTTTGGTCTCTGGTCGTAAGGTTAAGGTTAAGGTTAGGTTTCCGTGTTGGTGTTGTAGTGTTTATCCACAGTAATCATTCCAAGGTAAACCCCTAATACACAGGAAGTAAGGGTACAAGTGTGTGCATGCAAAACACAATTGTGCATACATTGGTTCTGTTTTCCATCCCATTAGCACATTTTAAGGGAAGATTTTAGTAGAAGATGATTTGATTACCAGAATGTTGGAGAGTTCAAAAGCAGTTGCAGTATTTTATTGACAGGAACCTTTATCAGTAGTCTTTGACATAAGGCAGATTAGCTCTATTATGTCCTGTAGTCTTAGCACATTAGGCAGTGATGAGTAATGTAATGCTTCTGGAAACAAATGACAGTAGGCGTATTGTTATATGATGTCAGTGAGACTAAGCAGTGGTATTGTTTGGAATGTATTCAGAGCGACTTGAACTGTACAGGCATATGATAATATGGTACCGGTTCCTCTGTCTGGCTAACTCTTGAGCTAATCGCTGTATGGTTTGTAATGGAACTGTATGAACAGTCGGCACACAGGAGCTGACACTGCTGTGTGACTGTATAATGAATGATGTCAGTATGTTCAGCATGTTCAGATGTGTAGGAGGAAGTGCTTGGCCAGCTTAGTCATGGCACATGCATGGACACTGTCCATCTGCTGAGTCATGTATATCTACAATCTGAAGAGAATCTTTGCATTCTTTCTATATTGTCACTGTCTAAACCTTTTATCTCTGTAAATGACTCTGTAGTAAGTTTAATTATACAGTGTAAAATTAGAGAACAATTGGCCACACATTTAGCTCTTTTCAGAGCCTTGCTTCATGAGACATTGATTTTATGCTGCATATCGAGGCAGAAGTAAGAGCAATTTATATGACATTTGTTAATATACTGTTATTACACTGTTGTCAAATCAAAATTTTAAACAGACTCACATCCTCCATACTGCTGCAGACACTGGGGTTGAGAGTCTTACTCACATGGAGGTTTTACAGCTAGTTTACTTATGCGCTTGTCCTCAAGGACAATACATTGTTGAAAGATGTCCAAAGAATGTGTGTGCAGCTTTATTTGAAATTAGCTATGTTTGACAACTGTTTCACATCTTAAAGGAATTGTTCAGTGAAAATCAAATTTGCCCAATTTTCCATTTATGCCAAAAGTAGCTGATCAGCCTAAACATGTTTTCAGTGCAAAATTTGCATCTTCAGTTTAGAACTGTAGCTGTGAAACCTTTTAAATAAAAACTAGAACATAAAACATTTTTAGGAAATACATACAGAAAAACTCTCTTAACCATAAACAGCTTTCATTAAGGTGGAGCAGTTAGTTGTTAGTGTGGTTTAGCACTTAGTGTGATTTTTAAAAACACACTGCCATGCTGCTGAATGCTGTAGCTTTTTTAAACAACAGGGTCTGTTTTTATTAACCACTTCATGTTTTAGAGATGATTTTTTATGAAAACAACTGATGCGAGTATTATCGTCTAATGTTTGTTAGCAATATTAGTCTCAAAGCTCTACAGAAACTAAAGAAGCAGAATTTGAACTCTGGACATCTCTTGTGAGGTAAGTGGAAAATTGTATGAATGTAATGCAATGTAAAATAATGTAATGTAAAATAATACAATATAGCAGGATTTTAATGTGTATTTTTCTCAACATGCCTAATTTTACAGTTTTGTCAGAGTGTAATCATTAAGCAGTCTACTGTTACTGCTTAAGTTGCATATTTGACCAACTGAAAAACAGGAACAGGAAGCTTTTTGACCTTGTTGCCTTCCTTGCCTATTTTGTTCTATTCATGTCTTTCCAAAAGACTTTTTTGAAATTTGTCAGACTTCTATGTGAAAATGGATTAGAAACTGTGATACTGTGATCAGAATCTCTGGAATCTCTTGTTTGAATAGCAAATATATCAATTATCCATAACAAAGTGACCTTAAGCTTGTTTTCTACCTGCCCTCAGTCAGAAATGCTAATCCTTGTCTAGCCTCTGGTATACAGCATATAGTCTTCACTGTCTTTTCAGTGCCTTATTATTTTTGATTATGTTTGATGGAACCTTGACCCTGTTGGTCTTAAAGAGCTGTGACTTCAGCAACTGCACATTAGTAAAGAGCTGCCTGAGTCAGTAACAGAGCTAATTAGGGAACATACTGTCACTCCGCAATCTCACAACACATGAATAAAATATGGTGACATTTAATAAACTGAACACACAAGGAGACCCTTGAAGAAACAGACAGAGTCTGAAACTTGTCTAACTGTTTCATAATTTATGGAAAAGAACTGAACAGTGCAGTATTACAGAGTAAAAGACAACAATATAAGATTGATCTACACTATGGTGATGAAGTCAATCCTATAAATTAAGAATAACTCGACCAGTTTGCACAGTTTCCTTGTAATTATTCAATAAAGGACCTAAAGTTGTAATACACTTTAGATTTTTACAGGTTAAAGAGTTATTACTTAAAAAACATTAAAATAATTCAGTAACTGGGGCAGTGGTGACCTAGTGGTTAAGATCTTGCCCTTGGTCGCAGGTTCAAGTCCTGGCCCAGGCCCTATTTAGTTACCCTTGAGCAAGGAACGGTCCCGCTACACTGCTCCCCGTTGATAGCTGCCCATTGTTCCACATTTGCACGTGATGGGTTAAATGCAGAGGTCACATTTTGTTGTGGTGTTTGAGTGTGTTCACAATGACAAATAGTCACTTTCACTTTAATTTTACTTTTCTAACTACTGGAAAACTAATATGTAAATTGTGCAGTTATGAACGTTAGGAATGAAAGTCTAGGTTACTTAGACATTAGGGGTTACAAGCACAGTAGGCTGGATTTTGTCCAAAGATTTTGTAAGATTAAAAGTGAAGTACATGGATTTATCTAGCATACATGGGACAATACGCCAAAAGCGAATTGTCAAAATTCCTAGCTGTAGGTCTCAAACTCAGACAAAAGTGAACACTCCTGGTAAAATAATATGTTTGTTGATTTTTCAAGTGAAACTAACATCCCCTATAGTGCAAATGCTTAAAATTGGAAGTTTTTCTCATTTAAGTGCATAAAGTTTAACATATTGAAAAAAGTGATCAAGACAATGTGCAATAACTTTTGCACAGGCCACCTAGTATGTTTAATGGGTTCTATGTAGAGGACGTGTCCTTTTTTTCATTTCACAGCATGCAGTTTTACCAGCAGCCCATATGTTTTCATACGACTGTATAATGACTTTAGTTATGTTTCGTTTATGAGGCTCAGGTATTTGCTTTGAGCACATTGAGCTTGTATTAATAATAGTGAGCACTACGGAATTCTAAACACCTTCAAGCAATCATTTCAAGCAAGACTGACTTTCCTGTGCAGCATGGTGGACTGTGGGCTTTTCAGAAGGTTCAATGCTGTTGTACCATATGTTTATCTTAAAGGAATTCCTCTCTTTCTCAGCCTAATCACCCCTGTCAGCACACCCACATGATGCATATACTGAATAACATTACAGTGGGTGTGGGTTTCCATCGTTTTCATTTCAAGTTGGGTGTTTACAGAGATGAGATTAAGCTCTGCTTCCCTTTGCAGTTTGACCTAAAAGTGTGCTGGAAATTGATCACTGCAGAGGTCCTACAATGCTCTGGAGAGATAAGCCATGGACAAAGAATGTTTTACATAGTTCTTGTTGTCGTGCAAGGGTATGCTGCAGGACATTTGCTCAGTTTATGTGCTTTGCGGCATTATTCCCGAGATGATTTTCCTCCAGGTCATTTTGGTGCACGGACTAAACCCTGAAGGACAGAGTTGTTTACAACACTGCAGCCCATATTAAGATTCAAATTCAGATGCAGCTTGTGTTTACAATATCTGATATAAGCTGTATACATAATGACCTCAGTTAGCTGCTAGGTAGGACAGTGCAAAATAGCATTCGGCACACTGCAAGTTTATTGGTGGAGAAAGAGATAACAACCCACCATTCCAGTAATGCTGGATTCGTTCATCCTGGGGACAGGAGGAAATGCTTTCAGACTCTGGAGATTTGCCCTTATTGCAGTAGTGATACCTCCACTGCCATTCCTGTTTTCTTAGCAAACGAGACATAAAGTGCTCCATAATTTCCAAGCAGACCTATTCATAGCACCCATCAATCCTATAAAGATTAGCAGTGAATATTTAATTACAGCTCAGAGCTTTCTTGTTTCCCTCTGACGCAGTGTTTGCTTGGTGAACAGTAGGCTGCAAGAGGCAATAAACCATTATCAGCATGCAGTATCATGATATTTACATTGATTAACATCCCCCATCAAAGTTGTAGCAGGAAACAATTCCTGAAACCTAAAAAAATCCAAAATTTCATCTGCAGATGCCACTCAAACAGGAAATGAATGTCAAAAAACAATAATATTCAGAATAATGAGATGAGACTAATGTTTTTCTTTCTTTTCTTTGACTGATGTTTGCTCATATGTCTGTTACTAGTGAAAGGAAAGTCAAGGCTCTGAATGAGTTTCCATTCATAATACAGTCATCCTCTCTGTGGGTTCCCAGTGAAGAGAAATTCACTTATTAAGATTGATTAGTGTTGTAATATTTTATTGAATAGACAATCATGTGCTTATGGATCTGGCCATGGAATGAATTTGAATTGATTTTGTCATTCTGTACGTTAGGCTGAGAAGGCCTATATGAGTATGAGCAACCCGCAAAGCAAGGATATCCAAAATCAATTTCTAATGATTCTTAGGAGATATAATATAGTGTCCTCTTGAATAAAGACCCTCCTGAGGAATGTTCTTCAAGGAAAATATAGTCATGTGAAAATAAATAACTCCACCTTGTGTAAACTGTTGATGTCTTTAACATATCTGAGCAAGCAATCATTTCACACTCATTAATACAGTGCCTAAAGATAAAGATGACTATACTGAAAACAAATGACACATGAAATCAACATTTCAGCCACATGGAACAAAAAAGAACACCCTTACATTTATCACACCTCCAAGTCCATAAAATTAAACAATAACATTTTGCTGCCTCAGGGACTAAGCAGCTTGCACTCATTCAGCTGTGAATTCTGCATTATTTCATAGAGTGCTTGAAGATAATGCGAGGCCATATGCCCAAAAGCTGAAGTTAAACTGGAGGTGGAAATTTGAACAGGATAATGATCTTAACCACACTAGCAACTTTACCAAGTAATGGATCAAAAAGAAGAAAGATTATTTTGAATCTCACTGAAATGTGTGTAAAACCCTAAAACATCTTGACCTCAACAGAAGGAATTCTGAACAAAGTGTAGACAAAAAATTCAGCAGGGTGATGTCTGAGACTGATGGACATTTATGTAAAACACATACAAGAAAGTATTTCTGCTTAAGGAGGCAATATGTCTTCTGAGGCTAATGGTGTGCTAACTTTTTCCTCAGTAAAATATTACATCTGTTGATATATGTATTGAATAAACAATTGAAAAAGCTACTTGGGGTTTTGTTCAAGTATACTAACTTTATCTGTAATAAAGAGGGTGACATTTGCTTGTTCAAATATGTTGAAAAAATTTCAATGAGATGTACTCATTATACTTATTATAATAAGTTAAATAGCTTATTATTTTTCATGACGAATAGTCAACATAACATTTTGGAGAAATGGTTCTAGAAACTACCAAAGAGGTACTATATGTAGCCATCAAGGAAAAGAAACGTTTAACCATGCAAAGAATTGTCATTGGTTATTTGAATCATCATAATTCTGTATAGAACCATAACCTTTTCTTTTTATGTGTGTTGCTAAATCATATTAACTGCTTAGCTAAAGATTAGAACTGTATATGATTCCTGAAATTTCTCTTTTATTTTAACATTTTAACACAGACTGCAGGAGTGAAAACTGATGTCTGACAGAATTTCCCCTAACCGTGCTAAAACAGTAATTTTGTCATGACTTTAGTGTTCTTAAATGGATGCAACAAGATCTATTGTAGCTAGAGATTAAAGCTTTAGGGTATTTGGCAGGAAGGTGCACATTGTTGATAATTAAAACACTCGCTCAATCCCTTAATCACTACATTTAATCCATTCTTCTAGAGGTGGGAAAGAAAGGCTGGAATAGCAATATCAGTATAAACATCCATTTTCAGCATGAAAAAGCTACTGTGATGTTTTTACTTTATTTCTACTAAGCCAATTAATGTTCATCTTCCACTGTGCCATCTGATACTTTAAATGATGTCAGTTATAAAATGAAAATAACAACCTAGTAAAAATTACATTTACTTATAGTTTTAAAATGTACACACATTTACATTCTGTGGAGGGCAAAAAATAACTGGTTACTACAGACTTCTGAACATGTTCCAGAGTCATAAACCTGTAACATATATGCTTTCCTCCAGGGAGAACAGGCCAAAAGACATTCTGTCTTGTAAAGAAGCTCTTTTCAGATTAATAGTAAGGACATTTTTAATCAGCACCATTGTATATAATGACAATGTGCAGCCTTCAGTGTATTTTCATTATGAAGGTACTTCTCTTACAATTCTGTGCAGCTCCCAACTGAAACAGAGTTCTTAGAGAAGTGTAATTCAAGACAGACTGAATGAGAGTAGCACAGAATGGAAAGACTAGCTTTTAATTTATTTGCAAGAAAAATGCAGTGCAAAACAGTATGAAAAGTACAATGTTAGCCAAGCTGTTATCGTCAGTTCTAATGACTCTGTCTCACAAGAGACATTGTGAGGAAATGACGCATGATGTGTGTCGATTCAGTGCCAGTCATTTGGCAGACAGGATGATTGTGTGTCATAAAAGGAAAAAAGTGTGATTCACATTATATAGATTTTTAAAGATATGTAGAGAAAAGCACTGTCCTTCATATTTATATACCAATCAGACCGTACACTAATGAGCAAAGTGATTAACATTGATTTCCTCCTTACAATGGCACCCTTCAGGCAGCAAGTAAACAAAGTTTTTTTTAAATGTTTTGAAAATTGGGCAAGCGTAAGGATCTGAGCAACATTGACAAGGACCAAATTATGTTGGGTAACTGACTGGCTCTTGTGGCCTGTTCCATATATGCAGTGATTAGTACTGACCAACTGTGGCCCTGGGAAGGACAACCAGTGAACATGGTAATGTGGGATCCCACAGATGTGCCACTGTAGGTGTTGTTGTTACTGAAAAAGTTGATACCATGATGATAGAAAGGTGATAGGACACACAGTGCATCACAGCTAGCTTTGTATGGGGCTACATAGCCACTCATAGTGTCTGTGCTGACACTGTACACCACTAAAAGTGCCTACAATGAGAATGTGAGCATCAATGGAAGAAAGTGGCCTGGTCTGATGAATCACATTTTCATTTACATCATGTGAATGCCCAAGTGTGTATGTGTCACTTATCTGGAGTTGAAATGCATTATGGGAAGAAAGCAAACTGATGCAGACAGACTAATGTTTTAAGCAGTGTTCTGCAGGGAAACCCTAGGTTCAGGCATTCGTGTGGATCTTACTTTGACATGCAGCACCTATCTGAACATTGTTACATTGTTGGGATGGTTTGAGGAGCATGGCAGAGAATTCAAGGTGCTGAATTGTCTAAAGTCCCAGTCCTCAATCCAATGGAGCATCTATTAGATGTGCTGGACAAACTAGTCCAATGCATGGAGGATCCACCTTGCTGTTTACAGTTTTTAAAAGATCTGCTGCTATTGTCCTGGTCCCAGATACATAGCATACCCTCAGATTTCTTGTGGAGTCCATGCACCAATGAGTCAGCGCTGTTTTGGATGCAAAAGGGGGACCTACACAATATAAAAAAGGGGGTTAGAATGCAGGAAATATTAAATGTGCATTTACTTTCTCATACTGTTTGTGATGTAGAGCACTAAAAGCTTTCAAGGAAACACAAATTAATGCTACAATCAAAGCATGTGTACCTATCAAACCCACAGTTACCATTGTGCATTATCTGGCTGCTACATGAGTATTGATCAGCCCTTTTGTTCATGTGCTTGCTAATGGATTTGATGCCTATTAAGCCTGGCTAATGGCTCTTATTTTCTGCCCAGTTAAAGGATAAGAGCCCTTTCCCCCAAGCCTCTCCTACTCTCTTGTAAGTAGTGCTGGTTAGAAATGTACCAGTAGCTCTTTTCCTAAGAATGCTCTTTCGGAAAAAGTTCAAAACAGGGTGGAATGAGGAAGCAATAGTTAAATGAATGAACAGTCGGTTGTTTACAGGCAGGTACATATATGAAACATATATTTCCCACATGGCCATTCAGGGTCAAACAGTTTTGAATTTAAAGGGTTTTTATTTTTGTTTGTTTATTTATTTATGTATTTTTTGTTTGTCTTAACACTTCATTTTTTTTGTTTTTTGGTTTTGGGGTTATTTTTGAAAAGGTATTCTTGCATTCTACACTCTTAAAATGTAATGTATGAAAACATTATTCTATATCTATATCTATGGTTCAGTGATTGTTCTTTAAAGAACTCTTGTTTTTTTGATGAGGCATATTAATCATTTTTACTTTGCACTCTTAAAACATGTCCAAAAAAAGGTTTTTTGACTCTCTTACATATAATAGCACAAAAAATTTAGTCTTTATGAGATGCCTAATAGAACCATTCATTGAATGATCCTTAAGAGAACACTTCTGCAAATTAGATGCATGAATTTAAGGACCCTTTAATTTGTTTAAAGAATGTTAATTTAATGTTAAGGCTCCAGAAAGAACGATTAAATCAGCAAAGAACCTTAACAAGTTGTGAAGTTTCTCTGAACCTTTGAACGGTTCTTCATGTGCACAAATCGCTTTATCAAACATGATTCTTAAAGAAAGCAAGTATGGCATCAATATTTTTTTTGCTCTGTTCATTTGTGTTGTCAGATGCGATGGAGTCAACTGTCTCTGGGTCACTGAGAAACTCTCCACTGAACCACTCCTTCGGACCAAAAGTGGTTCTTCTATTGCATTACTCCATAGAATATCTTCTGACTTCTGTAGTTTTAAAAGTATAGAGTGGAGCCTTTTGAAAGTGAAGTGTGGTTCTCCAAAATATTTGTATCCACATTATTTTACGTGTGGCTGTCAAATCCTTGCAGTTAGAATATCAGCCATGCCATCTTAGAAGTTGCTCTTTCTCACACAGACACATGCTCACACAGTGCCGACCAATCAATCGTCAAGGTGACTTCCTTGTTCTGGAGAAGCTAGTGTCAACGAGTGGCCCATAGCACGGTAATTAAGTCCATAATTCCAAATTAGCTTAGAAGGTCATCTGTCAGGTACACAGACTGAGAGTTGACAGTGGTGCTACAGAGCTCAGCAGAATGTTCTCTCAGACCTAAAGGATCCCTCACTGCAAACACACTTACTGTAACACTGATTCATTGTCCCTGCCACAAGTCTGCCTCTCACGTACTAACATTATTAGCTTTTGCCCTGGTGCTCATCAGCCATGGAAGCAAACATCTAATTTCACTAAGTACTGCAGCTTCTGGCTTGTTTACCAGCTGTTTGCGGTTAGCATGCTATATCATATATGAATATTAATGCATGCAGAGGGATATGCCTTTGTACAGGAGCAAAAGGGGGAGTGAATGGAGAGAGAACCTGTATAATAAAATGTGAGATGATGTATTGCCTGGGGCCACAGCCCATTCAAAACCAAATCTAGTGAGAGGTCAGTCTGTCCATGTGCTATTCATCACCTCCTATTTAAATCCTCCAGCCTGGGCTGCACCTCATCAATTACTAAGTCTACTGTGTTTATTGCAGCAGGCACTGAATACAAATGATGGCCATATTTGGAATGTTTTAAGCTGATTTAAGCTTATACTGTAGCAGTAAAAAAAATGCAACTGAGGCTCGTTCATTAGGTAATGCAGTCTTAATGAAAAAGATTGATAGTGTTAGTGGCACTATAGTAGTTTCTATGAGATTCCTAGAGGAATCATGGTAAATGTATACAATTACTATCATTTACTTCAGTAACTACACCAATACAATAGCACTGATGTCCAAGAACAAAAAGGTTTCTCCAAAATATCATGTAACTTTATAGGAAAAGTGATTTGGAAGCATATCCATTTGACCATAATCAAAAAAGTGCTCACGGAGTGTGAAGTGCAGCTGGTGATTTTAAATAGTAAGAGAAAGTGGAGGGAAAACACCCCTTAAGAACAATGGGCCTTATTCAGCCACAGTTCTTATGATGCAATTTCCTCTTAAGAACCACTTATGCAGTTTTCACCAAGAATCTGACATTCACCAGTGTTTTTGTTGTTGAGATTTGTTCTTAGTTAAGAACAGAATATATGCACACTTGTGCTGACGTTTGTGCAAAATCACTGGTTAGAAATCTGACTTAGACCTGATTTTTAAGGACTTTTTTCAAGAACAAAATTAAGAAAAAACTCCAAAAGTCCATTTGTTGTAAAGCTAAACCATATCTGTGTATTAGTTTAGCATGTACAGAATGACAATGCATAAAATTAACCTACACAGCAGTCACTTTTGGCTACATAACGGATATCTTGCCCCACTGTCTGGAGTAAAAAACCTCTCTGGCAGGTTGTGCGTTAATTTGGCATCTAATATATTCATTCATATATTCATAAAGCTGTCTTTAAATTAATTCATTATTAAATACATTTTGTTAATAAATATATTTACATTAACAAAATGCATAATGATGTACATTTGCATAATGATGTATATGGTCATTTAATGATATTTTTACTCCTTTATATTATTTTTCTTCTTTAGTTGTAAGCAAAGTGCAGCTACTTTTCTTACAAACATTGGAACTCAAGAGTAACCCAAATTTTTTTTGTAAATACATCCTCAAAATGCCTTTCAATCTGCTTAAACTGCATCAGATCTTCATTATGGTCTCACAGACTTGTGGTTAGGACAGTTTTCCTGTTTTTTATGTTATCAGCCCTGGTGTAATCTGAAATTGCTGCTTGTAGTGATGTGGCACTATCTAATGAAAATCTGGATGCGGTTTGAGCAGGCTGAGAGAAGTGTTGCTGATGTATTTTTAAGGTTAAATATTGAGTCCTAGTATTTTCAGCAGCATTAGCCTTGCAGCTCCAGTTCTAAACTATTCAGACCACAAACATCATTGTGGGTGATCTGGAGTAAATGAAAAATAAGGTAAATTTGATTAAACTAAACTATTCTTCAGTTTTATAGTTTGTGTGTAAAAAAATCTTTTGAATACCTAAGATCTTAGGGCACTTCGTGCTCCAAGTGCCATGTTGTGCTTAGCTGTATGACACATGCACTTACCTCAGAATTCACTGTCATTCATTCACAATGCATCAAGCATTGGATAGTACCACCCTGAGAACACTTTACACTGCATTCAGGTATTGAACATCAGTAAAATTTTAATAGAAGTGATACTCTTCATGTGTGTTTAAATCAAGCACATTGAACTGTAGTACAGGTGCTGGGTTTTAATGCCTGTGTGTTATTCTCCATCAAAAGGGTGTAATTAAGGCAGCAGTGTGTATGGTGGCTGTGCAGTCATTAGTCCATTAACCTGATGCTATATTTGGAGTACAGTTCAGCTGTGATTGACAGTTATGGCTTAGCACCACTGGCCAGCTTGCATTTCCAAAAGGGGCTAATAGCAAGCCTGTGCATTGAAGGCCATTCACAAAGCCCTGCAAGCAAAATAGTGTTCTTCTAGCTCCTCTTCTGCCACTGTCCTTTCCTTGTTTAAACGAGTAGGTGCTTATTTAAATGAAATAGCTTAATTAGCAGATGAACTGGCTTACAGCAGCTGTTGGAAGAGCTTGATGTCTTAATGCAGATTGCATACAAATTGAAAGTGACCACGAGGGAGAGCAGCAATAAAATAAAGTGTAATAATTCTTCCAGGGCTCTTGGCAAACTCATGGCCAGGTTGCCTTTCCACATATTAAAGAGAAAGCTGCTTCCAACTGTAAGCAAGATTTTATGAAATATGTCCAGTGGACCTTGATGTTAATTGTTCATACTGACCACTTACACTTATGTCAGCATGTCCAGCAATGGTTGAACTCTTCAACTTTCCACTGACTTTGATCTAGACACACATGCACACATGCTCACAAGCATGTAGTGCTAAAGACACCACAGAACAGCACACAGTGCACCTTAAAAAAAGGTGTCCTCTGAATCTAACCATGTATCCATGTAGGCACAGTGGGTAACTGACATGGGCAGCATTCAAGGAAGCAGTGGATGGTACCTTCCTCATAGGTACCCTAGTGATAGACATCCTAAATCGTTATACCACCACTCCCTGAATATGCAGCTATGGTCCATTTTGGGAATACCAACACTGTAGTATAAACACATTCAATAATGATAACAGCTCATTCTTGATCAAAATCAAATTTGGCATGTGTGAAATTTCAGCTGCCCAATCAACAGCCCATTTAATCCCACAGCAATGATTAGGCCTGACACTGAGCACACACGAGCAGTAATTACAAACGCGTGGGAAAAAACATACACCAAAGCCAGTACACATTGTGAAGTCCTTATGTTATTTTATTATCTAGATTTCTTCATTCAGCAGTAATCTGGAAATTGATGTTCTCGTTTAGTGATAATGAGCAAATCAATTGTTGTAGTCTTTAATCTTTATTTTCCATGAAGAACATCTGCCTGTAGGTGCATGTCCTAATTATAATACTGTCTACAGCTCAGTTTTTCTTTCTCTCTCTCTCTCACTCTCTCTCTCTCTCTCTCTCTCTCTCTCTCTCTCTCTCTCTCTCTGTCTATATCTTTTTCTTGCTTGTCTTTCCTACCTCATCTTTCTCCTTATATCATTTCTCCACCCCCTCTTTCTATATTTCCCCACCTTTGTTCATCCCACTTCTCCTATCTCCTCCTCTCATTCCTTTCTTCCCTTGTCCCTCCTCCTCTCTACCCCCACCGCTTTCATTTTCCCCTCCCTCTCTATAGTGACCCTACACCTGTGGGTCATTAGGAAGAGAGAGGTGATAGGCTGATAGAGTGTCATCATTATGGATGACATTTCATCAGCAGGGCCACATTGTCTATTTATGAGTGGCTGGACTGTAGCACTGCAACAGTAGCAGTCATCAACAGTCTAATGATGCTTACACTTGACTAGCTTCAAAAGCTCTCATTTGACATTCGCTTTGCTATTATTTTCCTATTAAGAGAGTGTGATGGCTCCATTCTGACCTCTTCAAACCAGACATTGTAATGCTCTGCTTAAAGTTTAAATTGGTTGAACTTTGACCCCGTTCGCCACTGACCTTTCCGAGTGTAACCAATAATTTTACATTGTTATGTGCTGGAACATGGGTGGTGGGAAATTTTTTAAAAATCCAGTGGAAGTCAAACTGGAGAGGCTCATGCTGTGTGTCAGGCTTTTTAGATCTGTATGACACTACTACGAAGTGGTATCACCAGGTGAACTCCCCACAAAGATCCTGATATAACAATGTTTTGTGAAACCATGTTCTAAGGGCTCTTTGGTAAACCATCAGTGTAATTGTCAGAGCTGTTTTCTGTTCATGTCCAGCAAAATTGGTTCAAAAAGGTTCTATCTTTGCCTTATTTATCCTGCTCTCTCCCTTTTAAAATAGTCCTTCCATGATTCCATATCTAGGACATTTTCATGCAGAGGACTGAATGGCACATCTAGCTTCTGCTGAGAGTTGAGCTGATGTTTGAATGCTAGTCATGTGTAAGCACCTTAAGCTTTTCACTTTCACAACAGCCCGTCAGGGATCCCTAATTGCTTCCCTCAGTCATGCACCCATTTTAAGATAAAAGACAGCATAAGAATGATGCTGGCAGGGTTTGTAGCAAGTATTCAAAGGCTAACATCTTTATTGGACTACAATACTCAGTTCTCTCAAAGCTCATTGATTTACAGTACCATAAGCATTTGATTGTCCAGAGATTGCACGTGTGCCATGACGTGCTGGATATGGTGGGAATGACACCACTCACTTTTTCTGCTATGGTTTGGCTCTGGATCAGATCATAATGAAATTGGGCACAAATTGTGCCAGAGGGACCTTTCAGCCATGGCAATTTTGTCAATTGTACTGTCTGAATAATCTGCCTGTTTAAACGTCTGACTCTTAAAGATTATCATATTGTTCTTGCTGTATAAGCGACTGGTAATGGTAGACAAGCAACAAAATCAAGCATTACTGATTTTGGCACATGGATCACAGAACATAATTTTTGGCCAGTCATCAGTGATCAAAAATCAAACTGACAAACTATTCAGTTATTTAAAAAACTAAGTAATCAACTAACTAATCAACTAAGACTGATCTTTATTGCTTTGATTGAGATTCACATATTTTAATATACAGTAAGCAAATATTTATTTATTTACTTACTTACTTATTTTTATATAGCACTTATTACAACTTACTGTGTCATTATTTAAATGAAGAATACAGTATGTGAGGGACAGATCTGGATGTTACACAATGATAGGCTAGTTAAAGTTAAAAACTATTTTTGCTATAGTAGCGAAGAGCTTTCATCTGGTGCACCCAGACCAACTGAAAACAAATTAGGTGAAAATGTCCATGGTTGGCAGCAGCAGACTGACTCATGTTAAATGCTTTGTGCTAATCATTTGTGTTAAGAATATATTACATTAGCACTGTGTCTTTAAATGGGAAAACAGGCATTTTTAAGAATGAAGGATATGGTGACTTTTCTGAAGCATAAGAAATAAATGAAGCAGAATAATTAAATGCAAAGAATTCCTAAAGGTGCCTTAACTTTTGCTACTGTACTTTCACCCCCTTCAGTCCAATTCACCTATATAACATACATAATATTTCAATGTTTCTACCCAAACATTTTATTATTCTATCTATTACTATGTATTTATTGTAAACACTGACCTTTGTACCATTTAAGGTAACTCATTATAATCAGACTGATTAAGTTACCAGCAGAAACTGGTGTTCTTAAACTGTTTACCCGTGGTGTAGTATTAACGTGCTGAACTCATGAACCACCAGAAATACTGACATTTATACAGCAGAATTATAACAGTGCCATACCACGCAGATCAGAGCAGATCCCTGATTTAACACAGGTCCGTGGCTAGAAAGATTGTTAGCCAGGGTATAAGAACTTGGCATATGTATGTATGGAAGTTCCTCTCTGTGGTAGTTTAGGATCTTGGCGTATTTATTTATTACAGTAGTTTAGGATCTTGGCGTGTTTATCTATTGCAGTAGTTTAGGATCTTGGCATGTTTATCTATTGCAGTAGTTTAGGATCTTGGCGTGTTTATCTATCGCAGTAGTTGACTTCTGTAGTTGTATAAGCACTTGGCGTATGTATGTACTAAAGAAATTGCGTCTGTTATTTATTTTACAACCACAAGCAATGCGTTGGTCTTCCGTGTGGCACCACTCTCAGTGTTACTCTATGTAATGTGAACGCTTGATTGTTTCCTCTGTCCTAGAAGTCGCTTTGGATAAAAGCGTCAGACAAATGAATAAATATAATAAAATAAAAAAAATGTAAATGTAGAATGGCAAAACAATTTAACTGCCTTTAGAGTAAGACTCATTCAGACATTTTAACATCTGGTCAGCAGTTCCAGCTGGGTACTAAATAATGGAGTTCAAAACCAGACTAACATATGTAGGTGTTGCGCACTCACAGAGATACACCTTTAGATGTACAAGCTTTCTTCTAAATGTAGTAAATAAATGTGCTATTCAACTAGCTACCTAGCTCTCACTTAGAAGTTGCAGTATCAGGCTGTAGATCCTGTCTGTTTGTTGTTGTTTAAAAATTATTTTAAATGTTTTTTTGGTCAAATCTATCAAATTTAACAACCAAAATCGATCACAACAAACTCTTAAAAAGCAAAGGCCCAGTGTACTGATGGTGAGCTTTTAGAACAAATGAAGGGGCACATCTGTATCTATTGTGTTTGGTGTAGTGTAGTAGGGAATACAGCTGCCCTCTCTATAAGCATCTCTACATAATTGATTCCCTGTCATTCCTTTGGTTTATAAAAACGGCTTTCAGCATTGACTTGTACACATGCACAAATAGTGAGAAATAAAGTGACTGGCCCATTTCAGAATGACATCATAAATCTATACTGTTTTTAATTGGACAATGTAAATGTAAACCTAAAGATGATAAGAGATATGTTTTCTTGAGTTTAGTTGTCAAAAAATTGCACATTTTGAACTTTTCTTAGAGCTGTTTTATTTCAAACCTAGTTTTCCAGTTCCAGTCATTTCTAGCTGGGGAAGATTGGTGTTGGACCTTAAAGGTAGTTAATTGGCTGGGTGGACATTGCAAACTGGTCACATCCTTTTTTTCTGCTTCAGTAGACATCATCACTGCTCCGCTGCCGAGTAGAGGCTTATGGTTATCTTTTGTATTTTCTGATATGAGTTTATCATGTAGGATGGACAAAACAGACAGCTTCAGTGTGGAGAATCACAGAAATTCCCAGTAACTTGGACAGATGCAGTGACAGTCGACAGGTATGCCAGGTTGGGCTGATCTATCTACACAAGGCAGAGTATCCCCATGTGCAGGTAGTGCTGAATAAATAATAGAAATAGGTTACAGTAACTGTCAGGGTGAACACACCACTGGAGTGTACTCACTAAGGCAATATTTGCTTTTTCACCTGTACCAGGGCAAAAGGTGTCAGTATGTTAAATCAAGAATTTATGCACAGATGTTTGAATAAGCTTTGTGTTGACAGAAGATACAGGGTTCGCCTTTGTGCACGCTCAGTGCTCCATGTTCACTGATTTGGACGTCAAACAGCACCATTCTTTGCGCACATAACTCAAAGTACCAAAGGTCCCTCATAACGGCCATCGCCATAGAGACAGCTAGAGCATGTGATGAAAGTGGTCTCTGTTTTGTGTGTATTTTGGCTGGTGAAGAAGAATGGTTTCACTATGGCAACAGACTGCAAGAGGTGGAGGTGGCTTATTAGAGCACAATGCCTGCACGCATGCATAATGCTTGATTTTGTTACAGGCACGTATTTAATCTATACCATCTGTTACTCACTGTGTCCATAATGGAAGAAAAACTTGAGTTTGTGGAATGTTGGTCCACACTTAGTAAGTAACATCCAGCAGGCACCATAATGACCTTGAGCAAGGCACATGACCATACATTGCTCCAGAGGGACCTGAACACTCTGCCCCTTTTTAAAAATGATAGAATTTGACTGCAGCTAAGTAAACATTTATATATAGCAAATATGTGATACGATGATACTTATTGTTATTTGTTTGTCAAACATTGCTCTGACGTAGTAAATAGTGTTCCTTTTGTGCAAAGCTATTTCAAGAGATACACAATGGATGAACAGCCTTTTACTGAGAGGGCCTTGTCCCGAGATAGCTACTGTTCTTAAATTCCTTACAGCTGACGTCAAATGGGCTTAATTTGAAATTCTCCTTCAGTGCAACTGGAACTCTTATATAAAGACATGACGACTCTGCATACAGCATGAGTCACGGTTAAAATTATGGGCGATGATAAAAGCGTACTGCCTTGGACTTTTCCGTCAATCAGACTCTAAACCAAATAGGTCAAGATTTTAGAAAGGAATAATAACCTGCCCTTCTTTAGCGCTAATCAATCATAGGATGTTCTGAAATGCCATGTCATGACTCAGTTAAGGTTAGTACCAGCGTTATATATGTAATATGGCCTCTTGTAAAATGAAATAACACAGGGAGAAAGAGAGATGCACTGCAGCCAGATATATGTATTTATGAGACAAATGCTCACACGTAGATGATTATATTTCTCTTTTCTTCATTGTTTTACAGATGCAATTTATCATCACTGTCAGAATAAAACATCAGATCTCCAAAATTGTCATTTTACAAAAGACTTACAACTTACAATAGAAATTACTGCAAAAATGTTTAAGGATATGTTATCATCTCTGTAAGTCTATTCGTTATAAAACGTGAACACAATTTAAAGAGCCAAAGCTTTTACAAATTAAAAGTTGCAAATAATATTATAAAACAGAGACAATCGATGATGTGTTTTTACACACGTTAACTTGATTTTTAAAATATTCCTTTCTCTGTTGTTATATTTATGTTTTATATTTATGTTTTTCATTGTTATATATTTATACATGATTGTTATAATGTATTGACAATACAAATGTAATTAAAGCGGATCTTGAAATAACTCAGGGAGGAGAGAGGGAGAGAGAGAGAGAGAGCTATCGAATGGTAGATTTGGACTCCACAATTCATCATAAAGTCTTACCCCACCAATAACTCATCCCTCAGCTAGCAAAAGCTCAGAGATAAAAAAAAAACAGTACTGGTTTTGATTGGCAGTTCTCCACCCCATCTGTGAAACCAGGCGGACTGCTCCTGATTTCATTTCCTTCTGAGCTGGTTCTCTCAGGCTGGGCTGGAAGAACATAAAAAGCAACGCAGCAGCTCACACAAAACCATCTCTGACTCGCCATATTGAGGATTCCTTTTCTGAACGGAACAGTGTAATTTGTGTCAGGAACTACAGCACCAAGCTTGGGCTAGGACACCCTTCACTATTTGGCAGTCTGCCAAGAGGAAAGAAAAAACTCATCATAACTGGCTGCTGTAGCACCAGTGTAGCCCTGGAATATGGATTATGCTGTGAAGATTAATTAGAGGTTTGACAAAAACCCAACACAACTACATGGTTTTGTAGTTTCCTCAGTCCTCTGCACTACTGGGTCACAGATCCACTACAGTACAAATGCTCAACATGACCACTGACAATTTTTCCATTAGTTTATCATTCCACTTCAAATTTGACCCACCGCACTGCCCTGTCTGTGCCCCCAAATAAAGAAGTAAAACTAAAAAACTGCAAACAGGATCCAGATGGTATCCTGTGCAGTTAAAATATGTAAAATACTTTGAGTGTAGTCACAACCACCCACCCAGGAGCTTGCACAGTTATTTCTTATTTCTTACAAAATTAGCATTTTGTTCCATTTAAAGCTTAGCATTTTGGTCCCTCCTTGACTTCTTAAGCAATAGCAGAGTAAATAAGAACAGATACCTTGACTACTTAAGTGTGCAGTAATAGTGATAAAGTAAGACCTAGATTGCACAGCATTCTAAATAGAGATTCTCAGTTGAAGGAAAATATAGTTAATACCAGTCTGATCTCGTTAATTTTACACCTTATATTAATTTGATGGTTCTTTCAAGTTCTTTGCGGAACCAAAAATGTTTCTTTCATATCATCACACAAAGTACCTACTCCTATCAACAGTGTACAACAGATAGAAACAACATACATGGTTAATTATTCTTAGCACAAATCAAATTAGAACTCCACATTGTTGCAGTTTGTGTTATCTGGATGCTTAGTTTTAGACAACACAGTTTTATTATTTTAAATGTATTTTTTCTGTGTGCAACAAAAATCACAAGCTGCAAAATCACAGAAATCATTAGTGTGTCCACTGGGAAGGCTCAGAGTAGTCCAGGCTTTGTCCCCATTTTAGCTGCCGTCAGGACCAAACTGGGAAAATTATTCAGGTCAGAACTCAGACCCAAGCCTCTAGCAGCACTGCATTCTGCTGCTTTCACTGTCTTCTGTAGTTAGTAAACACATCTTTCTCTGCTTTAACATTAGTGTGCTATTCTGTTCTCTTCTGTTCCTGATGTCTTCTGGGAATTTTAGAAATGTATTGCTGTGGAATTTAATTGCATGCACAATATATATTGAAATCTTACACTGGCCAGTCTACCTACAGAACTGACAAGTCAGTGGGATTTTTCTGATTCTCCTGATAGCCAGTCTGGGACTCTGGTTAAAAGGGTATAATTTCAATATCCCCCTACTCTGGTACATTTACACGAGTGGTGCAGTGAAAATACAGGTTTTTGTCTTTACACAGCAACATTTTCCTATAAGGTACCATTGATTCATTTTTTTAAAATGTGGTCTCAGTACTCGTCTTCTAATATGGATGTTATAATAGACAAGTGTGAGGGCTAGTGGAGCAAGTGAGAGGTTTTCAGCTGAACTTTCAGCTTTGTTGACAGATTAAATAGAAATGTTTGAGTAACAGTGTACCCTGGTGCTAATATTTAGTTAGGTACCATTGTATTGCTCTTTTTTCACAATTTTCCTCCCATTGGCTCATAAGATGCGTTCTACATAAAAAGTCATTTTTATATTGAGCAATGCAAATGTAATGCCTGGGAAGCTTCTAGCCATCATCTGATTTAGGATTAAGCATAGTTTTCTTTGGTCCTTAACAGAAAAATAAAACATCCCAATATAATGACAATGTGATGTCTATAGAGAGAAGCAGTATGGCATCCAGGTTTGGTAATTAAGAAGACCCACCACTGCCAGACAGAAGGAGACCAGTGGGGTAGGTTCATGGACACAAGCATTGGTGGTTTACACATCATTAACTCTGCCTGAGCTCAGGATAACCTGTGGAGAGACGGCTTCAGAAGTTGTGATTCAGTAAATGTTTTATCTCTGACCCATTACACACAGACTGCATGCAGCTTGTACCATAAACTGTCAGTTCGTGAATCAAAAAGGTTTTTCTATTTCAAACTTTGAACACTAATCTGCAGTGGAGAAATTGGCTGCTGAGATTAGTTTAAAAAAAGAGTAAATAGTGAGAGCAGATGTCACCATTTAGATCTGGAATTGATCTTAGGAGGAAGGAGTTTGTGAAGGAGAAAGTGTGCTCTCACACAAACACTTGTTTGTAAACAAACTTGACTGGGGTAATAAATGTGGAATGAATGTAAATAAATGTATGTATATTTATTTTTGTATGTACAGAAAGACACGCACACATCAAAGGTAAATATATGGCAACAAACCACAGATGCAAACAGACCAGATATCCAAGATAAGCAGCTGAACACAGATATCAAAGATTACATCATTTTAATGTGAATCAATTAAATTATAACAAAATGAACAGAGATATGAGAATTTGCTTTATTGACAGAATTTTAAACTTTTGACCTACTCTCTACTGAAAAAAGTCTCATTGAGGGAAAGCAGTTCCTGATTAGCATGCCACAATAGAGGTCTCTATTCCTGAGCAGGATTCACAGCAACTGTCCAGGCAGCCTAAACACAGCTATGTGTGTGTGTTGTGCATGTAGTGTCAGGACAAGCAGATACATCCACAAATTGATGGCAGCTTCTTATCTTTTGGATGCTTGTATAAAGTCACCACGGCCCTCTCTTCCAATTAGTTCCCCCTCCTGGAGCACAGGCGATTGCCTAAGAGATTTACTGCTTCACCCAGTCCCAGCTATCGGAGCCATAGATGAAGACACAGATAAACAAGATGAAACCAAGTTTCAGCCAAGAGCTCCCATCATAACTCAATTAATAATTAACACACATATACTCACACATACACACAGGAAAAGGCAGGGCACAGATGTATGTTGATATTCTGTGCAGAGGATATTGTGTTTGGTGAATGTATTGAGTGAGTATAATCCTATGACAACTGCAGTTAACTGGGGGCTGTTTCTCTGTCTGAAAATGATTAATTGCTGTAATAAATACAAGCAATCTGCAGCAGTTTGTAATAAGTATTACAAAGTATTATTCATGCAGTTTAAAAAAAAGAATATATATAAAAATATGCCTGTTCTCCAATTAAATCTATAAATAAAGGTTATGTATTAGAACATTGTTAAAGGGTTGTTAAAAGTGCTACAGAAATAAAATTGACTTGGCATGACTTTTAAACCCTGGACATATAGTTATTTTGATCTTGATTGAAGGTAAGATCCAAAGACCTCTCTGATGCCATCAGAAAAAAGACTGTAAATGCTTATGAGTCTGGGAGGTGAAGTAAAGAATCTAAAAAATTAGCCATTGCAGTGTCAAAACAATTTATAAGAAGAGAATATTTAAAATACCTGTCAACATGGCCAGATCAGGCCATTATAGCAAGTTTAGCCCAAGAGCAGGCAACAAGATGTTTAAAGAAGTCCCAAAAAATCATAAAATATCATTATGGGACCTTTAGGAAGTTCTGGTCACAGCTGTTGTCAAAGTACATGTATCTACCAACAGAAAGAGACTGCACAAGTTTTACATGTAATATTTGCAGGGAAAACACTTTTCTCATCAGGGCATAACTGAAGTTTGTCTAACACCACCTAGACAAAGACAACATATGAGCAAGAACAATGCGTTTTAGGCAGATGAATCTAGAACTGAATTTGGACACAGTAACAGAGGACATGTATGGCCTAAACCAAAGACAACATATGAGCAAAAGAACCTCATAGCAGCTGTGATGCATGTGAATAAGGGTTGTGATTGTTTGGGGCTGCTTTGCTGCAGCAGGGCCTGGCCATCTCACCATGACAAATTCCACTATGAATTCTTTATTGTACCAGAGGACACATGAGGAAAATATGGGACCATGAAGTGAAGGTGGACATTGCAACATGACCCAATGACCCAAATTCCAGTAAATCCACCAAGGAATGGCTCAGAAAAAAAAGAAATGGAGAGTTCTGTGATGGAAAAGTCCAGATCTGAATCCATTTGTGATGCTGTGGGCTGATTTGGGTTGTGCAATCCTGGATTAAAGAGTTTGGAAAACTTTTGATCTGTCAATATCAGAGACTGATAACCAGTTACAGATAATGTCTCATTTAAGCTATTTCAGCCAAAAGTAGAAATACTAGGTATTAGGGCATTGCCTGATGTTTTTTGCATAGGTGATGCAATTACTTTACCTTTATCTATAGATGTAATTTGAGACATGTAATATTGATATTTTGATATAAATAAAGAACTAAATATTTAATGGGATGTCCTAGTGTTTTCACATGACTGTAGCTCAGAGGTCAGACACCTTCCAACTTAAATTTGGAATGTACTTTTATTATTATTATTATTAGTAGTAGTATTATTATTATTGACAATGTATGGCTGTATAAGGGAGAGAACTGAAAGCTTGGGCTGGCATTTTCTTTATGAACCCCCTCCCCTCTTGTTGAACAGAGGTAGGACTGAGAGATAGGACTGATGTAATTTGGCTCCTTCCACTGGGAAAGTAAATGTATTTTTAAACTTTCAGAGGTACACAATTGGACCTAGTCATGTTGCTCCTTTGAGGGTACATTTACATTGTTTGTACCATGGGGACTACTATTTCCCTGTATTCGTTTTTCTCATAGTGTATGAACAATGACAGTGACTTCAGGAAAACTATGAATTCCCTTTCTACATACTGCCTAGCTCATTTGTCTCATTGCTGTTTGAACTATTGACTCATATACACACATACACCTGCCTCTCTCAAAACCTTTCCTTAAAAATATTTTGCTGACCATTAGAGCTAAATCCAAAGGAATGATAGCAATGAAAGATGTGGTGCTTTTATATTATTTCAACATAAAACAGACTCCACTGATGCTACTAAACCCTGAGGCATGTTCACTGGCTTTGAGGTGCTTTCATTGTCTTTTCTGTCTGAGCATCTTTATACATCACATCTCTGTGGAATGTGTGATCGAATTTGTATCGTATTGTGGAAACATACGGAGATTAATGTTTCCTCGTAGACAAATTCACAGCAGCTCATTCACTATGTCTAGCAGCAGGCAGCAGGGCTGGGCCAGTGGGCACTAAGTGGGTAATTAGAGGCTGATTGTCACCTGTTTTCATGTTTCAGTTAAAGTATTTATGTTGTTTTTTTCCCTCAGCAGGTGACTGGAGAGGGGAGCTATAAGCTGCTGCTGTGAGAAGAGAGAAGGACAACAGGCCTGAGCTATTAACACTGAAAAGCGACACAGCGTGTAAATAGATATTGCTTTGTTATTAACCTTCAGCTCTGTTCACTTTGCTTCTGTTTTCCCTTACCAGCTTTTTAAAAGCAGGAGGCAATGTGTTGCTCTGGGGAATTCTCTGCTGGAAAACCCTGGGTTCTGGCATTCTTGAAGATGGCATTTTGACATGTACCACCTACCTAAACATTGTTGCAGACCAAGTACACCCATCCATGCCCATACACAGATGGTCGTATTTCCTAATGCACTCTGCCACCCTGCAAAAATTGCTCAGTAATAGTTTGAAAAATACAACGACGAGTTCAAGATGTTGACTCCTCCAGTGTGCTGGACACACTAGTGTGATACATGGAGGCCCCACTTTACAATTTACAGAAATGAAACAATCTGCCTCTAACATCTATTCCAGACACCACAGCACACCTTCAGGGGTCTTGTGGAGTTAATGCCTCAAGGGACAGAGCTGTTCTGTTGGCACGAGGGGGACCAACCTAAAACTAAGCAAGTGGGTTTAATGTTATGGCTGATCTGTGTATGTAAGAAAGAAACTCTTGTGGGGAGAAACTGAAAATTTCACAGTTCAAAGTAGAGGGAGGAGCTGTGCTGAAGGAGATGTGATGAGAACCAGACGCAGCAGTGCTTTGATAGTCTCTCTGAAAACCAAATATATGCCGTTTACAATGATATGCCAGTCACCAAGAAGATGTGAAACCAAAAAACGTGCCTTCAAATCTTTTGTTTCAGCAGGTGTCAATTAGTCACTTAATTGCTTCTGGCATCTGATAATGATCAAAGTCACAGAAACTCATTCATGTTGGTCTCTTAATACTTTCTGGGCTATAAAGTGTTTGTAAAACGATCCTAAAGTCAACTTATACATGGCAGTTGTAATTTACATGAAACATCTGTTGTTTCTTCACATTCTACTGGGTTTTAGACATTATCTGGACAAACCGATTGCAAAAGAAAACTGATAGGTAGGTATGAATGAGTAAGACAAACAGTACCTGGACCATTACTGTCACTATACTTCTATATACGTTATGGTGAATAAGTTTGAGCTATTTCATTTATGAAGTACCGATTTCTCACATTTCCTTTGGCTGCCACTGAGATGTACTGACAAAGGAGGTGTTCAGCCCAGTGCTAGAAGAGTTTCACAGCTACTTTAAATGACTTTTCGCTAGACTGTGCTCAGTGGTCTAGCACAAAACAAATAGGATGTCACCCATTTGTGACTACAGACCACTGCACCTCCTTTGATCCACCCTGAATAATGTCAGTGTACTGTCTATCATGGCTATTTGGATGCAGAAATAATGGCTAATCACAAAGCCATATCAGCACTGGATAAGCTGGAGGCTCCTTGCATTCTAATGCTGGGTTTTCTAACCAAAAGCCCTCATTTACTAGGCCACGGTGGCTTATTCTTTTGATTTATCAAACCATTATGCAGGTATTCTTGTGCTTCACTAAACAGCACATTCATGCAAGCCAAGCATAGCTTACAGTGCTTTTTTTTTCCGGACAAGTGCATGAGCAGGAGAATGTTTTCTCATACAGCAGCTGTTTTCTGGTCTCTTAGCCTGAGGTTCACCCACAAAACACATTGCACTATGAACATAACAATTAGGTTGATGCCTTGCCTGTGGCCTGAACGACATCAAAGCATTATAAGCTTTCTCATTATGTTAGACCTGAGGATCGGACCCTCTCAAGGCATTACAGGGTAGAAAATAACCTGAGATGCTGGGTTGCCATGGAAACCTTAACTGCAGTTTATCACCACAGCAGCTTATGGAAATTGTATCAGCGCAAATACAACTAACCCATGTAGGCTACGCGACTTAAAGGGATACTTCTCTCAACAACACTAACAGTGCTAAAGATCAATGTAAGCAATAGTGGAGACCTTTCAGTGCACCACAGATGAGCTCAAGCTTACTCTCGCCCCCAGGCTTTCATTAAGCGTAGCCATGCTAGCAAGCTTGTATTCTTTTCATTATGCACTTAATGCAATTATAATCTAGGAAGGGACCACCAGCTACTGCCAGGAAGGAAGGAATTCTCCACACCTCACTCTCATAACTGCATACATATTAATTTCATAATTACTAAAGCAGTGAACCATGAGAGGCTGTGCACTACAGTGATTTTACCAAGATATTGCCTTTAACACAGTAAGAAAATGCAGCATGGTAAATTACATCAATGAGCAGTAAGTAATTTACTATTAAAAAGCCACAACAAACAATTACTAGGTTTAGTAGTAGATTTGGGCAGCAACAAAAAGGTCAATGATTATTCGAAAAACAGTGCAAAGGTCTAATTAGTTCCTATGGAAAAAATGAATGACTTACAAAAAAAGAGGCTTCCTCAAAAACATCCAAACGTCCCATCACTTGTGTGTTGGATCCATGAGATGGGGGATCTTTCGTGCATGTAGCTCTGTTCAGGAGGTGGAACTGTTCAGACTATGATCATGTGAATAACCATGTGATCATGAGATAATGTGAATTATGGGCAGTGGAGGCCTAATGGGACCTGAAGGTTGGAGGTTGAAGTTTTGGCCAGGGCACCACCGTCCCGCTACACTGCTCCCTGGGCGTTGTTGATAGCTGCCCGCTGCTTCATGTGTCCACATGTGAAGAGTTAAATGCAGAGGTCACATTTCGCTGTGATGCGTTGAGTGTGTTCACAATGACAAACGATCACTTTCAGTTCACTTAATGTGAACAAAAAAAAAAATCTGATTTAGGCTTTTACACACAGTCTGAAGTAGTTAATAATAATCACACAATTTAAACAGTTAGAAAGCTTTGTGTACAGTGTTGCTGGTGAATGGGAAGCACAATCTGATTCTTCACATACTGTGGCTTATTGAGCGGTGTCGATATAGACAACTAAAGAAGTCAGTGACATCAGAACAGCTAATGCTCCATCTTAACTGCAGTTAAAGCAAAAAACAATTGGTCAAGCACATAAAAACTGGTACGTAACAGTTTTATTTGCTGGAGTTGTCACAGTGCATCAACACCCAGTAACAAGCTAGAGAGAAGCGTTATTGGTCCTGAGGGAAGTGCAGTCACAGCAGCAGACAGAAACTGCACATCGCATACATGGTTTAGAAGATTATATAACAGCCTTTTCTTTTTGCCAGCCTGAATAACCCCACTGAACTGAATTTCCTCTAAAGTCTCCTACTGTTGAAGTTGGAGCTCATTTTTGGAGCTCATCTTCATAGTGCGGTGTTAAGCCATTTCTCTGTTTCTTTTCCCCTCATACACAAGTAATGAAAGCAGCTCCATAAAGACCGACACTCACAGCCGTTCTTCTCCAGATCACCTGCAGCTTCTCTCAAAGATCATCTGTTTATATAGAAAAGATTTTTCATAAGTATCCTGTTTGCTGTGAACGCTGGAGGCAGAGCATCATTTAGGCTAGCTGCTATTTCAGTCCTGCTGCATTTGGCATTCATTCAGTTCTCTTTTTTTTTAGTTTGAATGGGGGGAAAAAACTGAGACAGTGCATTCATGCCACAAATCATTCAGAGAAATGTTATTTACATTACAAAACCTGCGTACAATTTAAAACCATGCCTAGAGGCCAAGCACAGTTTGATTGTGTCTGTAAATTTTCTAAAGGGCCATAGAAAGAGCCTGAACGCACAGTGCTGCTATTTCTGATGCTCACATTTTTTTTCCTGACACTTTCAATGTACATCATCACCCAGCACTAAATGTAGCAAAAGCTAAGCAATCCTGGGTTTAGTTTCACACTGTAAGCACTTACACCAGTCAGCCGTAACAATAAAACCATTGATAGGTAATTTAAATAACATTGATTAATAACAATAGCACCTGTCAAGGGGTGGGATATATTATACAGCCAGTGAACAGTCAGTTCTTGAAGGTGATGTGTCGGAGGGAGAAAAAAGAAGCAAGACTAAGGATCTGAGAGACTTTGACAGGGACCATGCTGTGATGACTAGACAACAAATCATCTCCAAAACTGGCAGGTCTTGTGGAGTGTTCCCAGTGTGTGTTGGTCAGTACCTACCAAAAATGATCCAAGGAAGAAAAATCAATATACTGGCAACAGATTCAAGGCTCATTGATGCACGTGGAGACTAAAGGCCAGCCTTTCTTCTCTGATCCCACAGAAGACCTGCTGCAGCACAAAAAGTTCATCCTGTCTGTGATAGAACACAGTGCATTATGTGAAAGTGACTCTTTGTCATTGTGAACACACTCAAGCACCACAACGAAACGTGGCCTCTGCATTTAACCCATCACA
>JBBPDA010000001.1:36141895-36156462 GCA_037974385.1 Arnoldichthys spilopterus
CGGGCCGGGACTCGAACCTGCGACCTTCAGGTCCCAAAGGCAGTGTCCTAACCACTAGGCCACCACTGCCCACAAATAAGTAGTCGAGCCAGCCAGAGCTGTTTCAGAGCTGTTTTGGTAGCATTAAAAAAGGCACAACATTAGGCAGCTGGTTTTAATGTTTTGGCTGATTGATGTATGTAGGCGATAAAGATGTCATAAAGGACTTTTTGTGTGTATACCGGTACATTCACAAAAACATTTCTTTTAATATATCTCAGCCTCTGGCTGTAATGAAGTCTGTGTAAACTCCTGGTTCTGTGTACAGGATGGACATAATCAAAATCATTAATACCTTTTAAAAACATAATGCCATTTCTACATTTCCATTGGTACATACTACGATACGGTGAAAAGCTCCATCCAAGCTTTTTATGACTGTCTAGACCATGTTACATTCATAAAACTAATTTTAAACGATTGATGTGATTGTCACAGTAAACCATTTATTTCTTAAGTATAAACAATTTCTTAGAAGAACAGTTAGATGTTGAGCTGAGCCACCTGAGCTGACACAGATTAAAACCTATTAGATGTGGCACTTCTGCTCACTGCCCCTGGCAACGATCCCAGTGAACCGATTACTTTTAACACGACCACTGGAACCAGTAAACGTCATCTGTTTTGAGAGAGCAGATGTCTTTTCTGGTCACAGGCTCATATTCAGTTTGCTGCAGCCAAGCGACTGCTGGAAGTAACATGGTCCAGGCCAGGGTTTTTAGATTATGCCTTGTGATCATAACTACTATGGTCTTCTTAGAGGCATTGAGAGCTGTAACTTTATTCTAGGTGTGTTGCTCACTTTTATCTAGTGGTTGAGCTGAATGCTCAGCTCCATACATCTTAGGATACAGGATTCTTTCTGCTCTCCACCAGCTGTCTGCTGCTGTCTCCACGGCAACCTGCTGCTGCTGCTCTGCCACAGTCTGCTCCCAGTGTTTATGCTTAACTAGACAAAAAGACACATCTCCACAGCAGGAAGACGACACACTTTAGATGTCTCACAAAGAGAAGAAAAAAAAACTGCAGCGTAACCAAATGTTTGGATATTCAAGCAGCCGAGGAGCTATAGCATCTCAATGCTCGGTCCTGAAGACTGCCTTCATTCTTTTGACAAAAACTCAGTGTTAAAACTGACTGTAGCACACATTTACATTTTCCTTACAAGCAGCTTTTCTTCAGCGGTACCGAGACAGGACACACACAGTGGCAACTGGCTCAGAAATGAGGACACTGGCATTTAGGGAGACGAACTGCGCGTCCACAGAATGGACACCAAGTTGATTGTAAAATCCAGAGATAATTTTTACAGTAGTTTGATAATGGAACAGCAGCATATTTAACTTTGCTTTAGACCACAATATACATTAGTTATTTACTACTCACATGCGGCCATTATTGAGAACAGTCGTGGTAGTTGGCCCGATTGTAAAGGCCTCTGACATGCAGTGCTGTTCATTTCACAGCAGATGTCTGCAACCATTGCTGAATATTGGTTTATGCAGTTCATGGGCTTCTCGCCGGTTTCTTTAAAATAGCTTGCCTGGAAATTAACTGAAGAAAAAATGGTCCAAATGGGTCCATTACAAAGGATACATTCATGAACTTCTGTTCATGAAGAGACTTCTGTAGACTTCTTCTGAGATCTTAAATACAAACACCTCAGAAACGTTGCCAAGTAACTCCCTAGGCTGCAGAATGCCATGTTTACAGGTATCACCGTTTCTCCTGCTGGGAGAAGTGCACAAGCAGCACAGTAGGCAGCTTTTACTGGTTCAGTGAAACCAGGACACTTCTTGCTGAGGATTTTTTTTTAACTATGTTTCACTCTGGGTTACATCACACAGTTAAATTCAGACAACTGAATGCTATATTGGGAACCACAAAACATACGGATACACTTGTTTTTATGCAAATGCGCTCACTTTATGCTGAATACAGAATTTTAAATAAAATAAAAAAGTGAAGAGTTCAGTCTTAGCGAGGGGGGGGGGGAGGGAGATTTTCATAATTCTCAAAGCAACTGTGACAATGAGGCTGTTTTATTAGAAATATCAGGTAAATAATTCCATAATACTGAGAAATGAAGCATAAATAGATCAGGGAGTAAGGCAGCTTTCATATTCCACAAGCCAGCAAGTTTGTGGCTGGGACTTTCAATCCTGCATGTAGAAACTACAATGGAAACTAGAAACGGATTCTGCATGACAGACTCAAATCTTCAGCTGGGGGCTTGAGGCAGCACTACAGCATTCACATTTAATTGGCTACAGTGGCACTGCTTCCATGTTCCTTTGCCAAACAGTCTTTTTCAGCTGTAGATAAGCTTTAATATGTGCACCCCCCCCCCCATCATCCACTGTTTAATATGAGATTACATCACTGCTGTCAACTGAAACTTACCAACATAAATATCAAAGCCATTTCTGTTGCCATTAGATTCTAACTTTATAATTCAATATTACTAGCAAGACATCATAATCCTTTACCTGTCCTGTTGCCAAACTCACATGTAGTGTTATATGAAAATTAGAAGATCCATCTTTTATATTAAAATTCACTACGACGTCTGATGAGCATTCATTCACTACTGAGCAGAAACAATTGTATATGTTCTTATCTCTGCACAGAAACAGTCTGGTATATAAAGGACATGGGCTTAATATCAACAAAGTACAAGGGAAAAGGTCAAACACCAGTCCTAGTGTAGCTCTCCAGTGGCTGTATGGCAATACTTGGTTGATGCAGCAGAGGTGAATGTGTGCATTTGAATGGCCCAGGCAAGCTCTTAGGCAGCACTAGACACAGCCAACTTCTTCAGATGATCCATAAACACCTGCAAACTCACATCATCGGTTAGGATGGGTGCTCCCGACTCCTGGATAAAGACAAATGAAAAAATGTTCTCACTGCAAGAAGATGAAAAGTCAGCGGGCCTGGATGCAAATTCATCAGAAATGAGAAGTCAATATAATATAACATGCATTGTCCAATGCAGCTTCATACAAAAGGGATTAGCCTGTGGTGTTTTGAAATGCACTGCTTAAGGTCACTGATGCACTCACCTGGCCCCAGGCATACATGTTGTTGTGGGTCTGAGAAGGGTTGACTTTAGACAGCAAGAACCGTGCCTGGTGGACAATACGGATGAAGAATAATAATAAAAAACAAAATCAGTAACCTGCTTCAGGCAAATTCATGATTACGGTCTGTGCCTAAGGCAGATTAAACTTGGTCATTAATGCAGAACAGCACAGGCCATTGAATAAGCCATTACACTCTGGGATGATTAAGTAGAATCCCTCTGATGTTCTAGAAATTACAGACACCCTTAAACTCTTACAACATCAGTTTCTCTGAACTGCTAGAAGCTCCATTTTGTCCAAGCTTGGGCTCTGTTGGCATCTGAGAGATTGCCTAACTTGCTCCAAATTTTTCTGTAAGAAAACATTAGCCTTGCTCATTTGTTTCACTCCTCTTTGTTTGGAAAAAGAAGTAAAATAGGCTTACCTGACTGCCCCCATGCTCAGTATCAATGTAGCGAGGCATGGGAAAGCGTGAATGAAGAATCTCCTGAGCATCATCGACAGGTGCATGCAGTAGGTGTCGGAAGTTCTCATACTCAGGCATGTCTTGATAGCCAGCTTTACGCCACTGAGCTACTGTCTGCAAGAGGAAAAAAACTCTGGTGATTCATATGTCTGAAGCAATCAACCATAAATGCAAAGGTGCAAGAAAATTTAGCGAACTGATCAACACAGCAATGTTATTACAGCATATTGTGTTGTTGGACATTTGTAAGTTGTACACTTATGTAGCAATGTGATTGGAGTCAAACTTTCAACACCTGCTCTCACTAACATTTTCTCTCATGGCACTTGCAAAATATCCTGGTGCAGCAATGCTGCCTCAAATCCATATAAAATCACAATATCAGAGACAAACAACACAGATCTGGTGTATTTTACCGGCAATGTCTGTTTGCCTAGTTGGTGCTCAATTCCGGAAGGACAATGCTCACCTCTCCATGGTAGATGAGGATCTGGAAGAACGTGTCCATCAAGAGTATTCGGTCGGGCAGAATGCTACTGCTGTCCAACAGCACCGGCTGCAGGCAAGGAAAGAAAACCCATTATTTAGCTTTCTCTTTGACAGGCATTAGTTACTGTGTCAGCTACTCTAAGCATTCGCATTGTCGTCTCAAGAGAATGCAAGAGTGGATAATAAAGTGTAAAGCCCTCCATTAAAAGCACATTAAGCTAGAACATCTACAGCTCTAATCCTTTACATAAACTGTTCTGATGACAGATTCACCCAAGACTACTTAGAATCCGTCTGCACAGCTAAACTACATTTAATATTCTATAGAACATTAAACTTGCCACTAACAGGTTGTGTCCATTTGTCTGTTTTTTTAACATGCTCTCTGACACCTTTTAAAGAACCATGGAGTCTTGAATAGTGTCTATTCTTTTTTAGATTTCTTTTTTTACTCACCTGACTGATCCATCCAGGACCGTAAAAAAGGGAAAAGCTTCCTAGAATCCAACTCCTCTACAGTGGGAAACTGAGTGACTAGAGCAGTGGTTCTAATTTTGGTATATTTTTGTTTTTTCCCCTGTGTTGTAAATTGACATTGAAAGGTAGGCCAGTGTGGAGTGCACAAGAACTGGTTTGAGAACCCACGGGCTAGAGGCTACAAACACACAACTTGCGGCATGCATGTGTAGCTCAACAGTATGCACTTCTGCATTATATAGGTTGATTTAACCTGGTTTACAGCTTGGAAAACCCCAACCTGCCATTATCAAAGATACATACTTGAGCAAGGACAGATCCAAGTGTCTATCGTGTGTATCCCTCACATAAATATGATCTCCATGTTAGGTGTAAAGTAGAGGCAATGTTCTGTCTCCTGGATACAATCAGTTAGTGAAACTGAATTCACTGGTAATTGAGTAATCTTTTAACAACAGCTTGTTATAAGGTTATAGGGTTTACAGAAGAAATAATAAAAAACTTAACAGAAAACTCTCAGGATTTCACTAATTAACCAAGTACAGCATGTGATAAGAGACAGGACAATAATCTGTAGGGTCATGGGATTTAGGAGACACTCATCATGACAGTGCATTTCAAATGCACAAATGACTACTTCACATTAGAATGTGATGCAAGACTTTGAAAAGATACCAGTGTCAAAGCAGAGTTAATTATTAAACTGCCGACATACTACATCATTACATTGGTCAATATTGTGTTTCTTAAAACTAGGACAAAAACCAGGCATTTTACAATACAGACTACACTCATACGTTTAAAAAGGTCATCTTTGATTAGAGAGATCAATTGAAGAGGTGAAGCAATAAAGAGATAAATATACAGTGCTGTGGAAAAAAAATAGTATTTCTCTCGGAGTTCTTAAGTTTCTCAATGTAGTTTCTGATCTCTAAACAAAGTCTTTAACATCACTGTGGAGAAATCTTGGATCCCCATCCTCTATACAAAATTATTTGAATTCAGTTACATTTGGGTTTTTGACTATGAATGGCTCTTTGCAGATCCTGCCACAACATCTCGGTGGGGTTTAGATGAGGACCACTAGTGATTTCTAAATTTACTTTGACTTGTTTTTCATTGCAGACAATATGAACACAAAATATGTCACGTGTCGTCTGGTCAATTTCATTTAATTTGTAAATATACATCCTTTTCTGAAATATTAATGGGCGTCCCTGAAAAAGAGGTCTTCTTGAATGCAGCATATTGTGCTCCAAAATCTCTATGTACTTTTCAGCATTAATGGTGCCATCACAGAAGTGCACGTTACCTTTGCCAAGGGCACTGACACAACCCCATACTATGACAGACCCTGGCATTTGGACTTGTTGCCGTTAACAGTATAGGCGATGCTTTTCTTCTTTGATCCGGAGCACACGGCGTCTATTTCTCCCAAAAAATACCCGAAATACTGATTCATCTGAACACAGTACATGTTCCCACTGCGTGATGGTCCATCCCAGATGTCTCTAAGCCCAGAGAAGTCAACGGTGCTTCTGGACACTGTTAACGTAGGGCTTCCTTTTGGCACAGTACAGTTTTAACTGGCATTTGTGGATGTAACATCGTCCTGAGCCCATGTAGTGATATGGCTTATACATGAATGACCATTCCTGAATGCCGCTTGAGGGATCAGAGATCACGGTTGTTCAGCTTAGGCTTGCGTCTTTGTCCTTTACGCACTGAAATTCCTCCAGATTCTTTGAATCTTTTAATTATGTTATGGACTGTTGAAGGTGAAATATCCAAATCTCTTCCTATCTTTCTTTGAGGAACATTATTTTAAACATTTCAATCAATTTCTCACATATTTGTTGGCAAACTGGCGAGCCTCTGCTCGTCTTTACTCCTAAAGGACTAGACCTTTCTTGGATGCTGCTTTTGTACCAAATCATAATTACATTCACCTGCTGACATCACCTGTGTCAAATCACATCATTATTTAACCAATTTACCTCATTACTAGCCCTAAATTGCCGTAAAAAATTTTTGGAATGTGTTGCGGGTCTAAATGACAGGAAAGGATGTATATTTACAAATGAAGTGAAGTTGATCAGACAAAACATTAAATATTTTGTGTTCATATTGCCTGCAATGTTAAAGTAAATTTTGAAATCACTACTTTCTTTTTTTATTTGCGTTTTATATACCGTCCCAACTTTTTCTGATTTGGGGTTGTATTTTTTCAGCCATTCTGAGGTTACTCGCTCTTTTGCTTCATCCTGCTGCAGAACCCACTCCTCCATGGATACCTTTTTTGCCCATTGTCTTTCAATGCTGGAGTCATGAAAGGCATGCAGCTCTGTAGATGTTCTTCTGGAAATTCCCAAATGAGTTTTCTATGTGTAATTTTCATAGGCTAGCCACTCCTAGGCAGATTTACCACTGTTTAACGTCTCCATTTGGCAATGCTGGCCCTAATGGTGGTTCACAGAGTCTTGTATCTAGGTCAGAATCTAGGTCTATTTATCATAAATCAATGTAACTTGTTCAAAAATTAGGTATATAAGTGACATCCAAAAGCATATATTAGAACATATTACTGTCTTACCATTATTAGTAAATTATTCAACACAAACATGACTAAAATAAATAATATAAAAAAAGACATACCTCTGGGGGGCCATTGAAGGAGTAGGCGTACAGGATTGGCTGAATCATGATAAGTGACTGAGTCAGATCCTGTCTCATGAAATGGTGTCTGTAGTAGGAGCTCTCATCTGGGCTATTGTTAAATACTTGTAGGAATGGAGACCTCCTCAGATGAAACATAAACTGTCAATACAAAAAAGGCAATATGTGATTTCATTAGTGTAGCCCTAAAATACCTGAAGGATCAAATTTGATCTGTGATGTCACAGGGTTAGAGTAAATGTGCTTGGATCCCCTACCTGGGGATACAGAGAGAAAGTCTCAGAAAACCGGAAAGAGTTGGGGTCATCTTTGTGGTAATCTCCAAATTTCTGACACTGAAAAAAAGAAAGATTTTTAGAGTGAGTCCCAAAGAATAGAATAAAATGTATGAGTTTTGTGCCTTGCTGATAATTTTATTGACCGTTACAGAGGTCAGACTCTCCGTACCAGGCGAATGAGCTGTCTATCCAGCCAGCGCAAGACATCTGGCCCCTCCTCTGACTCAGCTCTGTAGACAGCCAGGCGGGCCATGAGAATAGCAGAAGCTTCCTGATCAAAAGATGCTGCGATGTTCTGAATCTGTGTCTGTGCATCTGCCCAGCTGAGAGAGACAAAAAAATAATGCATAAGAACACAGTGACCTTTTCCCACATACTAGTGCTTTGTCAGTCTAAACAGCATTGATTAATCTACCACTATCTGCATATTAAATAAATTTAACAGGTGTGTTCAAAGAGGTCAATGATTTATTTAGAAAATGACTGTTTAAGCAATAATATATATATATGTGTGTGTGTGTGTGTGTGAGAGAGAGAGTCTTCTCCACTTAACAGGTAAATAAAGTAGCCCAATATAAATGAAGTTGCTGGAACAGTTTTGCCAAATCAGAGTAATAATTACTAACTTTCTGGCGATGGTGGTGACTCTAACGCGTCGCTGTCCACTTGAGTGCTGGTACTGAGTTACATATTGTACGGCCCCTCGCCCTCCTTGTGGAATCGGAGCATTGTGCTGCATGAAAAAAAAAAAGCTCAACAAGATGCTCTTAACTGTCCAGTTGCTAGAACTTAACCAAAACATTTAATGGCAGAAAAAGCAGCTTGAAAATGTACTAGACATGGCATGAGTTTTTTTAGTGCAGTTTTGAAGATGCTCTAGTTGATGACAAGTTCAGCTTTCATTCATAAAAAACAAAATGCTCCGTCAACAAAACATCAACAGCCAACAAGGTACTGCAAATGTTGAGGACACTCTGAAGAAAAACAAAACTAATCCTGACAACATTTCAAATAAAAGAGACATATGAATACAAAAAACAGCATAATTGGAAAGAAGGCTTAAGCTTAGTGAAGGCAGCACAGCAATAATTAATGATTAAGGCTTAAACCGCTTTAGTCATGCTTCTTGCCAATTACCCCAACAGCACTTGGGTGTAGAATGGCTCATTAACTTGACAGCCAGCAGCCATTGCAGGAGAGGATATTAAATCTGGAGCTTTTTGTTTACCGAACAGTTACTGTAGCTCTCCACAACCCGTGTCCACAACATCTGCCTTTTATATATGTTTGACACGTTTTACTGAAGTGACTATAGCAGGCCACATAGTTCTGTCTCTTAAAGTGGCTTTTTGTCTGGTCAATCAGGTAAAAAGAGGAGGGTTAGAGTTAGGATGGCACATCCCACAGAGATTAGCCTGGATAAACCACTCAAGAGGCACAGCATGAGGTCCACACCTGCATAACAGAAACCAGCACACTCTGTAGCTTGGGCAAACGGCAGTCCTCATGAGAACATGATCTGGCTTCTTCACACTCCAAAGTCTTAGACTATGGCTTGAGGGTGTAGCGTCAAACTCTGGATGAAGCTGATGCAAATTAGGACCTGTTAATGCCTGCCTTGGACTGTGAAAATCGTCTTTCCTAAGTGGACACAATGCAGTGGATGGTGATGGTTTATGCTGTTCTGATGATTTGCTCCAGTCTCTGCTCTGTGTGTGGAAACATTGTCTTGCTCCTCGTGCTGCTGCTCAACAAGAGCCTTCAGACAGAGACGTGGACTCTAACGCTGAGTTTCAGTGTATGTGATCTGGCTCTCGGACTATCGACCATCCCATTCGGGGCTCATAACAGCCTTTTTCGACCACAGGGATACTCCAGCAGTAGCGCACTGTGCCAAGGGAGTGCTTTCTTTTTCTTGTTGCTCCAACTGGCCTCCATTCACTCCCTTACCTGGGCTACTGTCGTCAAGTTTGCAGAGATCTGCTTTGCTCTGAATTATGCAACTATCTTCACGGCACAGAGGACTAGGGTGATTCTTTCCATTATTTGGATATACTCCGTCTTGAATGCAGCTCTGCCACTGCTAGGCTTTGGAAACTACAGCTACAGCAGCAGCAGGTTTCTCTGCGCTCCCAGCTTCAAGCCTGCTAGTACAGGCTTCAACATGATCTTCATAGTGGTTGGAATCATTGTGCCCATTCTGGCAATGTGCACCATGTATGGATATATAGTGTACATAGCAAGAAATCAAGTACGGCGAGGGACATTTGTGTGCAATGACCAGCACTGCTTTTATGTGCCTGCCAATAATTACTTCAAGAGCTCCATAGTTATGGTGACAACCATAGGTAAGCCATATGAGAACCTCGTAGAGATTACAGGATAATGCTGCTTCACAGGAGCGGTTTGATCACTGCTAGAATGCTTTGTATTAGGGATGGATCAAATTGTGGGTCAATGCCAAAATATGACATTTTTCATGTACAAATCTGCCAATGCTGATATTCATAAAAAAAATTAAGAAAGATGTGGGAACTTGAACTAAATCCACCTGGATTAGCATTACTGAAAAACATGGCACTTATTTCTGTAAGATTCCAAATGATGTAAAAAAAATTGTAGGGCTTCTTTTCAAAAACAAAATCTTTACGTTCAACAGCAAATTCAGCATCCACTTTCATTCATCGTTGCCCATAATAGCGGATAAGACTAGAAATTATTAAATAAGATTAAAAAATAGACTGATCTATTCTTTCTCCTATACCACAAGTTGAAACTATATTTCTAGCCTGCCGCTGGAAGTTTGCGGTCATGATCATACAGTATGTACACTCATAAACCTTAGGGGACAGAGGTTAAAGCTAACAAAGGCAGGTAGATTACAAGGTAACTAACAAAACAAAGTTATCACACAGGAGGCATGCATACAAGACAGTATTATAATATCCCCTGCATGTTATTAAATATGTCCTGCCCTTAATCATTAACCCACATGATGAGTTTGTTTGTTTGTGTGTGTGTGTGTGTGTTGGGATAGTGTGCCTCCTTATTTGCTGGTTGCCGTACATTACCATCTGTTTCTACGAGACCCTGACAGGGAGAGAAAGTCCTCAGGCTGCCTCCACCATTGCCACCTGGCTAGTACTGTTCACCTCCGCACTCAACCCATGGATCAACTCCATGACCCAAACGTAAGCACTGGAGGACATTTATAACCAAATCTAAACTGCAGCAGCATGCTGCTCCATAGCAAACCTTACAAACCTTACATTACCCATAAAACCATACTGTTGCTATGCAGGCAATGGCTAACAGAACAAGCCGTGTGAGTGCACGTGGGTGGTTAATCATGACCTTGTTTGATTTTCTCAGGAGGTACAGAGCCGCCCTACGCAGAAGCATGAAAAAAATCCGACAGACATTGGAGCACACTTGTAAGAACCCCCTCCCTAAGTGTGCATCTACACAGACAGGTGGCAAGAGCCACGCCTGCCCATCCTCAGCACTCAGTGCAACTCCAGCACGACAAACACACACTGAATCTTTCCACGAGCCTGATGGGAGCTGAGCATGTTTATTTTCTCACCCTTGCTGGTGTGCGAACAATCTGAAGAGAACATTTTCTACAGAAACATCTGTCCAAGTTTTTAACTAGACCTGGTGAGACGGTCAAGAATAAACCTGCCTAATGACTCGTGCTGTAAGCAGAAAGTTTAATAAACATATAGCAACTCACATTCTGGCTCTCGAACCCAGCAGTTGCAACAGTTTCTTCTATCCAAATACATGGAACTGATTTTAGTTCCATTCATTTAAGTAATCACTCAAAAAGTAGAGTAAAGTCTTTAACAATTTGTATCTGTGATGCCTTGATGACACACACACTGCATTACATAATAAAGTTCCTGTGTTTAAGATATTTTTGAACATTTTAAACTGACACTAAATATACCCAGTGCATATAAAATGTTGATGATGTTGATGAAACATCAATAAATCAACCAGAAAAGGGAAAGTACAAGGTAAGACTGTGTCTGGATTTTATGTTTGAGGTTAAAAAAAAATTATGCATATGGACCACTATACATCTTCCAAAAAATACATACAAACATTAACTGATTCCATTTTACATCATCAGCCTTATCAAATGTTCTAGTTTATTGAAAGAATCTGCCCTCTAGTGGATGAGCTAAAGCATACTATACGTGTTGCCTGAAATGACTGCACTCTATATACTCAAAGCTAACCTGGAATAGATCATGGTACCAAGGGTTTGTTTGTTATATTTGATCATTTTTAATGAGGTCATTCTAGGACACAGCACAATAAAGGAAGTGAGGGAAGTACATGATTTAGTGAATTGTGTAGGAGTCATGTGCATTACACATATTCGTACCTGATTGACGACTTCAAAGTAAATTGCCAGCGTGGTGTTTGGGTCCAAACCACAGATCTTCCATTGGCAAGTACCACCTGTTCCAATTTCCTGAAACAAATGGTCGAAGAATAGATCAGAAGTGATTTTGAATCTTTTAACAAATATTTAATTCTTGACAGAGAATTAAACAGAGCAACAAGATATAACGGTGTTAAATTTAAGACTCAAACTTACATTTTCTGACACACAGGGTCCTTTTGCATTCAGTGAGACACATGGGCCAATTGCTCCAGAAATTTTAATCTCTCTTGATGTCTAAAAAAGGCAACAATCTGGCTTGACAACTACTTAAAACAGCATTGTATCTGAATGGTGTAAAGGAAAAAGTTAAAAGCTAAGAATGCACCTTAATCTCTAGGGTTCCTGCAAAGGCCATCTTAAAAGCCCCCTGCACATCCTTTGTGAAAACTCTCTGGAAGGTTTGCTTAAACAGTGATGTATTGAACGAATCTGCCATCACCATGTAACCCCTGTAGTAAGAGACCACAACAGAGAGCGCTGACTTAAATTCGAATAAATAACACCATAAAGCTCAAAGTCAGGCCCCCAGAAACCATACTTAAATGCTATATATTATATAAATGATTGTAACAAGAAAGTTTGTGAAAATTTCATGTTTTACATTTTTAAAAAAAGAAAGAAAGAAAGAAAAAGTATTTTGGCAAGGAGCCAGTCTTAGCTCAGGTTGCAACCCTGTGTTATAAAAGTGGAATTCTGCATGATGTGTGTTCTTACCCTGTGTAGTTGGTGCAGCACTTCATCTCAGCTAGTCCTGTCTGGTCCAGGGCACAGGCATATATGTCAATAATGTGACCATTAGCTGCAGCTCGACTGGCCAAGGCCTCATAGTGCTAGAAGGAAAGCATTAACTTTTTTTAGTGAAGCTTAGAGGTAAACTTAGAAAATTCATATCTCATTTAGAGTTAATGATATGGCTGATTTTTAAAATATTTTTAGCGATAAACAACATATATTGTGAAATTCTCTCAAATGGCTTAAAAGTATGAAACATCAGGTGGAAGAACTGAAATATTAAAAATATTAACATTAAATATTAATACCTAAATAAAAAAAATCCCTCCTCATTTCCCTCTGTGTTTATGACAGAAAACAAATGTAAATCACCCAAACCCATCTCTGCACTATAAGAATAACACCAAATTCTTAAACACTGTACACTTATGTTAGAAGGTAACATCTGGTATGGTGTTTCTCACAGCCAAGAGAGCCAACTTTATCTTTATATTTGAAATTAATATACCTATACTCAACCACACTTGCTGCATGTTAGCAGCAAAATCTATTTAGCAAATTTCTGCAACTGGTTATGTCATAAGCATATCTACTGATGACTGCCTGATAAAAGTTTCAAATGACATACAAATTACTTACTTTAGTAGCCTTCTTCATGAACTTTGCATTGTCTTTCTCTATGTCATGCCAGGAGCGAATAGGTGTTTTCAGCTCATCACCTACGACCATGCCTGGGCCCTGGGTAGCTGGACCACCAATGAAGGTCATAATTCGAGCCCCTGTGTTAGGGAAAGCGCACTATCAAGAGAGAAGAGGTTTAAAACACACAAAAACATAGTTATAAATTAAACACTGTAAATGGAAATATCACATCTTTACCAAAGTAGATACCAGACTACCAGAACATAATTATATTTAATGTAAATAATTTCTACTGTTTGACATTTGATGCATTTGGTAGAAGTACTATAACAATTACCAAACATGATACAGATCAACAGAATTACACAAACTATACAAAGCCAATGGTACTGGATATAACGCTTGAAAAAAACAAAATTTACCTCCAGTAGTCCAACAGCAATGGACATTGCTACTCCTAACGATCTGAGGGGTCGCTTGCCCTGAGTGACAGGCCATGGGTCTCTTTGCAACTCTCCCAGTAGATCAGTCAGGTTCATATCAATCTTCTGCACAGGCTGCAAGAACCTAAACACATGGAACACACCATGCTTCAGTTTAGATTTCACTAGGATATAATCCAACAAATCTGAAACACACAGACACAGATAGCTAAATCTCAGAAAACAATTGCAGACTCTAAGAAGATTAACTGTAGTTTAGGTTTAGCCTGCTCTGGTGGATTATAAGCTCTGAAATGGTTGTCCTCCAAAGTCTGAGCTTTCAGAAAGCTTCAAATCTCTGGCCTAATCTACAGTGAAGTCTGATGCATAAAATCATTCAAATGGACAGCCCAAATCTTACTTCTGTTTATTTGCCTAGATTATTACTATGACATTGCTAAATACCTGGCTAGAACTTGGCATTATCAAGTAATAACTGTGCTACTGGCTACCACTGCTACTGGTGGTTTCTAAACTTTTCTTGCTAAATACCACAGGGGAGAACCAAGATTTGATTCTGACTTTTTGATGCCAGGGACAGGACGACTGGTTGCAATCGAGGGAAAGATGAAGGCCAAGTTCAGGGATATCCTGGACAAAAACCTTCTCCAGAGTGCTAAGGACGTCAGACTGGGCTGAAGGTTTACCTTCCAACAAGACAATGACAGCTAAAATAACGAAGGAGTGGCTTCACAACAACTCTGTGACTGTTCTTGAATGGCCCAGCCAGAGCCCTGACTT
>JBBPDA010000001.1:36175682-36189804 GCA_037974385.1 Arnoldichthys spilopterus
TGCCCCAACAGACCACTGCAAAAAAGATGGCAGACGCTACCACAGTGTCATAAAATGTTTTTAACAGAGTCCTGCACACCCCAAAGGACCGCAGTCGTCTCAGCAGGTGGAGACGACTTTGGCCCTTCTTGTACAGGGCGTCTATATTGTGTGACCAGTCCAGCTTGTTGTTGAGATGAACACCCATAAATCATAAAACTGATACACAAGTAGGAAACGTAAGGATCAGAGTCATAAAATAAATCATAAAATTGAGAAATAATATATAAATGCATCTCAATGTGCCTAACAGTAAACATATTACACCATTTAAATAAAAGTTCATTGGTATACCGCTCCCAGCAATACAGGACATTTACATCATGTGCTGTACCAGGAAGACAAAGGATGTAGTCTCCCTGTCCTGTCACGTCTCTCCTTCCTGCCCTCTGGCAGGAGACAATCTGCACACATGGCACAAGATTCAAGGACAGTTTTTACCCCAATGCTGTCAGACTGTTTTACATACACCTGTATAATATACAGAGGTTGTTTATAATGTGCAATAACAAATGCTCATAATGCAAAAAGGTCATGATGTTTAAAATGCTCATAATGCAAAAAAGGTCATGATGTTTAAAATGCTCATAATGCAATATAATGTGCAATATATGTCTATAGCATGTATATGCAATACCACAAACTCACATTTCAGATGGTAAAACTCTCAAATGTTCTACACTTTCACTTGCACTTTATGGCTAAAGTCAATATAGACAGAATTTTTACTGTATTGTAATAATGTTATGTTGCTAATTGTATAGTCGAAAGCATTCAAGTAAGAATTTCATTGTGATCTGTACACAGTACACATGACTTTTTATATATAATAAAGCTTTTAATCTTTAATCTACTCAGATTCTACATCAGCTACACTAATTACCTGTCTCTCCCCGTAATAAACATATATATATGTATACATGCATATGCATACAATCACATTTGAAGATGTACATGACTCATGTCCTGCTATCCTTTCTAAACTTTTTATTATATTAACATCCTCTGGCAGTAATCTGCTTACTAAGCCTCACACTAAATTTTCATGTTCACTGGGCCTTTGGTGCTGTTGCACCCAAATTCTTTCTCTGTGACTGTTAAAGCTTTCAAATCTCAGTTTAAAATAAATTTCCTTTACTTACTTTCCCTCCCTCGATTTCTTTGTAGAATGACCTTTAGTCATGTGAGAGATACACTATATAAATGGGACAAATAAGAGAATGGTAAAGACCTGAATGCTTCAACTTTACAGCAAGGGGTGTTTAATAACTCTTTTAATGCTGTAGGGGTGGGCAGCTACAGTCTGTCCTGTAGGGCAAATGTTCAGCACTGATGATTTTTCTGCTCAAGCACACTCAACTCACCTGTTTATTGCCAGGTCTAAAGAGAGTGTTTGAGGAGAGGAATAGATAAACTGTGCTAGACACTAGACCTTCAGGACTGGAGTTGTCAACCCATGCTTAAGAGACAAAAATCGCTGCAAATCACTCTGACACTGTGATATCTAACATAAGTTTCTGCGAAGACCTGTGTGCCTTCCAACATGTTAAGAGCACAGGGGCATATGCAAGAATCCTTGTGTGTTTGTGTACTTCAGCTTGGCGTTTTAACACCATCATCCTAGAAATCCTCTACAACAAACTCTTTCAGCACCCTGTCTCCTCTGTCACATGTCTGACAGGCAGGAAACAGCAAATGTAAGACAGCTTTTAAAGTTTGCAAACAACACTACAGTCATCTGACTCTTCCATGATGGAGAGGAATCTCCATATTATCAGAAGAGCAAATGGCTGGTGCTCTGGTGCAGCCAGAACAACTTGGTGCTAAACATGTTCAAAACAGTGGATTTCAGGAGACAACCCTCTGCTCTGCCCCTCCTCACAATATCAAACAGCCCTGTGATGGCTGTGGAGTACTTCAGGTTTTTGGGAACTACCCAAGATCTGAAATCAGAGGCCAACACCAACCTCATAAAAGACTGAACAGATAATGTACTTCCTCCAACAACTGAGGAAGTTTGGTCTGCCACAAGAGTAGCTGTGTCAGTTTTACACTGCTATTATTGAATCTGTCCTGTGTGCATCCATCACAGTCTGGTTTGAGGCTGCTACAAAACAGCAACAGTCTGCAAAGTACAGTGAGGACAGCAGAAAAAATCATTGGTGTCCGCTGGCCACCGTACAAGAACTGTAATGTACTAGAACTAGGAAGTGGGCACAGAAGATCATCACAGGCTCTTCACACCCTGGTCACACCCCCTCTCCTCAGGCAAACATTACAAGTCCCTGTACACCAAGGCTGCCAGACACAAGAGCAGATACTTCCTTCAGGCCATCACCCTCACAAAAAATAGTTCCCATCACCTTCCTGTTTAATAGCCACATTCCCTGTGTAAAATATTTCATAATTGTTCTGTATATTGCTTATTGTAAATTGTTCACTTCATATTGTATAGTCTACTGCATACTGTATATTGTGTACTGTATACTCTATATTGTATACTATTTATTGTATACTGTTTATATAACTACATATGTATAAATGCCTATATGCTGTATATGTTTAAATTACATATACTTTGTACATTATGCCATATATTGTATACTGTACCGTAAATTGTACCACACCATATAGGCATATTTTATACTGTGTATATTGTGTATTGCATATTGTATACTGTAGTCTACATAGTCCTTTGTATAATATATATTGTATATTGTCTAGTATGTATTGTATTGTACAGTAGGTGTATTGCATTGTGTTGTATAGTACTGTCTGTACCCTATATGTCTTTTTTAGTACTAGAGAGACACCATTGGCCAGAATAAATGATGGTAACATGTTTTGTTTTGGTAAACAAAGTTACTCTGACTGATCCTAAAATATTTCTATTCAGACAAAAGTGATCTCCTTCAGGATGACAATGCCTCCATTCACAGTGTACTGGGCAGAGTGGTTTGGTGAATATGAATGTAAATAAAAATATAACATATTTTACAGTCACCAAATATCAATGTTACTAAATGCTTATGAGACATTTCAGACCAAAATGTTGAGTGGATGTCATCACACACCATCATTAAAAACAATCTTGTTGAAGAATGGTGTTCATCCCTCAAGCAGTTCCAGAGACTTGAAGAATTGATGCCAAGCTGAAGCTGTTCTCATGGTGGGTTCTTCTGTTCATTTGTCACTAATGTGCATATACATACGTGATTATGCCAATTCATTCATTTACTGGCTTAAATAAAGTCATAAAGTCATGGTGGCCATTACATGTTCGCTCTTTACAGTGTGATAAATGTTCGTTCAAATAACAGTGTTTTCTGTGTTTGCAATACACATTTTAATATCTCAACGAGTAGCCTTTTGAAAGCATGACATGTTTTTATGCTTAAATTATCCTCTTAACACATTCTTTTGTGTTAAAAATCGGATTTGTCAGTCTACTATGTGCTTAGTGGAAACTGGCCAAATAATGATATTTCCCAAAATTATGATGCTAGGCTAGATAATACAAATGGTAAAGGACAAGCACACTTATAGAAAATATTTATGTAACTTATATTTGACTAGTTTGTATCAGATAAATCGCCATGCAGCCTAAAGCTTTACCTGAGGTATCGCTGTTTCTGAACCCGCCCTATTGTTAAGTTAGTCAAATGGCACCATGGGTGAAGCTCTATTATGAAGTAACCCTTATCCCACATCTCCAGCCCTTGCCATTGGTCATGAGCGAATGAATGACAGGAAAAGCAACTAATAGAACTATAGGATTTTCTCTCAAGACCCTCCCACTCACCCCTTCCTTGCCTGTAACAGAACTAGAGCGGATCAAAACTTGTCGTCAACACGCTCAGCCCGCTCGGAGAAGTGGGGGGCAAAAACGGGCTTTTCGGTTTATTTGCCCTTGAACCGGTCTACTTTTCTGCGTTATACAACAGGAAAAGGTGTCTGCTGTTTGTCAGCCTTTTGTGGGCGTCGTTGTTTTCTACAAATTATGTTGTATTTGCCGAAACACGCACTTATTGAGAGCAAATATTCGTGTGGGCTGGATGTAACGTCACCGTGTGTGTGACCGGGGAGTGGGAAGCGTGTGTCATTAACAAAGGCTCGGTTTCCTCGTGAATATTCTCGTAGTTTGGCGCTTTTATTTTTAACTGTGCTCACCTCGTCAGCTTTGGATGCTTTGTTTTATTATGTAAACGGGTCTTTCTGTGTCGCACGAAACCTCAAAATTAAACATTTCTTACTTTCTATTTCCCTCCTTTTTTTGAAAGTCCAGGACACGCCACTGAGCCGAAAGCGAGCGCCACAGCATCAACAGCAGCGCAGCACGGGCACCGAGATAAAGAAAGATGCCGCTTCTTCACAAAAAGCCGTTCGTACGACAGAAACCTCCCGCCGATCTCAAGCCAGACGAAGAAGTTTTCCTTTGTAAAGTGACACATGAAATATTCAGAACCTACGAGTGAGTGATTTTAACTTGTGCTTCATGTAAACTCACACGGGAGCTAACTAAACGGCTAGCTAACGGCATCGAACCGTTTCCAAGTGGCACAACATAGTGACAGCCCCAGGACGTCCTACAAAGTTTCTGTTTTTAGTGAATCCGTTAAGTTTTTCTTTTTCCTATAAAGTATACAGCTGGGAATTTTATTTACGCCTGCCTTTTCATAATGCTGAGGATTACTGAGCTTTCTGTCGTTTCCCTGTGTGTTTATAAGCCTTCTGGAGTGGCAGGTGTGAGTTGTCTGGACGGATGAACTCGGGTGCTAGCCTTAGCTCGCTAGCCCATTTCGCTAGTTAGCTACGTAGTCGTCAAAGCTGTTGTTTATTTGAAACAAGGAGTTTGTTTTCCTGAGTTTAAAACCTATGTGGATCACTCGTGTTGGAACAGTGAATCCCAGCTGAGTTGACCAAGTTTAAATACGCTTTGTTTGTTTTTGTAGGTCCTAAGTGTGTAGCTAAGTTTTCGTCACTCACAGGATGTTGAGCTAGAAACGTGGTAGCGGCTATTGTTGGCTGGCAATTAGCAAGATGTGAAACACCCCCACCTCCAGATCTTTACCTTGTGGTGTTTGTTTCCTCATATTAACCCCAAAAGTAGTGCAACGAGACAAGGTTAAGTAGAAAAGTAAGATGACAAAGGTGTTTACTCAAGAAAACCGCCAGATTTAAGCAAGTACATGTTTGGACTCATCACCTATTTTGGTCATTAGCAGGTGCACACAATGTAAGTAGAAACTCGGTGTTAGTATTATTCTTTGATTTCTTTTTAAATAAAATGTTTTACTTGATATACTGCCGACCAAAACGTCCAACTGTGAATTAGTGACCTACTTTAATTTTCGTTTGACCACAACTGTGGCACTTCTGTCAGTGAACTTTTACCATCATCTGCATGTCCACAGGAGCAAAATGGCAATTACTGACAATAGGTCTTGTTGATATGCTGTTTCAACAGTGAGTTCTTTGAGAGGACCATCCTTTGTAACAGTTTGGTGTGGAGCTGTGCAGTGACGGGCAAGCCAGGTTTGACATACCAGGAAGCACTGGACAGTGAGAGAAAAGCCAGGCTGAGTCTTCAGAACTTTCCTACTCCGTTGATGCTCCCCCTCTTGCATCTGACCACTCTCACCCACCGCGCACGACTGCATGAGATATGTGATGACATCTATGCTTTTGTCAAAGAGCGGTTTTTTCCTGGGGAAATAGTGGATGTTGTGAGTCGCTCTGGTGCAAGGTAATGTATAGCATTCAGTACATCACTGACATTAAACTATATAGACTAATACAATGATGTGATGGCTTATGCTTGTGACAAAAGATTTGAGCCATCAAGCCAAAATACACAACAATAATAATAATTGGATTAAAAAAATAATTAAAGATAAAAATAATTATAGCTTTTTACCTGTCCATGCTTTGTCTTTAGTGATTCAGTTGTTTACTTGTCAACACATGAATGTTAATTTCCATTTGTCAGTCTGACCACTCTCTGAAAAGATCTCGCAGAGTGGCATTGGCCTTCACTTATTACTGTGTTTTGCTTCATATCCACTCTGCTTCCAGGGGTATGATGTAAAAACAAACCGGAAATTACGGTCTTGCTCTCAGATTATGTCAAATTGGACATTTCTCCCTGAGTGAACTTTCTTTTTATGGCAGGGTTCATTACACAGAGATGAGACAAGAGTACACTGATTATTGTAGAATTATATTCTAGTTGTTACAGGGCCCATATTGGCAAATCTCATTTTCCCTGCTGTTTTTAAATAAATAGTTTAATGTACTACAACATTACATTTGTGCACAAGTGCATTTACATCGGCCCACCTATTCAGTCTACAACAGTTTAGCCTTGAGTGTTTACAATGCAGTTAAAAGGAGAGATTCTGCTTGGACTGCTTTTTGTTTGAGTCACAATACAGGGCAGTCATTCAGAACAGAGCTCATTCACACATCAGCCTTGAAGGCCCAGCAAACCAATCTGAATATAATGGGTTTAGAAAGGTTGGAAAATAATAAAAGTATGACCTGTCACTGTTTTTTATATATAAACCCACAAGTCCTAAAGTGGAGAAAAATAAATAAACATAGACTATCACATCATGTATCTTGCATAATGGAGTTTTAAATGCTATATCACAATGTTTGTGGTAATTTCTGAAAGGATTTGTAATCATGAAATGTCAAATGATCAAACATGGTGTTTCTTCAGTCAGAACGTCTGCTGCTTAAGTTACGTGGTCTGAGGCCAATGAGAAATACTTGTCGTAGGCAAAGTGAATTACTTAAAGAACCTAAATATGAAACTTTGTCATGTCGATTTTGGCTTGAGCTGCATTTGGCTCCTCAGTTTGTTCTTGACAGATCCTTTTATCTTTTCGTTAATTTAAATTGATTGTGATGCTTGTACACCCCTTCAGTTGTCAGTCATTGAAAAGGCAAGTATGGTCTTCCTGCCACAACCCTTCACATTTGTTCTGATCACAGTGACTGGGAAGTAAACCTAGCCATAGCCTGTAAAGTGACTTGGCACCATAAAGCTCTCTTCTGTTGTGAGAGTGGATCAGAGGCAGCCATCACAAGCTGACTTTGCCATTTGGAGATAACCAAGTGTGTGGTGTGTGGGTGGAGCTTAAAGAGACATTCTGATAGGCTGGGTTAGCCTCTGGGTGAGTTGTCTCAGACATCACATCATCATGGCCTGCATAGAAACAGCCAGACATACAGAGACACTGAGCCCAGCAGGGGAGGAATGGGGAGCTTTCTGGGAGGTGGCTAGTGAGGTTTGGGGGGGGGTTTGTGTGACCGACACGGTTGGGCTGTGGTTACTGGCACTTAACATAAATACCCTGGGTTCCTTCCTGGTATTTTAACCATGTTTATGCACATCATTTAAATATTAGACTGACATGAATATTAAGGTGTAAATTCTATAGGTCTTAACAAGATCACTGATGTGCAGAGTTACGTTTATCCATCTGGAAAGTTTTATAGAGCAACTTGCAGTTTGGTCATGCTACAAATGTAGGTGAATGGAACGACTCCCCAGCACCTCTTATTTGTGTTGTGCAGAGTGCTTTACCTGGCAGGGAATTGAAAAGGGGAGGAGGGGAAATGCATTGGTATACACTACACCTGCTGTTGATTAGAGTAGAGCGATTTAAACATTCAAAAGTTTCATTTTAGAGAAGTTGTGCTTTGTGAAAATCTTGCCTGCTGCTTTGAACTCCTACTCGTCTGGTTCAGTGTTTTTGTCCTGCTCTTAAAATTCCCTCACACTGCACATTTTAGTGTTTTCTTTGCTCCCAACTAAGGGTGAGTGATCTACTAATAAGGTATCACAATACCTTATGGACAATGTCACAGAATCTATTTCCATATCTATTTTTCATCCACACAAAAAAATCAAGGAGTAAACAGGATTTTTGTTCAGTTTTTTCAACATTGCACTGTATTACCAATTTACAATTAACCAGGATTAATTATGCACATTACTAAAGAGTGCATAAGTGTAGTCAGAACAGCATATTGAGTCATATTGTGATGTAATTTGACAAATTCAACACAATTACAATAAATAATGTCATTGCCCAGTTCTCCTTTCGACACACCTGGTTCATCAATGAACATCACGAGGAAACAATGGAAGGCAAAAAGAAATTGACTTTATAAATTTCCTTTGATATTTGAAATGTACTAAAATCTATTCTAGCTTTGTGTTTCTAATGTCTCTGTCTTTTTTTGTTACAATTTTTGTGTATATTACTAATGCCTGTTTCAAATGGCAGATCTTGTATTTTTGACCTACTTTTTCATACATAATATCCCACAGACATCCCTATACGATCTTAGAAGTCATTCCTCCACATTCTAATGGGGCAGTTAATGGTCATGTCAAACATCGAATGGAAGGGGATTCTATTGTCATCAGTGACAGTGATGATGAGAGCACGGTCACACCAATTAAGATCCTTAAAACAACCCCAACTGGGTAAGTGCAAAAAAAACCCTAACTAATTCTTAATGGGTTATTTCATTCATTCAGATACATTTTATTTATTTTTTATGTGTTTTGATTAAACTGGTTTTCTCCTATTTTGTTTTTGGAAGCAGGAAAAAGAAGCCCATCAGCCCAAACTCATTTAAGTACAAGGTACAGCCTGTGAAGTCTGAACAGTGTGAGGCAATACTTGTAAAAGCTGCTCAGATGTGGTGAGTTTTCATATTTCTAATTTTGTGGGATATCACAATGGCATTAAGTCATGGAAGTTTTATATAGAATTAAGAATACTTAATATAAAAAGTAAAAATAATATTTTTTGTTATGTTTTGTGATTACATAGCATGTTGCTTGCCATTGCATTTCCTGTTTGTCACCTTTATTTTACTCCATCCTGCACTTAGCTTTTTTTTCTCATTCATTTCTTGGACTGAAAAGCCTCAATCAATGGAAAAAAAAGTATGCACTATATGGCCAAAAGTAGGTGGACATCTGACCGTCACACCTATGCTTGTTGGATCGATTCTAGATGTTTTTCACAACATTAGCACTTATAGTTGATCAGAAAAGACATTTCACAAAATGACTTGGTAGTATCTTACGATAGTTTACTGCCATTGTGTGTCTTTAGAGATAGCAATGCCTTCTAATTGTATAAACCTGTTTGCAGTAGTTGTGGCTGAAGCACTTAAACTCAGTAACTAGGAGTGTCCACATAGTTTGGCCATAAAGTGTATATGCACATGAGTATAAAATATTTATTGTGAAAGAAACAGACTAAATTGAATTCCAGCAAACATGATGACCATGCTGTAAAGCACAAATAAATACAGGCGTCTGTAATTTCTGCTGAATGAAATGTTTTAAAGAAAAGTGTAATCCGTTAAAGTTAAATGTGTTCCTTATTTGTGATGATTTTTTTTATAATAAACTGGATTTCATTCTAAACACCAATGTACGTTACTAATATATTCTCTCTACCGTAGTCGGAAGAAGAATGTGTTCTCTCGAGATAGACTGAAACTACTTCTTAAACAACATTGTGAACCAGTGCAAGGGACCGTCAGACTCAAAGTACGCCACTTTAATGTTCTATGTAGACTAAGCTGATCTGCACAACCTTTCAGTGTGTTGTGCATAAATCTATCCAAATTGTCACTATGAAATATACACTTTCTTTATTTTCTTTCCTTCTTTTCATTTCCTAGCCATCAGCAGTTGCAAAATACAAGCTATCAGAACAAAGTTTCTCTCAGTTCTTCCCAGATGAGCCCCCAGTATTTGCCTTCAGTCCTCCTGGAAAAGGCAGAGGTCGCCGATCAAACGTTACGTCTCCCAGGGAGGTGGGTGCAGCGGCTGCTTTGTTTTGGAAATGTTGGTCTAAGTCAGAGGTTCTCTAATCTGGACCTTGAATCCAGATTCCACTCCTGGATTTTGTAATCACCAGTAGTTAACTGAACCATTGATATAACTGATTGGCCACCTTGAGTCATATCTACTGGTGATTACAAAATCCAAGAGTGGAATCTGGATATGGATATGGTTTGGCAAAATAATGAGCTAACGCTGCTAGACCTAGTCCACACGGGCGTTCAACTCGTTACTCTGAGCAACGCAGGCGTTTAATAGCGCCGTTTGATTTACTTTATTAGACGTAACATTTGCCTTTGTTTCCTTCTGTTTAACGCCAACCTGCAGACTGTAATACTGTATGTTACCTGTGGGGGCAGTGTTTTTTTTTTGTTTTTTTTTTTCAGCTGTGGGGTTTGAGATTCATCCTCCACTGTATTAGTAAAATATGGATCATTGGCTTTATTTAGACCTGAACCTTGACGTTGTTAAAAATCCTTTTCATACGGTGAAAACATCGTCACCACTACTGGAATCACATTCTGATTGAAGGATCATGGGCCGGCTATAGTCCCCCAGAGCGTTAAACTAACTACATGTAAACGCAATGATGACACTTTCTTTTTGCACTTATCCGGATTTACTGTCTTATTTAAGTTCTTAAATTAAGGATCTTGCATACGTTTTTACTCAGATGAGTTATGTTGAGGGGCCGAATGTGATGCGAGCTGCAGAAGAAAAGTTAAGACTGATGCAACAAAAAGAAGAAATGTTTGCAATGGGTAAGACTATATTTAATGTTACTACATATAATTTTTGTATGTTTTTAATCATGGTAAAATTTGTTGCTGTTAGAACAAAATCATAATTTTTCATAATTTGCAAAATATATCAGACCAAAAATATACCAGTAGACCAATAGAAATGCCCCAAAATTACTTGGGGGCGTGGGGGACATCTTGTTATATTAACACACTGAAAGTTAAGAACATTTCCTTCTTTTATGAAGTTAGTTTTTAAAATGCAAGGTTTTGCTCTAAAATAGTGACGATACATACAGATAATACACATATGCATTCATATTCAGAAGTTTGCATGACTACAGTGAACACGCTTAGACTGGGACAACAAACACAGAAAGGCAACAATAAAAAACAGCATTGTCTTCACATTTTGGAGAACAATTTTTATTTGCGTGTTGCAAATGAATCATGAAAATTTATATGGTCTTCAATTGCTCAGCACATGAAAAAGCAAAATTAAAGAGGGAGAAAGATGATTTGTTGGAAGCCAAGAAGAAAGAAAAGGAGGACCGAGAAAGAAGGAAGGAGGAGCTCAAGAGAATGGTTGAGGAAGAGAAACAAAAGAGAAAAGAAGAGAAGGAACGAATGAAGGTGGAGAAAGAAAGGGTGAGTTTGAAGAGACCTGGGCTGTGATTGTCTGAGATAAGTGTAGATGTGAAGATAAATGTGTTCACATAGGAGATTTAGTTATTTATGTGCAGTGTTTAGCATCATGACACTGTTTAGATATGTTAATGTTCTTATTTAATGTAGTAAACTTTTTTTTTTTTACTCAGGAGAGAGAAAAGCTGAAGGAAGAAAAGAAAAAATACGCTGAACGGCTGAAATTATGGAGTAAACCTCGAGAGGACATGGAGTGTGATGACCTTAAGGTGGGAGTGCTCTCGTGCGTAGGTAATAACGGGTCAGTAAGTCTTTTGTATGTAATCTCCGTTATTAATCTGTTTATATAGGAGCTACCAGAGCCGCTGCCGGTGAAGACGCGTTTGCCTCCAGAGCTATTTGGAGATGCACTGATGGTTTTGGAATTCCTGACGGCATTTGGAGAAATCTTTGACCTAAAGGATGAATTCCCTGATGGTATCACGCTAGGTGAGGGAGGCACATCAACATAACATAATGATGAAATTATCTACTGAGTGGATTGAATGAAATTGCAGTCTTAAGGTTCCTCCCTGGTTTATTAATGTGTCTTTTGTTGTGATAACAGGGGTTCTGGAGGAGGCTCTGGTGGGCTGTGATCCAGAAGGGCCACTGTGCGAGCTTCTCTTCTTCTTTCTGTCTGCAATTTTCCAGGTTCAGGCTGAGGAGCAGGAGGAGGTGGCCAGGGAGCAGGTGGCTGAAGCAGACACCAAAGGTCAGAGCATATTATGATACAATACTACTTTTATGACCCTTTTAAGGTGTTGTGGAGAGCCACTGAAATAGTTTAAAGCAGTACACATAAGTAAACTAGGGATGGAGGTAAAGTTCTTAGTAGCAGAACAGTTACCCTGAATTATCACAAGACCTGAAAAGAAATGAGGCATTAGAAATAAATAAAATATGTTTTTCAGTTTATTAACAATACATTTTTTATGTATTAACCTTCTACAATATGCTAAGCCTACTTTGAAAATGTTTTCGTTTATTGTGCTGTCAACAGAATATCACTATATGACAAGACAAAACAACATGCTTCCTTGGCCTGTGTCTCAGGGGAAGTGTGTGCCAGATTTTGATGCATGTGGGACAAGTTCATGTTTCTTTGTAGTGTGACAAGAAACTAGTCTTTCTAGCAGTTTACATCTATGTTGAGACTTATTTTATCTGTGTCTTACATCAGACCTGAGTGAGGCACTGGATGATGATACTGACCCCACACAGTCGGCCATCAGTGCTGTAGCTACACTGGCTGCTGCCTGGCCTCAGCTTCATCAAGGTAAAAAAACTACTCTACTAGTGGTGTGACTACAGTAGGGGTAGGTAGTTGCTGTATAAAAGTATAAATGATTGTAAAGCATGAATTAAAACTGTATTTGGAAAATCATTGTTTTAAAGTTTTAAACAGTGGCCTGAAATTAAATATGCAGATTTTTCCATCTATGTGCAGGCTGCAGTCTGAAACAGCTGGATCTGGACAGCTGCACTCTTTCTGAGATCCTGAGGCTGCACATCCTGGCTTCGGGGGCAGAATGTAGCTCTACCAATGCCAAGTTCCGCTACCAGAAGCAGGGGGGCTTTGCCTCGACAGACGACCCCTGTGTGGAACTGCGGCTCTCTAACCCTGGCCTGCTCAAGAAGCTCTCCTTCGCTGCTGTTTATGATTTGCTGCCTGGTGGGTGCTCATATTCATATTTTCAAAAGCCCTTTGCCTTATAGTATATGGCTGTCTCTCTTCCTTTATGTACTCAACACTGGTCTCACTGTTTGACATGGTTGATATCTCTCTATAAGCATTGCAAGATATTATCAAATTATCAAATGCCCCAGTCGGTGTTCCATTCCTCTGTACTGTGTAATTATCAGTGATCATTAGTGTCCATAGTCTCAGGGCACAGTTTCCAGTGACTGGCTTCTAATCAGGTAAATGTAATGACAGGTGAGAAGCTTAAAATCCTGCAAACTTTGTGTGGGAAGCTGCTGACTCTAGTCTCCACAAGAGACTTCATCGAGGACTGTGCTGATGAGCAGAGAGCGGCCAAGATGGAGCTTCGTGAGATTAAAGCTGAACAGCACCGTAGAGAGAGGGAAGAGGCCGCAATCAGGTACTGTGTTGCACCATTCGCAAGCATTTGCTTTATTTTTATGATTGGGGGGGTGGTCTGTGGTGTGAACTTTTATAAAAAAAAAATTGATTCATAAATCCTTTCCATTGCACCTGCAGAGTTCGTAAGAGAAAAGAGGAGAAGTTGAGAGAGCAGGAACTGAAACTTAAAGAGAAGCATGAGAAACTCAAAGAAGAGGAAGCAAGGAATGGCACACATGTAGCAAGGTAAGACTATAATGGAGTTATCAGCCATGATGAATCAACATATTAAAAATCTTGAGATTAAATATCTCTAATTCTCACTCTCTGCAGAGAGGAGATGGACACTAGTACAGAAAGTCAGGAAGGTCATGCTGACCAGCAGACAGAAGATGAAGGGGAGCATGTACAAAACAGCAAATCTAAAAAAGGTAATGGAATTATATGGATTCTTACTGTATATATAATTATAATTATCCATATATAATTATATGGATTCTTATGATTCCTCTAGCCCGGAAACCCCTCATAACAATCCCCACTGATAATGTCGGTCTATGGAGAGTTCTGGGGCAGTGGTGGCCTAGTGGTTAGGACACTGCCTTTTGAGACTTGAAGGTCTCAGGTTAGAGTCCCGGCCCGGGCACTACTGAGGTACCCTTGAGCAAGGTACCGTCCCACTACACTGCT
>JBBPDA010000001.1:36197348-36208090 GCA_037974385.1 Arnoldichthys spilopterus
TCTCTCTCTCTCTCTCTCTCTCTCTCTCTCTCTCTCTCTCTCTCTCTCTCTCTCTCTCTCTCTCTCTCTCCCTCTCGGTCCGCTGTTCACATTCCCCTGATAGAAGTACCAAGAAAATACTCGCACATTCATTTGTAAACTAGCGTCCGGCAACATGGTGAGTCCTCAATCTTTTCCTTCACATCCCAGATTTCTATTTATTCGCCGCGTGCTGTGTAGTTAAAGCCGTTGACATTATTCGACCAACTCTGAACCGTTAACTTTTGTGCGTTAACTCTCACCCGGTCACCGGAATGTAACGCGGGTGCGCGCTGCTTTAATAAACTAACGACGCATTTTGGCCATGACTGATGCAGCCCGCGGCTTTCGGGACTCTCGTCGTCTTTTTTCCGTGTGTCCAGTGGCTAATTAAATCAGTTCCAGTTTGGGATAGCTGTGGCCGGGCCCTTGAGCCACGGGCCGCCATTTTAACCTAATTTTAGCCGCTAGTTTATAACGTTAATCACTCACAATCTAGCCCGCACGCTCAGAAACTTTTATTCGCTAACGGTACCTGAGCCCGTGCACCGCTATCGTACCGCACGACGGGCGCTCTGTTGTGCCTCTGGCCGTGTAAAACTCTAGCTCTAGCTGCCAAAGCTGCAATTTGCCCCGTAGTTCAAGTTGCGGACGTTCCCCCATGGCGTGTAAAAGCAGTTAACGGTCCAGCTGAAGGAGAATATCTGTAGCCAGGACTGTAGGCTTTAGGTGGCCCTGCGGACAGCTGCCTTTAGCGGCTAACGGTAGCTAGCGGTGCGCGCTGCTACCTGAGCGTGCTGTGGATCTTCAGCAGCGTGTCCAGGTCTAACTCACTGAGCAGCTTTAGTCTTAATTTAAACTGGTTTATCAAGAAAAACATTATTTTTCTTATTTCTAAATGTCATCAACCTAATCGGATAATGTATAATGATCTAATAATCAAAAGGGGGAACGTTTTCTGGATAAATCTGGATACTACTAAAAAAAGGCATCAGTGACTTTCCAGACACGGTGTCCGAGGCCATTCAGGTGTCTCGGCTGCTAAAACTACTGTAGCAGAAGATATAGTGGGAACATGAGCCACACAGCAAAATCCCCCGTGTCGAGTTAACCCACAGTACGGTGCTCATTTGTGCTTCATCTGGAGGCGTTAATTTTAAAAGGGGAACGCAATGTATAGACCACACAGGACTCCTGAGAAGTGCATATTTAGATTAATAGACACTTTATTAATCCCAAGGCGAATGTTGGTTTCAGTAGGCACGATATACAAATAACAGTACAACTGCACAAAAATACAAATAATTATTCACACACTGTACTGTAAACACTACAATTACACTGTACAGTTGATATTAAGTAGGCACATTCTGTGAAAGGCAGTTATAGTGCACTGGGAATAATTATAACCTTACAGTTAAATACAGGTAATATAGATGATGCCAGATGGCCTAACTCTGTCAGGGCTGTTAATTTAATGGAGTGGAAAGTGATATAAGCTTATTACCTGTCACCTTTCTGAGGCACTGTACCTATTTTGCATTATAAATGCTAGAAGCAGGGGTGCTGCTAGACTTATTGTGCCTAATAAAGAATTATAATATTGGGCCCCCAGTATTATTTAACATTCTTTCTTTTAGATAGTGTCCTCTGAGGACCCCCTGTCAGTGCTTAGCCCTTGAAATCATCCTAACTCCCCCATCCAAGCCCCTCTTATCTATATTCTCATATGCCCCTACCCTTATCTTAATTCTCAGGTGAGTCTTTTTTGCTCTGGTGTATCTCCCTGTTTCTCCTCAGGCTTCTGGAGTTACAGTTAATGATGAAGTCATCAAAGTCTTCAACGACATGAAGGTGCGAAAGTCCTCAACTTCGGATGAGGTGAAAAAGCGCAAAAAGGCAGTGCTGTTCTGTCTCAGTGAGGACAAGAAGAAGATTATTGTAGAAGAGGGCAAGCAAATCCTAGTTGGGGATATTGGAGAGACTGTTGATGATCCCTATGCCTGCTTTGTAAAGCTCCTACCTCTTAACGACTGCAGATATGGCTTGTATGATGCCACTTATGAAACAAAAGAGTCCAAGAAAGAAGACTTGGTATTTATATTCTGGTATGTAGCCCCTCTTTGAACATTTACACTTTCTACCAATTTGTTGTTGTGAACAGGGGCTTAAAGTAACTGCTTGTTGTACAGGGCCCCCGAGGGAGCACCGTTAAAAAGCAAGATGATATATGCTAGCTCTAAAGATGCCATTAAAAAGAAGTTTACAGGTAAGTTTTTACATTTTTTTATTTTAATGTATTTCAAGAATTAGGACTTAAGAACTTATATGAATTTACATTGCTGATTATTTTGAAGTGGTTTAGATAGTTATATCTAAATACTTAGATATAGTCTCATAATGTGTGTCATTTCTTTTCCAGGTATCAAACATGAATGGCAAGTCAATGGTTTAGATGACATTCAGGATCGCTCAACCCTGGCGGACAAGTTGGGAGGCAATGTGGTTGTTTCTCTGGAAGGGCGACCATTGTAAACAGAAAAGACATGTGCCATCTGGATTCCACACGCTTTCTATCTTAGCAGCTGTACCTATCTTTTGACCCCGAAGGAATAGATTTAGGTTCTCTATTTTTTTCACATGAAGGAGATCTTGTAAACATATACAAAGAACCTACCAGTTTATTGCCAGCTGACTTTTTCAAAGTCTGTTTTTTTTTGTTTTTTTTTTACTTCCCCCAAAAGGTTCTCTCATAGAGTGTTTTGCCAAACAACATTGCAAATCGCCAGTGTCATACACCATTATAAGTACTCTCAGCACAAGCATTAGATATCCTGTGTTTGTTTTTGATATATTCAGAGATACTACAGCAGTATTCTATTCTACTGTAAAAGATGCAAGAATGCTTTCTGTTAATATTTCGCAGGGATGCATTAACCAATAGCAGGCACTTTGCACTCTTGAGTTTTGAACTATTTATTTGAACTCTTCTACCTAATCTGGCTCATTTGACATGGCAAGTGTTTAATACTATGCAGATTTGAAAGCACTTTTTCTTTATACACTACAAGTTGAGACAAAACTATCAAGGGGACTATGGAATTTCTGTGTTTGTCACCGGATTGAAGTTACCACACTTTTCATTCCTGTAAATGCATATGGACAAAGACAGATAAATATTAACTGTTCCGTTGCAGCCTTACTTTCATTCGAATGTACAGTACACCACTGAATAAGAAGAAGGGGGTGCTGCTTGGTTGTTTTTTTAATCACTAAAAAAGAATGCAAAATATCTGTAAAGATGGCAATATCTGCAATTGCAGCCTTAAATGGAACATTGTTTTTGAGATCAGTGAAGTTGCCACTTTGCAATAAAACCTTGTGGCAAACCACATGGGCAAGTCTCCTTGGGCTGGTTTGCATGGTTCACCTCTTGACCGGGGTATGGACACATATAGACATGCTACTGTTCTTTCTACTTTCACTTTTATCCAGCATGCTCTCCAATGCCAAATCAAAGATTCTTCTGCTAAGTTCTGGAATTATTTGAGATACCACCTGAATTAACAGCAAACATAAAGGATATGCATACCTGACTATCTAACTTTACTAAAATATTCAGTTATTGCAGAAATTTATTGACAGCGGTTTTTCAAAATATAATTAACATTTGCCATATAGGCCTTTACCATTTAGCCAAGTTTTAGCCACTGTATTGGTTCTAGACATGCTATCCTGGGAGGACTGTCAGCTTTTGACTTTTGTTGTTGGTGTTTTGTGTCCTACTCAACCTCGTTCATCTTTCCAGATATGGCCTGTTGTGACCTGAGGTGGTTTCCTTCATGATGTTTCGAAAGTTTTAATGGACCACCCGCCCACCTTCATATGGTCCAACAGTTTGTGAGAGAGCGGTGTGTGTGTCTTCCAGTGGAACTGGGCTTGAGGCCAGACGCTGCTTCTCCCTTTGGAGAATTTGATCCGCCGGCAGCGAGCAATCCTCTGCTGCTCGGTGCTATTTATGGCCAACATGCTTTTGTGTCTTGTCATCGTTGTCCACAAATGGCAAAACTGAACATGGCTCCAAAGAGCTGTGAAAGGGAAGCAGTTGAGCAGCCTTTGCAGCAGTTACAAAAAGTGTCTTTCTTACACTGGCATGTGGGCAGCCATCAAAGTGGCACATTTAAAGGAGTGTCGTGCTTTATGAATAAATATCAGCACCAGGGCTCCTTACACTAGCTCCTTTTAAAATGGAGACATTGATTATGCCAACACCAACTTCCTTAAAACCACCTTTACTAAACCTGTTAGAAAAGTTCGGTCATTACTGTTTAGAGTTCTTCTGTAATCATAAGGCTTGTGTGTTTTTAGTGATCAGGAACTTTCTAGTAGGGGTTATATGGAACTGCCTAAGCTATACAGGCTTGCAGGCATATACTGCTGCACTGGGTTGAACTGCAGCTGTGGACAAATTTGTTTATGTATAAAGAATTACAAATCCCTTTCATCACATACTCACAGCTTTGCTTTGCCATTAATTTAAAGAAAAATGTAAAAAAGAAATGTAAAGCCTGTTGTGCCCCAGTTTCTGAAGCTTAAATATATTTTGTAGGTAATTATGTTTTTTTGGATTGGTGCACTACACACCTTTCTTTGTCACTTCAAAGGGGAAAAAAAAAAAAAAACATGGTCTCAAACATGAAACTGGCTCATTTTAAGCTAACATAGGTATGTGCTTTTTAAAAGCGCCTCAGGTCTGCAGATACAGTAGGTGTTACTTAATCTTTGAAAATGGACTGCAGCCAGCGTGGTCTAAGAACATTTGAAACATCAAGTCAGTTTGTTAGGGCCTTTATGTATACGGTCGTCTGGAACAAAAGGCCTTTTATGTTCGCCCCTGCCTGAATCTCTGTCTGGACAAGCAAGCTGAAAATAAACAAGTGACCTCTCCTTGCTCTCAAACAAGATTCTGTTCACTGAAAGGGTATGTGGTATGAGCAGTGGTCTATGATTGCTTGCCACTAATGCAAAAAGTACTAGAATGCTAGTCATGTGCTCATTGGAACACAAATACCATCAACCAGTTCCTGAAATTCCATCAATTTAAGCAGTGTCTGCACTGATGGTGGCATGTAGGAACATTAGACATAGTTCAATACTCACCATTTCACAAAATTATTTCTCAGTTTGTAGAGTGGCAAAGCAGTCTGTGAATAGATTTTTACACTTTCTATTATAATTTACCAAGTCATGAGAGACTTCTCCACCAGATGAATGTCACTCTTTTAACCCCTCATTCTAAGCATAAATAATATGTTGTAATAATGTTTAGGCTATTTGCAGAGAAACATGACCCATGCAGAGAATATGGACATGCTATTGCATGCTCCAGGGTCACAAGATTAAGCCTCAGTACAAAGTTACTCAATGTGTTATTAGAGAGAGTGACAGCTGTGATGATGTTTGGTTGATCCTGATGTTGTTTTGTTGTTTATGATATGTATTATATAAAGTTAATGCCATTTCGAAGGTCACACAAGGTCATTGACTTCTTACACTTGGTCCCTTGGTGCGATAAAAATTAGCAGATTTTTTGTAGTATAATTTTTTGGTACTCTGTACCAAACCCAACTCTTTTTGCTAAGAGTGTAGTGAAAGTATAGCTTGATAGTGTTCTAGCATGGTTAAAACTGGTGGTCAAGAATCTCAAACTTTCTCACCAAACTAAATGAATAATAAACTATAAACTTTAGCTTTAAAGTTTGACCAACCTGAGTTGGCTATGACAGCTGACAAACACAGACCTATTCCCATGTTGGGAGATTTTATAAAATGCAATAAAAAGTCTTAATTTTCTTGGGCCTTTATTTAAGTGAAAACAATCCAAAGAAAAGATCTCCAATGTTTTCCCTGACCATGTAAATATATATAAATGTATTTTGTAAATATTAACAAATTCAGAATTTGTTGCCTGTAACACACATAGAGCCATGTTTACCACTGTGATACATCACCTTTCCATTTAGCTCAATTTTTTTTTCTTTTAGGAACTAAGGATAGTAATTGTTGCAGTAGAAATTTTACCCATTCTTCCTTGATACAAGACTACAACTCTCCAACAGTCTGTAGTTGCTTTTGTCTATTTTCGATATCTTCCATATGTCACCCATGCCTTGGGCACTAATGCATCCCATACCATGACAAATGGTGATTTTTGAAACTTTTGTTGAGAGCAGACAGTACGGTCTGTGTCATCTTTAAACTTTATGCCTTTCTCCCCCCCCAAAAAATTGACTCATCTGTCCACAACATACATTTCCACTACTCATTACATTGACTTATGCTCTATCTCAGATGAGATTTGACCCAGAGAACCTGATGGTGCAAGAAATTAATGTCTGTGTGATAGTTTCAGGTTCCATTTCATGATGCATGATGGACTGTGTACACTCGAGTCCATGTGGGGAAATTTATCACTATAGCATGATTGTTTCTCATGCAGTGCTTTTTAAGGGCTTGAAGGTCACTCACAACCAATAGTGTTGCCCTGGCCTTGTTATACATGGACTGAGATTTAGCCAGATTCCATGAATCTATATTATCCCAATATTATGTGCTGTAGATGGTAAAAAATCTCAAGTCTAAATTTTTTTTCAACTAAATGACAATTCTTTCACGAAGTTTGGCACAATGTGGTGATCCATGATTCATCTTTGCTTCTAAAGACTGAGCCTTTGGTAGATGCTCTTTTTATTCCGAGTCACAATACCCTCACCTGTTACTAGTTCTGCTTATGGTTGAATACTTCAAAATGCTGTAACATTAATATTCTAAATCTGAAAACATACCTTTCACTCTCCTACCCAAACTGCGTTTCAGGCATCAAATTCTAAATTTGTTTATATTTACAAAATAAAATTGTCTAATTGTTCATCAAAAGATATAAAGTCATTACACTATACTGTTCTCAAATAACAGTTCAAAAGAATTTATAAATGGCAGATTTTTGTTTGTATTGCATTTTACAAAATGTCCTTTTCTGGTAAGTGGGTTTGTACATAACTGTATGGCAGGAGCAAAATGAATCTGCTCCCAAGCTTGTTAGTACTTAGTGTATTACACTTTTATATTGGAAAACCTTAAGACACCATCACATGAGTGGTGCTTTGTATTGAGTCATCACTACTTTTGTATACTGATGGCAATTGTTTTATCAGTGATTTAAACTGGGGATTACTACACAGCTTTCATCCTACTGTATGTTTTACCTTACAGCTCTGAGGGGACACAGTGAATTGTGCTGAGTTCTAGTGAATTCTGCAGTATTGTGAAAACAGTCAAGCAAATAATATTGTCCAATAAGGTCATTGCTTTATTATTGGCAAAACAGTTGATTGTTTTGACATAATCTTCGTGCCCATAAACATGATGCTGAAGATGCCACCCAGTGGTTAAGACTGCAAATGCTTTTAATAAGTCAACAGCATAAACATAAACCACAATGCTGTTTTCCCAAGCAAGATGATTGTATAGGATAATATGTTGGTAATTATTAAGTATTATTGTATAATGCAGAACACCAACCAAGAGGATTCATTTCCACTATATTAATGGTAAACTGTCTAGACATATAGTGGAACACTGAACTACTGCAGAACAAAAACCGTGAAAAAAATCTATTCTCTTTATTGCTATAATTATACTCAGTTATTCATCATTTAAACCTGATGGTAAAAAAGAAACACCAGCACATTTCTTCAGATCTCTTTTAAGCAAAATGACAAATTCATTGAATGGTTAAGTTGACACGTAAGCTTTCTTATATATAATGCAGTGTAAGCATCAGATAAAGAGATATTTGATTACCATTTATCCATGTACATGTGTTGCTTTAATACATCAGATAAACCATTTAAAATCTCTTTAGTCTTTATGATAACACAAAAATAATACAGGAATAAAGTTTTATGCATGTAAATGCATGTTTTTGTGAGTTAAAATAAAGCTGATTATTGCTTTGTAGCACTGTCTACAAATAAGTTCTAAATATTTAATCTATATAACTGCCACAATTTCTCCAGCTCAATAATTAATTAATGCATTAATATTAATAACATGGGTTTAAATACTGTAAGTCTATGTACTGCAGTATAGAACATATGTCAGTATTGTTAGTTTCAGCAGTCCTGTTCACTGACCTTCCTACAGTCATAAATACAGACCAGTGAAGCAACAGCACATGTGCATAGTTAATGAAGTGAGTCTGATTTAAAAGCACAAAATTCAGGCAACACAATGAATCATTAAAATGAAAATGGTGCCCATACACAAGAACAGCATATGGTCGTTCAAATTTGTGAACCCTTTAGAACTCTCTAAATTTCTACACAAATTCAACCAATTTCAGAGAAATTCTGAGAATCCTAAAGGGTTTACATAATTTATTGAATAACTGTACCTGTATGTAATAAATGTAATATCTTCCTCTATTTACTATGCATTTGTTTTGCATATCATCTTTTTAAAGGATGAATCCAAAACTTAACTTGTTTTTCTTGACTTTTCGACTGTTATTTTCGATTCTTATTTTAGAAGCCATTTATTAGACATTTTGGTTGGGAAAAGGTGAGAATAGTTACAAAATAAAACAGAAAAAATATCTCACTGTCATTATTCATTCCAAACCATTCATTTGTTCTCACAGTTTTCCCCTTATTCTGCAGACTCTAGGAGTGTAATGATACACCCACTGTAATGATACACTCAGCCAATGATTCAGTTTGAGTCATGATGAGTTTATCATTCAATATTCTCACAATATTTAGAACAAAATCTAAAAATAATGACAGTTTTCATATGTGGCAGTACTAGAGCTAGACGACAGGGAGAGGGTAACTTATGACATGATTGTGCTGGACTGGGTGGTTGATTGGACCTAGTTGAACACTATAAACAGTGCAGTTGCATTAAACATAATTAACAGAATGCTTAATAAACCATGTGTTGATATATGTCCATGATGCACATTGTTACATTTAAGCATCTTGAATGAAGTAGTACTTTAAAGTAAGCACCATTTTTTTTTGCACAAAACGTTTTGCTCATTGATAGTTTTTATAAGGTTCAGCTAAGCTGCAGTGGAGAGAAGAAATGCATCAACACCTTTAACATGAAGGGGAAGCAGTGAAACAGGGCCTGTGTGAGGTGTAAGATCACACTTTCTGTTCTTTATTTACCAGACGAGTGGGCCACCTCATTAGTGGAATATTACGTTTTTAAAGAAAACTTTGCTCTTTGGAAGGCACTTTGGTGCTGTGTCTTTTGAAAATTCCTGGCTCACTTTTGAGGAAATATGTGCTTGTAAAACACTGTTCTTCCACAGGCCATGAGGCACGATACAGGGTCCAGTTTGGCATGAAACCATTTGCATCTGTATGTTGTATCTGAATGGTGTATATGTATGGTGTGTGTTATATGTAGTATTTTAATGTGTGTGAGTTTGTATGGCTGCTATATTGACCAGGTGTCTCTTGTAAGAGAAAGTTTGACCACAGTGAGATCTCCTAGTCAAAGGAAAGTAAATCAGTGATCTTGTCCAGCTGCAGCTACTGACGCAGCTCAGTTCTTTACATAACGTATGAAATGTAAATCAGTATGTTATTTTATTTGCAATTTCATTCCAGAAAACCCGGGTGAATTCTTCCTTTAGCTGTGATTTTCCTGCCTGGTGTGTGTGGTGACTCCGGGAGGCTCCACCCTCCTGGATCCGCCGCCTCACGTCACACGACATCGCCACATTCGTACTCCACCCGCAGCAGCAGCCATGATGGTGGGTATTTCTACAATTACTGTGTCCTGCTAAGCGCGTTTTTAGTGAGCAAGCTTTTGGCGTTGCTCTCTTTGCAGCGAGATTGTCTGTTTAATGTCTGAGCTATGCATGTCGGGTTTTATCTGTCTCATGTTTTGACAGCAAGAAGGTCTGGACGATGGACCCGATTTTCTCTCCGAGGAGGACAGAGGAGTAAGTTTTTTTCCTCTCTCTCTTTTTGTCTCATATTGGGAATACATTTCTCTTCGCCTTTTAGATCTGGGCAGTTTTCATCGGCTTGTGCGTGGTCAGCCAACAGATCAGCCGTGTCAGTCACGTTCAATGTCGCTTGAGTGCTACAAGCTATTAGCAAAGCCACTGAGAGTCAGTTCACTGTTCACTTCCGACTGGCTGCTGATCAACATTCTGTGGGAAACGCAAACATGCCCAGCGATCAGCCCGGTAAACACACTGACAGCGGCTTTAGCGACATGTCTGTGAGTGAAAGCGGGCAGTTTTGTGCACAAAAAAAGATATAATTAGGACTGTACAGTTAATCGTTTTTATATCGAAATCGCAGATTGAAAAAAGCACAATCTTCACATCGCAAGGGCAGCAATTTTAATTATAGCCTATACATATAATATCATACATATATCCAATACTGAGAATTGTATTAAGAGTTTGATAATAATGATATCTAAGCATGCAGAGCTAAAAAAAAAATTGGTGCTCTGGCACATAGCACTGAAGTCTGACATTTACGGCGCCTAAAAACGGCTTGGTTAAAAAAAAATTAAACCAATGAAAAATATCACAGTTAAATTTCATTAGTAATATTCATTTTTTTAAAATCACAATTTCATATCTCCCCCATGTAGTTCAGCCTCTGTGTGTTTTTGTGTGTGTGTATGTTTTA
>JBBPDA010000001.1:36208190-36274184 GCA_037974385.1 Arnoldichthys spilopterus
TATATATAATGTGTATGTGTGTGTGTATATAAAATATATAATCGCCATTAACTTGCAAAAGATTTAAAAACAATATACAAATACAATTACATATATAGCAAAAGCCTCCATCACTGGAACCCACAAGCTTAAGGAGAATGAAGAGTGGAGCCAGTTAGCAGTGCAGTGAAGCATGTCGGACAGTGGCAGTGTGTGCTGTCTGGCTGTTGTGCTTTATTGTTTGGATTAGAAATGACACCTTCATTTTCATGTGTTTTCTTTTTTCTACACTACATAGCCATTTATTCAGAGCCAAATGTTAAAGCAGCACTGCAAAGTAGCTCCACTGGTCTCTAACTTTCTCTAAGCCTTATTTTGCACATCCCACAATGGAAAGGATATGTGACACATAGGAAGAGCATGGCCGTTGTGTTTGAAAATTTCGTTTTTAATCATACACATGACCCACATGTAGGACCAAGAAAAATAGAAGCCTTCACTGTCTGGTGCTGTCTAACTCCTATTGTTTTACAGCCCAGGGCAGTCAATGTGGATCTGCAGACAGATGCCACGCTACAAGTGGACATTTCAGATGCCCTGAGTGAGAGAGACAAAGTGAAGTTCACTGTGCATACGAAGGTAAGCCTATTAGTGCTGGAAGCAGATGTGTTGCTATTCTGGTCCCTGCGACTGCCCTGTCTGAAGGGATGTTGCCAAAAAAGTTTCTTTGAACATATGCAAATAATGTAACCTTGAGTAATAATGGTGGAAAAGTGTAGCTGGAAATTCTTGCCATGTTCTTGCTGTGAAAGCTGTTATTTATGTGCAAGTCACTTTTGAATATTCAGCTAAAAGTGTTTTGTCGGAAATACTGAGCGATGAATGCCTGTTTAATAATGTGTAAGAATTTATCATTTATTCCACACATCTCTAGAGCACTCTACCCAACTTCAAGCAGAATGAGTTCTCCGTGGTGAGACAGCATGAAGAATTCATCTGGCTCCATGACTCCTTTGTAGAGAATGAAGAATATGCTGGCTTTATTGTAAGTGTGGCAAACACAAAAGCGATTCCTGCTCTAATATTTATGTCTGTTTTAGTTGTTAAATAAAATATTAAGGATTTGTTAAGATTTGACATTTGCTGAAGTGCATGTTATTATTTGAATGTGGTCTAAATGTCAGGATTTTTTAGAGTGTAAGCTTAATGCAGCATGGTTACTGTGCCCTTCCACAGAGCTGAACTTGCCGAGTAGTCGTCCAGTGCATCATGCGAAATAGCAGTAATGACATTGGCCTACTTTTCCAAAGGCACCACAGCATAGTGATTATTGTGAAGTGGTAGAGCATTTGTCACTTTGAAAACCCTGTTCCAGCTGGGCCATACTGTGCCACCAGTAGCATCCCAGTTCCAGACTGCTAAAATTAGAGATGGCAATAATTTGATACCAGGCTGATATCTGGCAGATACCAGGATAAAATTCAAAACTGGATCAGAGGGAAAAGTAATGAATCCGACCCTGTCTCTAAATCCAGCCTGAATACCATATAGTCACATTGTCTGATGTCATGTTGTTATTTGTATATTTCTTACCGTGGGGTAGTAGTGTAAGCCTGTCTCAGTAGTCTGATCATGACTGCCTGCTTATAGAAGATTATAATAAGTCAAGGTACCAGATATACAATGTAGGATGTAAGAAACTCCACTTAAACTCCAGTTCATTGTACTATAGATGAATTAAGATCTGCTGTTAAAGGAGAACAATGAGTTAGAGGTGGCACTATGAATTTGCTGTCCAGTGTTATGTTGTCTGGTTAATGTTTTGCAGCACAGGTCACTTTCTTGCTGTCTGATTTATTGCCCTTTCACATATACTTTAGGCTGAGGGAGTCTGAGAACTTGGCACTGGAAAGCATTTTGCACTACCATCACATCTCAAGTGAATTATTCATGTCATTTTATAATGTGAGGCAATGCTTTGTGCGTTTGCAGGCTGACACAGGGAACACTGATATTGTTAGTATGCTCCATCAGCAATAATCTCTGAATGTCAACGACAAAAGGTTTTTGGAATCATAAAGACCACAAAAACGTTTCTGACTGATGGAGTGTCATTTGATTCTCAGATTCCTCCTGCTCCTCCGAGACCAGACTTTGACGCCTCTCGAGAGAAGCTGCAGAAGTTGGGTGAGGGAGAAGGCTCCATGACCAAGGAGGAGTTCACCAAGATGAAACAGGAACTTGAGGCGTAAGCTATCTTCATGTTGTGGCATTGTATATGTAGTTCACTTTGTTTTCAGGGATGCTCTGATGTATGTTTGCTTTAGTATTGCTGGAAATAACTTATAATGTGTTGCAGTGAATACTTGGCTATCTTCAAGAAGACTGTGGCAATGCATGAGGTCTTTCTCTGTCGTGTTGCTGCCCATCCTGTCCTGCGGAAAGACTTGAACTTTCATGTTTTCCTAGAGTACAACCAAGATGTAAGTGCTGTTTAATTGTAAGTGCAATCACATTTTCTAGCCTGTAGTAACCATGGAATGGAAAAAGTACACTTTTAAATATTTTCCCTCTCTTTAGCTGCATGTACTTATATTTTAGCCAGACTTTGCAGAAATGTTTATGATTAATGCAAGAGCTGTCCTTTAAGTAGAGGTACATTGATTTGTACACTTTGCTTTGTTTCTGGCAATGACAGCTGAGTGTACGAGGCAAAAACAAGAAAGAGAAACTGGAGGACTTTTTCAAGAATGTAGTAAAGTCTGCAGATGGAGTAATCGTGGCAGGAGTGAAGGTGAGTTCACTCTGAATTATGACATGTGACTTTGTCATGTGACACAGGTGGAAGGGGGGAAAAATGACTGTTCTTGGAAATGATTCACCAATGATTTCTTTAAATTCTTAAATGTTAATAATATTTCTGTGAATAATCTTTTATTCTTAAATAGACATTGCTTACAGTTCTGTATGGATTTGGCCATGAAGATGTTTCATAGACGTTTTCTTATAAATAAAGTCATAGGCAAACATTGTCCACCCCTGTTCATATTACATATTTTGTTGATTTTCTAATTGAAAATAAGTACTCTTCCTCTAAAGGGAACAAACTTCTACACATTTTGATGTACTGTTACTTTTTATATGCTGAATTTAACATATTGGGGAAAGGGGGTTCTGTGCATGAGTTATGGCATGTTATATTTAAAATTTCATGTCAGATAAGTATAAATATAAAATGACTTTTAGTGGTGGGTGTGTGCGTATTTTCACTTAAAAAGTCAAAAGAACTTGATTGACAGGGTGTGCAGGTGTGCAAACTCTATGATTGTGCAAATTTAGTAACAATCCTAATGAATTTTTATTAAATTTCCCCTTCCCTCTTTCCCTGTGTGAATGCAGGATGTAGATGACTTCTTTGAACATGAGAAGACATTCCTTTTAGAGTACCATAACCGCGTTAAAGACGCCTCTGCCAAATCTGACAGAATGATCAGGTCTCACAAAAGTAAGTTTCTCTTACACTTCCTGTAGCGTTCACATTTAAGGTAAGGTCCTTGCTTAATGTTCCAAGTTCCATGCTTTACACTTCTAACATATGCACACATTACAGGTATGCATTTTAACGTGTGGGGAACTAGTGTGGTCTACAGTACCTCTTTGCTCACACATCACAGGATACATGCTACATGAACTTGTCCTGGCAGCATTTCATACTTCTCCTTAAGTCAAGCTGATACATTTTAGGACCAAATGTACAACTCCAAGCCAGTTCTCCAAAAAATGACATATGTGTCATGTTTCATTGTGTGTTGTGTAATGTACAGTAGTTTATGTCTACTCTGTTCTGCATTAATTTGCTTACAAATGTGGAAACTGGTAAGTGGAGTTTTCTCTGCATGTCTAAGCAGGAGAAGCACACTTTGCCATAATATACACTATATGGCCAAAAGTATGTGGATACCCTAATTTATTATTAAGTCCAGGGTTTGACATACCCTTTGCTAACAGGCATATAAAATCAAGCAAATAGCAATGCAGTCTACACAAACACTGGCAGTAGAATGAGTCGCATTGAAGAGCTCAGTGACTGGTCATAGGATGACACCTTTGCCACAAGTCAGTTTGTAAATTTTCACCCCATTTTAGTTAGAGCTGTAAGTGCTTTTCTCGTGGAATGTAGGAGCAACAGCTGTAGTCCAACCCAATCTCACATAGCTGGGATGCTGAGTAGTGGGTATCCTCTGTTGCATCACTCAGTACAGGGTTACAAAACGCCACTGGAAGAAACTGCAACAAAAGGGCTGTGCGTGAATTGGTTTTCATGGCTGAGCTGCTGTGCACAAGCCTAGGATCACTATGAACAATGCAACGGGAGACTATTATAGCTTCAAAAGGGATGTCCAGTAAGCTCATATAGGTGTGAAGGTCAGGTGTCCACATGCTTTTGGCCATATAGTGTACCAGGATACTTTGAATATGTCAGGTGATGTTCATGAGAAATAATTAATCATTACAAGATTAACAAGTTCTCTACCTGTTGACATACTGTTGATGACTGTGATTGGAATGTCACAGACTGTGCAAAACAGCAGTTCATGCCAAGTGTTTGTGTGGGCACCTGATATATACATTAAACATACACGAGTATCAGCATTCTCCTCTGTGGTGTGTAAGACATGAGTGAAGTTTGTTCTTTTCTATGGAAGTGAAACATGACACATTGAAGTGGAGAGTTGAACATCAGAATGTTTTCTTTTTAACTGAAGAAGAGTGGGTTGAGTGAGTGCATGGATGAGCCCTGGCCTAGAGTTTTGCAGAGTTGGGCATTGTGTCTGTGTACTTTGTCTGGAGGTGTAACGGGAGTTCTTTTACAGGTGCTGCAGATGACATTAACAGAATTGCCTCCACACTATACACTTTAGGGACCCAGGACTCAACGGATGTGTGCAAGTATGTAACTTTGTTTTTCTGACAGCTAGGTCTCTGCTGCTATATGTAGATTTTTAATTTTAGAAAAAACGTCTTTTAATGTGTGGTTGTGAATTATACATTTTGCTGTTTTTTTAATAGATTTTTCTTGAAAGTATCGGAGCTTTTTGAGAAAACACGGGTATGTGAATTTTAAACTGCATTATTTCATCATTATTTTACAGTAATCCTGTGCCTGGTCTTGTCCAAGTCTTTAATTTTGCATAATCCAATGTCCAAACTAGTAGAGCTGATCCTGACATATAGTTTAACTTTTAAACATGTTAGGAGGTAGACATAAAGGTATTAGGGCAGTGGTTGCCTAGTGGGTAGTGGCCCTGCCTACTGCTCCATGTGTGCACGTGTGATGGGTTAATCCCAAGGTCACATTTCATTGTGGTGCTTTAGTGTGTTCACAATAACTAAGTCATTTTCACAACATAAATGCTGTATTTATTATATCTAGCCAAGTTGATGTTGAAATGTGGCTATTCAATTCTAATGGTAATTTCATATTTAACCCTAAACGTTTACTGTGTCAAATATAAATAACTAAAACTAAGTGAATCTAGTATGCAAATTCTGTTACGATCAAGGCCCCATTTTAAAGCAACTTACTTCTCATGGGAGCACTAGTTCTTCTAGTTAAGTCTAAAATATTTGAAGGGAGATCTGAGGGTTGGCCCTTTTGAATAAAAGCCTTTCAACTCTTAATGAGGAAGTGCCTTAGAGCCCCTTTCTCTCTGAAGAGCAAGACAGCTAATTTGGTGCTGAATGCACACTGAATGTCAGCAGTTTCACACCAACACATGGCTATAATAATTGAGCACAGCACATCAGGGATCATAAGGTCACCTGCTCTCTTCCTGTCAGTTCATGTTGTGCCGTCTGTTTTCCTGCGTAGAAAATTGAAGCACGAGTCGCTGCTGATGAGGACTTAAAACTTGCTGACTTGTTGAAGTATTACCTCAGGGAGTCGCAAGCTGCCAAGGTACGCTGTCTGAGCCTTACTGTCTGCATATCACATACACAGCCAATATAGATCTGCTTTTATGATTATAACAAACACTACTTCTAAATTACACCAGGTTTAGCATTTCAGGTGTGGTCATAAGTGTTAGTTATATGCGTGAGTAGCCACTGGAATACATTTGAGTTGATTTGTCCTTCAATGCCTTTCAGGACCTTCTGTACAGACGAGGAAGGGCATTAGTTGATTACGAGAATGCCAACAAAGCTCTGGACAAAGCCAGGGCCAAAAACAAAGACGTCCTTCAAGCAGAAACCACCCAGCAGGTGTGCTGTCAGAAGTTTGAAAAAATCTCAGAATCGGCTAAACAAGGTACTTAAATGTAGTTTTTCTTGTTGTTTTTCATTGACCATTTTTATACTTGCACAAAATCGTGTTGTGTTATACTTCCCATAGTGCCTTTGTAGAGCAGGAGTGTTTGCATTAATTATGGCTGTTCTTTATGTGTGGGCTCCTCTTCCCAACCAAAACAGAACTGATAGATTTCAAAACAAGAAGAGTAGCAGCATTCAGAAAGAACTTGGTGGAACTAGCTGAGCTTGAACTCAAACATGCTAAGGTAACTTGTTCCAGGATGGGACATTTTATATGTCTTTAAACTAAAAATGTATCTACATTAATGCAGTTTAGTGTCACTCAGTTTATTAATGGTAGAATGGAGGAAATGGTCGTTCATTGTGATCATACTCATTGTTCACTTTCTTCTTTTTAAGGGTAATCTACAGTTGTTGCAAAGCTGCCTGGCTGTTCTAAAAGGGGACACTTAGACCCTAGAACCAGGTTCACTGTCTAGGGCTTTGCCTGCTTTGGTCCCGTCTTTATTTGGAGGAATGGGGGAGAGCAAACCTGGGGTCTGTTTGTCAAGAAACATCTGTATGTATCACTACCAGAGACACCATACTTCCTCCACTACTTTCTTAAAGTGATGCGGCCCACTGTGGAAGATTTCCCAAGTCCACACAGCACAAGAACCGACAACTTCATTTAATCACGTCTTGTAACTTCTGATTGTTAATTGACATTTTTCATGGAAATTGCTTCATGAGCACATTTATGTTCCTGTAATTTCTGTCTAATTGTTTTGTTTTTACTTTTTTTGCTTATTGTAATCCCCAAATCTTTAGTTTCAGTAATCCTTTTGTATGGATGCTGCTCAGTTGTCTTGTTGAAGTTGAGCTGATTGTTACAATGATTAAAGTGTATGGTCACTCAAAGCCTTGTACATGTTGTATTAGTTTTCACTGTATTGCTATTGAGCATCTTAACCCCATCTAGTTTTTTTTGTATTACTCTTTAGCTAAATTAAAACATTTTCTGTTTTTCATTCCTGACAAATAATGCATCATTATGTTTGCCTTAATATGTAGACTAATCAGATATTGTAAAAAACATAAATGAACCAATTGCCCCCCTCCCCAGGCTTTTTAAGTGCACTGTATATGAATGTTTTTTTCACAGTATGTGACCAAAGCTTCCATTTATTCAGATGGAGGAATGCTGACATAAATAGTAAAAATGACAATGAACATGACAAAAATAAATAACACTGTTTACTGTATGTGATAGAAGTTATTTTGTGTGTGAAAAAAGATCAGAATGAGAAAAATTGTGCTTTTTTCGAACGTTTTTTTCTTAATTAAGTCCCGCCATTTACACTTTTAAAGAAGAACCTGAAATTAAGAGTCGTCAACCGACTTTTATTTTGAATTACGCTGAGCCGTCGACCGACTTTTATTTTAAAATATGACGTTCAAACTTAACCCGGAAGCATTAAGTGTTGTAGTCACATATTCTATATTAATCGTGTGAAGGAAAGCCGCTTTTATATTTCTTTTATTTTCTGGTTGAAAATGAGTCGAAAAGAAGAGTATGATTCTTACGAGATTGAGGAACCAAGTGACGAAGACCGAGCAGACAGGTAACTGATCGAGAGGCTGAGAAGCGAGCGTTGTGTGCTAATAATGTAAACAGCAGTGTGGCCTACGCTCTGATCTCACAGGACATTTCGAAGATCGTCGTCTTTACCGGGAATCTTACCTGGTTAGGCGCACACGTTTACGTTTTTATACTACACTGTCTATATCAGTGATTCCTGAAGCCGCCTGCCATGCGCGTTAGTGTTTTACCTGCTCGAACACACCAGCTTTAACCTTTACGCTTGTTTATCAGCTGATAGAACAGTGAAACGCTGAGATGTGCGGAGAGAACCTGTAGTGTTGATTATAGGGATGGTTATCTTCAGTGTTGAGCTGTGGAGCAGTGGATCGATCCATCCAGCGCCTCTGGGATAAGCTGAAGTGTCGTTGGTGATCAGAAGTTAATACATAAGTAAACGTGTCTGTTTATCATTGTGAACACATCCCATCACTAAGAAATCGACGGTACCTTGATCGAGAGTAACTCGCTGGTACCTGGGCCTGCGTCCCTCCAATCACAAGGATAGATGCCTAAACACTAGGCTACAACTGCCCACTACTGCACAACAGTGCCTGAACACCTGACCGCCAGCGAATACAGTCAGATCTCTATAGCAATGTTCCAACATCTAGTGTAAAGGCTTCTCAAATGAGAGGCTGTTTCTGCAGCAAAACTGGTATTTAAACTTTTGAGTTCAGAAGAGGCATTTGATGAGCAGGTATCTGCAAACATTTACAGTGTAGTTCTGTTACATAGTGAAACATAATAGTATATGATTGATGTTTCTGAGGCCTAGAATAGAATCTTCAACCATATGAATTAATGCTCTTTTTCAGTCATTTATTTTAGACCAGTAATTGTTTCTAACCTGTTGAATTCATCTCAGTAATTAAGTAATGTGCTTACCTTTGTATGCATTGCCCTTTAGCTCAGAAGATGAGCTTGACATTCTTCTTAATGGAACTTCAGCTCAGAAGAAGAAGCTCATCCGGGAGTACTTGACCGGGGAAAGTGAGTCATCCAGTGGGGATGAGTTTGAGAAAGAGATGGAGGCCGAGCTAAGCAGCACTATTAAATCCATGGAGTGCAAATGGACTGTTCCGTCAAATCAAGGTTAGCTGTACAACATCCTTTATAGAACCTGTGTTCTTATCTAAATAGTCAGTTTACACATTGTCATGTTCTGCTGTAGGTGAGACCTCACAGAGTGGGGATAATGCAGCAACACAAAGCATGTCAGGAACACAGCCTCAGCAGTATGACAGCATTTACTTTGATTCAGACTCTGATGAAGACAGCTCACCTGGTAAGGATGCCCAGGGGAGAGGAAGAGGGGTGGGGGGGATTGGGGGGTGCGGAGTTGCCCCATACAGACATTAATTGTGTATTTGATTGTGTGCTTTAGGTGTCTCTCAGAATCAGAAAAGAAAGCATCGTGTTATACCTACAAACGATGAATTACTGTATGACCCAGATGAAGATGATCGGGATCAGGCATGGGTAGATGCCAAGAGAAGAATGTAAGTTATGTGCTGAAGACCAAGTAGAATTACTGCTGTAATATTATTCACCACCTGAACTGAAAAAATTCTAATAAACTGTGTTTGTTTTCTGCTTATACTTTTGGTGGAGGTAGGTACAGAAGCCACAGAAGAACAACATCATTTGCAGACAAAAAAAACAAATCCCACCCTCTCCCAAGCAGTGATGCTGTCCTCAACTGTCCAGCCTGCATGACCACACTGTGTCTGGACTGTCAGAGGTGAGGGGACTGTGGCACTAGGGAACCAACCGGTGCCAAGTTTGGTTTGTCATTATGGTATATTTTTTGCAAATGCCAGGTGCCCTTTTCATAGAGTAACCATTTCATGGCAATGGAAATTGACTCAAATAAATAAATAAAATTTTAAGAACAGTTTTCTTCTTCTATACAACTACCATTTCAGAGACACATGGTATTTTGGCAGCAATAATATTTTCTTTTGATTGATTTAGTATCATTTTTCTTTTCTCTGTACACAGACATGAGAAGTATAGGACACAGTACAGAGCCATGTTTGTGATGAACTGTACAGTGAACAAGGATGAAGTGCTGAAATATAAAACAGCCAAGCTGAGTAACCGACGCAGGAAGAAAAGTCGTCAGGGCTCTGTGGCCACATCTACATCCACAGAGGCGAAGGCAGAAACAGGCCAAACTGACTCCAGACTGAGTGGAATGTCTGAGGAAGAGATTTACCATCCAGTCAAGTGCACAGAGTGTTCTACTGAAGTGGCTGTTTTAGACAAAGATGAGGTCTACCATTTCTTTAACATCCTAGCAAGCCATTGCTGAAGAGATAATGTGTGTGAGAAAAAGGATTTGAAACACTGGCCAAAAAAATCCAGCCAGAGCTTATTCCTAAAATTTCTGTCTACAAGATGATAATGGAACAGAGCCAAGACTAAGCATATGGTTTGGAAAAGGAATTGAAGTGTATTGACATCTCTGGTCATGCACATTAATGTAAAATACATGTAAAAAAAATGTATTTTGTTTTTTTGAATTAAATGTTTTTCTTTTTTTGATGGAGGACCGTGACATTCGACAAGTCTTTTGTATGAATGAAAGGATTACTGGCTTTCAAATAGTTACCAGCCAGCAGACTATGTTCATAATTTCTTTCATCTTTTTAATAAATCTTTTTTTTAGACTGTGGTGTGTATTATAAGCTAATCACAGCTGCCATCAGGATTACTGCAGTAATAATAAGGTTGGGCTCTGTTAAGGAAGCACTGGAGTGTGTTAAAGTTAGTTTTGGTGCAGTGTAAACCTTTAAATTCTCCTTTTAAAACATAGGGCTTTTTTCTTTGTTTTGGTGGTAACTGCTTGTACACGAGAGCTCTAACGCACAAGAACAGTCTCATAGTGTTGCACTGCAATAACTGCAGGCACACTGCCATCTAGTGTCCATTTCAGAAAAAGGGAAAGCTCGGATTCGCTTATTTGCGTTTAGGCCACATGCTCAATGGTTCTCCGATTATTTGTGGATTGAATTGCGAATATAACTAATTAATATTATTACAGAATCAGAAAACGTTATTGATCCCGGAGGAAATTATTCCTGCCTAATCTCTCAATTGCTGCTTCTCAAAACGTTTCTCTTGTCGCTTAGTTTCTCTGAACAAAATAAAGGTTCGTTCCATCGTCCAATCAAAAAGACGCATGCAAATGAGTATGTAAATTTTGGCGTCCACTCCACGCATAAACGTCCTATCATAACAGTAGACCCGTGACAATTTGTGTCGTCACTAAACATTTCAGCCAATCGGCGCTTTGTGAAGAAACCGGAAGGGAGCGGAGGGATCAAGACGGGCAGCTAGAAAACATGGCGATTGGGGATGCTTGGAAACAAATATCTTGGTTTTACTATCAGTATCTGCTTGTCACCGCTCTGTACATGTTGGAGCCTTGGGAGCGAACCGTCTTCAGTATCCTTTTCTTTAGAAAAATGTTTTTCCTGTTTGTTTTAGTGATAAAACTTCATTTATTCTGCGTTAAACCAGTTAGCTACGTAGCTACAGCTAGCAACAAGTGAGCGGATTGATTCATATTCATCCGTAAATCTGCTCGCTGTTATGATTGGGAGAGGTTGTCTGAATATATTTTAGATCTTATATTTCCACAGAATATGATAATTTCATCAGTCGTTTGGTGCAAACATTCCACACTCGCAACTCCGGTCAAAAAGAGAGGTTCTTTGGTTGAGAACTTTGAAGAAGGTGTGATCATCTTCGGTGATTCATCACAACATGGTATTAGGTTAGTAGTTAGAAGTACTTACTAAAAACGGCAAAATACTAAAAATACCGAACAATTACTAGAATTACAGTACTACTACAAATGCAGTGTTTTGTTACCTTAATTACTATAGTAGTTATTATATAGTATATAGTAGTTAATATAATGTTATTCTGTACTATAGGTTAAAATGATCTAAACGATGATCTACATGCACCTGCGACTAACATACAAGCTGGCGGAAAGATCTTCAAATCATGTTTGTTGTGTAACTTTTCATGCGTATGACATACAGATCACATGATCTGTCCGCAGTTTACTGGTACGTGCCCTATGCCATCACGTCATTTCCCGACAGTGCAAAGAGTGCTCTGGTTTTCCATCTTATCCAGGCTTTAAATATAACCATTGGACCTTTAAAGTGGGCGTTATACATTTTAAAATGTTTTATTTTTATGTATGTACATTTTGTCTGAATGGGGTTTCAATGAGTTTGTAGACACGCAGTGAATTTCGCCTTAGTAGGCCACGCCCCTGCCTTGAGTGGCTTATGAGGGCCTTAGAGGTGACCTGGATGAGTCATCTCTCATTTTAATTTCAGTAATCCATAGTCAAGTCTTTTCATAACTGCGGCACAGACCTAAGGACTAGACATGAGAGTCCCAAAATTACAACAGCATGTAGCAACTGTCTCTCTCTCTGTCTCTGTCTCTGTCTCTCTCTCTCTCTCTCTCTCTCTCTCTCTCGAAACAGGAAATGTAGTATAAAACCAGTCCTATGAGTGAGTGGCTGTAAAGTGGCCTCAGTATGTGGTCTTTGCTCTTCAAGTTGGTGATAAATAATTTTCTAATTTATTATTTAAAAAAGCATTAAAATCACCTGAGACAGAGGCAGCACAGTTTCCTTCTCTAGTACAAAAGATGAACTTTCACATTGCCTTCTTTACATTACAAACCTTGATGTCTACACAACAGAATCTGGTATTTTTTACTTGCTGTACTAATACTATTTCTTCAGTAAAGGTTTACTTTTAGTTAATGCTGCTTTTAAGAGCAGCCTTTTATAAACATTTGCATTTCCTTAAAATCAAATAGCTTGTCATACTCGCTCTTGTTATTTCCACTCTCTAATGTTTCTTTAACATTATGTCAGATTCATTCTTGATCTCTGTAGCAGCAATGGCAGTGTACACAGGCTACGTGTTCATGCCCCAGCACATCATGGCTATTTTACACTACTTTGAAGTGGTCCAATGACAGGCTAATGGCCTAACACCTTTAAAGATGCCCGTGGTTTCCCCTGGTGGTTAGAAAGAGGAATTCTCTTGCAGGGCTTTCTACCCTGTGCCTATGATCACTGGAACATGGACAGTTTGGTGGGCGAAGACAGTGGAGAAGCTCGATGGGGAACAGGCAGAAGAGGCAGAGAAATGGATCCATTGTAGTCTTAATGTATGTGGCTGCATAACCCCATGTAAAAGTGCAGTCTCTCAGACTCTGAGCACAAACTGCCCTATTAGTAAATGATGCATCTTTTTATATAATGCTGACATTTTTATAATGCCTCAGTTTCCTTTAATGGCAGTGGTTTATTGAGATGGTAAATATTTTGTGATAATAAATGTGTATATTTCATTGTATACATATTTGTAATGTTTTATAAGGATTTGTTTTGGCTGGTGCTAAAATGATTTTTGTTTTACCACGTTGCAGCATTGTATAGATAACCCCCCCCCCCCCCTTCATCTTCTGTATGAGCCCTTGCAGAGAACTGCCTGTATCTTAAATCTCATGATTGTTACTAATTTAAAACTAAACACTTCTCTCAGGTGGTGGCTTTGTGGCACCTCTCCCTATGTGTATTTAAATACTACTTCAGTAAATACCTCCTTCACATGATACTGCGTCATTGTAGTTTTTGATGTGTTTGACAAATGTACTGTAAAACAAAATTTTGACTGAGACATAGGCATGATCTCCATGAAGGGGTTCCATGTTGTTGCTGTTGAAACAAAAATGTCCCTTTTGTCATTCTTACATAAAATAATAATAGATAAACTTTACATGTGAACCTTCTATAATGTATGAGCCATGAGAAGTGGTCAAAAATGTTTACTTTTACTGTTTTCTTTGTTTTACATTTATGTTTCTTCTGAAACGTAATGCTTTTTTTATGATTAAAGTTTTTGTTCTGACGCGAGGAAATAAGGCATGTTGCACATGAAATTGTTAAGTGTCTAATTGTGTTTTGAAAATGATATCTTGTTTAAAAAAAAAAACAAAACAAAGAAAACTGGGTTCCCAGCATTTGAAATATCTTCTCCACAGTCTTTTAAAATGCTGTCATGAGCCAATACGGGACACCACAGTTCAGTTGATGAGGTCGGTTTTTGCTAATGTGAGCTTGGATAACTGTTTTATTGAAGCGGTATTTACTGTTCCTCTTCAGTGCGCTGCTCTTATCTTGTCTGTAACTTGTACTGAATAATGCCACACCCTGAACACAGGAACAGATCATGGCTAAAGGGGGGATGGTCTTGCAGAAGTCAGCTTATAAGTGACCAGAATCTGCTTTCAGCACACACGGAAGTATATCAAGCACAGTTTGGCCTTTTAAACCTTTAAAGTTACAAGCTGATTTTATATAACATTTTCTTTATCAACATGACAAATGTTTGAACCAGTATATACATTTGACATATTTATGTGCTGCTGAATGTGTTTACACTTTAAATGGGTAGATCATAAGAGAGTAGAGAAATTCCGATTCTTGGCAAGGTCTGTCGTTCTCAGGTCTTAGCAACGGGACTTTATATCTATGGTTAGTCTTATTCCAAGGTTTGTGTTTAATGTGTAGAAATACATACAGGGACTTCTTGTGCAGGCTTGCCACCTGCAGGATGCATGGGTGGGATCTTCCAGAACAGCAAGTGATATTCAATCCAGTTCTCAGATTCATCTCACTGGCATGGACTCAGAATGAAAATAGAAGCTGGTTACTGTTTAAGCTACAAGATGGGGATGTTCTCACGTACATGCTGAAGGGTTGCCTGGAGTTTGCGCCTTAGATATAGTGCAAATAGAGTGACCTGCTAACACTGCAATTATAATTGCTCCACTGGGTTCAAGCAGCTGCCTGAAGGTGTTAGTAAACAGGACCAACAAACCTTTTACGGGCCTCCTCTGGCTCAGCGGCAGTATACGCACACAAAAAAATCTATATCAGTATCACCAGCCACAGCTAAACACAGCTGAGTAAAGGTCATTAGATTTCAAGTTAATCATTATGAAACTGGCACCGGTGAAGTCCTTGTAAAGTCAGAATTTAAAATGTTAGAGTTTTATGCTCTTGCACTGTTATTCCCCAACGATGTATGGATCTCATAAATAAATGGTCCAGTTATTTCATCACAAATTATGTTTTTATTTTTTTATTTTTAACAAAGAAGCACATTTAAAATGCATTTAGGTAAATACTTACCAGTGGGGGCTCTCCAGGAAGCTACTAAGTTCCTGTAAAATTAAACAAGCACTTAGCCTAAGGCTGAACATTGGAAACACTACTCCATCACCATAAGAGGCAGGCATCCGAGCTCTGATTAATCTTACATGGTGAAAACGGGGATATTCTACTGTAGCAGCAGTAATAGAGAAACATAATTGAGCAAAATGTGAGGAAAGTAATTTATAATATAAAAAACTGTGGCACTTAGCAGATGGCATTTTCTCCAGAGTTAAGCTGTGTATTGATGTAAAACACATCAACCTGCTACGAAACTAAAAAACGTATTACTTATTTTTATTTAAGTGGAGCTGATGGATTTAAACAACCAAAATCCCAAAAGCTTAGGTTAGGTTTATTTTGAAATGGGTTATTGTTCACACATCAAGTTTGTGTTCAGGTGGATTAAGTTGTTCTCCTAGGTTAAGATCATGTTCCCTCAGGTTAAACTGATGTTCACCCAGGTTAAGTTCATGTTCCCCCAAGTTAAGTTTATGTTTCCTCCGGTTAAGTTCATGTTCCCTCAGATTAAACTGATGTTCAGCCAAGTTAAGTTCATGTTCCCTCAAGTGAAGTTCATGTTCCCTCAGGTTAAGATCATGTTCACCCAGGTTAAGTCCATGTTCACCCAAGTTAAGTCCATGTTTCCTCAGGTTAAGATCATGTTCACCCAGGTTAAGTTCATGTTTCTTCAGGTTAAGATCATGTTCCCTCAGGTTAAACTGATGTTCACCCAGGTTAAGTTCATGTTTCCTCAGGTTAAGATCATGTTCACCCAGGCTGTGTTCATGTTCTCCCAGATTAAGATCATGTTCACCCCAGTTAAATTCATGTTCCCCCAAGTTAAGATCATGTTGCACATAGGTTCCCTCAGGTTAAGCTCGACCCTCAAACTGTTCATGTCAATTTCATTTGAACTTGCATATCACAGCGCACGCACACTCAATCCGGTATCTATTCTTAGGCCTAAATGACCAAAACGCTCATTTGTCTTGGCCCCAGTACAGAAAAGGAGTCGCGCAAGAGCGGCGCTTTTACTGCCTGAAGATCAAGTTCAGAACACACATCAGTCACATTCACAGATAGTGTATCACTGCGCTCAGACTTTCCTGGCGGTGCTGCCTCCTCCTTACACTTCGGCATTTTGAAAAGTAAAAGCAAAAGCAGCTGCGTGCAGAGCGCACGTTCCACACGATCGCGCGCGCCTCCGAGCGACCCCTTCCCGTTCGACCGGGAATTAACGCGTAGCACAGAGAGAGAAGTTAAGAGAAGTTATCGCCCATTGCTCTTATGTGTGCATGACTCAGCTGATATGTTATATATGGCAGCCTAAAGCGCCAGTGAGCGCGGGTAAGAGTGTAAGAACGAGAGCGAGGACGCACGCCGCTTCATAAATGCGGCCTCGGGCGCACGGCTCGCCGTTCACATAGCACGCGCGGGCGCGCCCATCCCGCGCCAGACAGGCGAGCAGCGAGACTCGCAGAGGGGTTGCTTTAGTGGACGGGAAGGATGGAGGAAACGGGCGCGAGGAGCGCCACGGCTGAAGACGGCGCGGTTGGAGAGGGCGCGCGGTCCCGTCGTTCAGGAGCCAACGCGGAGGACGGAGTGCCGCGCGAGCTCCGACAGCCGCGCAGCAACCGACCGGCCAGCAGCGAGCGGCGGCGGCTCAACACGCACAAGCTCGTGCTGCAATACGTGGCGCCGTGTATGAAGTCGTACGGGCTGTGCATCGTGGACAACTTTCTGGGCAACCGAGTCGGAGAACGAGTCCTGCACGAGGTGCGCCGCATCCACGAGGGCGGCAGGATGCAGGACGGGCAGCTGGCGTGTCAGACGCGGGGCAAAAGCAAAGCCATCCGCGGGGACAAGATCGCGTGGGTGGACGGAACCGAGTCGGGCTGCCACAACATCGGCTTCCTGCTGTCGAGGATGGACAAACTCATCACGGTGGCGGACGGTCAACTTGGGAGCTACAAGATCAGGGGGAGACACAAGGTCAGTGTCCCGGCAGATCAGCTTAATCTTAATCCAGTTAAACTAATACAAACATTAACAAGGCCACAACGAGCGCACTTAGGTTCGAATTTCCACCATCATTTAGTTAAGAGCGTAATTAATTAAACACGTTCTCCTACAAGTTCTGCTACAGGCTCTGGCGGCCGTTTTACAAACCCGTCTTTGAGGCGGTAACTGATGTGGTATAGTTTCATTAGTTTCCTTTAACAATAGTATAACTTATTGTGCATCTGTAAGTAACTATTATTATTATTATTGAATATTGTATATTCCACAGAGTTCAGAGACAGCTGGGATCACAGTTAAAATGACATTTTAGCTCATTATTGAATTAGCAGAAAGCTGACGTGATGATCGTGACGGTGGTGGTGAAACACTGAAACTGGCCTTTGCGTAAACACTGCTTTGTATCTTTGACCAAATGGTAAGTGTGAAGTGTGGGGTAGGTGGGTGTTCCTAATTGTGGGGTTTTCGGGTCAGGGCCTCAGAAAGGCAGTGAATTGGGTGAAAACATGTTGGGTTAGTGCTGGTGTGGTCTTTTTGTTGGTAACTGTGTCTAGTAAACAAATACAACAGAAATCGATTCAGTTTAAATCAGTTTAAATTTATTTATTCTTTGTCCGAAAAGGTCATTTATGTGCACCATAATATATAACATAAAAAAAGAAAAACAAGTATGACCACACAACTATTTAACATATAGCTGAAATGAACCAAAATGCAGAAGAAGGTGGGCTGTAATGATAGTGGTCTGAGTGTCCTGTTACTGAAGGTCACTTTTACAGATATAAAAAGTTTGCTCTTCACTGTTACTTCCATAGTGAAGGCTGTTCAGTGTCTCCGTGAATATTGACCTGATACAGTGACGTGGGAGAGCTGACGACCAGCGCTTTGGGTTTGGACACGCTGCTTTCTGTTGGCAGCTCTTAGGAATAGCCCAACTTGTGTTGCGTCTTCTTCAGAAGTAGGATACATGCTTCCCGTTAAAGAGAACACACGTTTTGGCGACATGAAATAACTGCTATTGTGCACGTTACCGAGCTGAGTAGAGGCGGAGTGTTACTTTCCCCCACCCGTATTTCGGCGAGCCGCATCAGAGTGTGAACTACTAGCCAATCCGAACGCCGCAGGGTTTTACGCGACTAGCCAATCACGTCGGCGGAAGGGCGGGGACAGGCGTGTGGATGAACGTGCAGCGCGAGCGGTAGCCTACATGCAGCCGTACGGATCCTCAATGGCGGGGGCGCGGGAGACGCCTACAGCGCCGTAAACACAGCATTTATATGTATTTAAGTGCTTAATTAATAATAAAAAAAATACCCTAAAGCACATGATAACAGTAGTCTATTGGCTGTTGCGCGTGTTGAATAAATACAATAAAAACACGTCGTGTCATATTGGACTTGTCTTTGAATACTTTAGTATCAGTCCACGGGTCACGTCCACGTACTACAGAAAGTTTGAACAGTGCATTATTTTTGTTGGTCAAACACGTAGTGACCTGTGGTTTTACTCTAAAACACAATGAATAGAATTTGTGTGGGGGTCGGTCTCTGCCCCCTTCCCCCTCTCTGAGCGCTACCACACGATCTGCACGTTGCACATCTTCGGGCAGGTTAAAAGGAGGTGTGTGCTTTAGCCACTTCCGTAAGCACGGTGTAAGAAGGGACGGCAGGCTTTGCCATGTAAACAGACCCAGCTCTGACCGGGTTCCTCACTTTATCCTTATACTGTGGTCTGGACTGGGTCGAGTTGTTTGGGAGAGAAGCCGCAGGCTGTAGGACAGCAGCGTGGACCTTCAGGGAGAGGGAGCGCGCGGAGCAGACATGCCGTTTCGTCAAAATTTGGTTGACATGAAGCTGGAGCAATTGGCTTTGGACCATATTGTGCCGGCGCTTCGGGATCGGGGTTTCTTTTACGTGGACAATTTTCTGGGGGAGGCGGTGGGCCGCACGGTGCTGGGGCAGGTCAAACACATGCACTGCTCCGGGCTGTTGAACGACGGGCAGCTCGCGGGCCGAGGCTCAGGAGTGTCCAAGAGACACATACGGGGCGATAAGATCGCCTGGGTGAGTGGAACCGAGAGGGGCACGGAGGCCATCAACGTCTTACTAAAACTCATCGACAAGCTGATTTCTCTGTGCATTGGGCATCTCGGCAAAACCATTATCCGCGAGCGGTCGAAGGTAAGGGGCTTTCTGCACAAATAGTCTCCTTTTAGCGGATGTGGTCTGTAGTCTGACTCGCGAAGCTGTGTGAGTGTAGGCGACATAACTTTGGGTTTAAATCAGGCTTAACCCTCTGCGGGGTAACATACTTTCCACAACTAACGTACAGTTTAGGTTAATTTCTCGCTAGAAAAACTTTTTAAAAAATGTTCGTTCTGGTCACTGAGCAGTATAACCTACTACAAGCACGAGGAAAGTTTAGCCTAAATGTTGCATGACCATTCCATTATAATTTTTTTCTAAAAAAAAAAAAAAGTTGTATTAAATGATCAAGTACAGGCCTTGAGGAACATGAATGTCTGGAGTGGACGTGCGCTACAAAGATGCTCAAAGCAAAGACTGAAGTTGTGGCTGCGCCAGTGCGCATGCGCTACGTACTACGTAAAAAAAAAAAAACCAGCACGCGCGCCCGTTTTATTTGCAACTGAGACGTGAACGCGCATAGCCGAACCGTTTACTAAGCTGACTGGTGTCGGCGTTGTAATCTCTACTGAGCCGAAATGGCGATAGTTGGTTTAGCCAGTCGGCCTTTTTTTTATTTTAGGAAACCTATGTTGAACCTGCAAGAGGTTTTTCCTCAACTCTACGGAAACGGTTACATTTTAGGCCTGCTCTTGGACAGAAGAGATAAGAAAATATGGTGTTTTTTAGTTACTAGGGATGCCTGATCCAATGTTCAGATATCAGCACTATAGCTGCTGAAATAGCTGGATCAGGTATCTGTAACAATGGGCAGATACATGGGGCCGATCGGTTTAATTCTGTTCTGTTATTCTATGTTTGTGTACATGTAGTCTCTCTCTCTCAAATAGTCCTTTATGTTTTTTGGGGAAAAAAGATTTATTCAACCAATGACTCAACCAATGATTATGGTAAAGATCATTATGCCAATATCTATATGGTTTCTGCACTTATTCCAAATATAACCAAAGAAACTGTTAGTGGATTATAATATGAAATGATGATCGTATAGGAGATGCCATACAGGTTATTATTGTAATTTAATTTACTTCTAGCATATATTATCCAGTTCTTGTGTTTGCTGAAAATCTCACTGATTTAAGATTTAGAACTAGGATTAATGTATCCACATAAATATGCATAAAATCTGATCATCTTTATTTTACTGTTTATTCATTTCCCACACTTGTTTAAATACAAGTTAGCATGTTTTCTAATATGTTAACTGCCTATAAAAATTGTCAACAAAAATAGTTTGTGGACCCTACTATGCGCATTCTATTGAATCACATCTGTTCACTGGACATGTGCGGACCATTTAATTACTTGTAAACAATGCTAAAAAATTGTTTTAAAATAGCTTTTAAATATATATATGAAATATTTGTAACATTGGCAGATGACATTCATGCCCTTGCTTATAGGCTGAGTCATCGTCCTGCTTTATCTCCAGTCCTCAGTACAGTTACAGTAGCTGTTAGTTATGTTGTGGTGTGGTAGGTGATGAATGCCACAGATAGGCTGTCAGGCCTAGCCAAGCGAGAGTGTACCACGAGTAGTACGTGACTCTCCCCACAGCTTCCATTTCACAGGAAGCCCACAGGCTGAGGCAACGGGAAGTGAGCTAGTGAGGCGCTTTCACTTTAGTCAGCTGCAGGCCCCCGTGCATATCTCCACCATCCCCCAAACCTCCTTCTGCCTGTGGTCAAATGCCCTTTGTTTGATTTTTGCTGTTTTTTCTTGATAGACACTTAACAATTAGATTACACCAAAATAAAAGTGAAGAAAATACTAAAAACAGGGAAGAAAGCACTTGAGCGGATGGAAACACTCCTGTAAGTGACTATATGAGGATATGACTTAATACGTTCCTAACATCTAAGTGAAATTTGTTTTTGCTCTGTATTTTTTAGCTAGATAGCTGTGTAGGTACAGTGCTTTTGTCACATACGAAGTTTGTTGTTTATGGTGATTAGAGACCTGGAATCCAGTTACACAACTGATAATAAATGGGAGGCGGCAAACTGCAAGACTGTGGACCCAAATGTATGACTCTGGTCCTGACCAATGTGGAATGGTCAGCATATATAAATATAATATGTAATATATTCATATATACTTATAATAAATATGCATATAATTATTCTAGTTCAAAAGTATACTTCAAATTTGAGTGAAGGCTTCATTGTTTCATAAGTTGACTAAACTTAGTTAATATAAAAATATAAAATATATTTTACAATTAAATATATATATTTTAAATCTCAGCAAAACTCCTGAAGTATAGAATACAGTATAGCTTTTTTTCACGCCACACTGCTGCTCCAGCATAAAGCACTTCTATAGTGGTTATAGGGAGAATCTATAGGGGTACCCCAGCATGGCAGCTTGGTCATTAACCCCCGGTAATTACGTAACGATTCATGAACGTATTGTTCTTATAGTGGAGCACGTGGGGAAAAAAGTTCAGCTTCAAGTTCAAATGAAAGATCCCATGCTTTACTGTGCGAGAGTAGTGTTTAGGCGAAATGCTGCGAAAGCAGGCTGAATGTACTTGTTATGTGACCCCTGGGGGAGGGGGCTTGGGAGCTGGAGCTGAATACTGCTGTTGTGTACTGAACTGAGTGCAGGGTGTAGCAGCAGCCTCACGCTCAACACGTAGCACTGTCATTAAACCTTCATAGTGCTGGCAGTCGGCCAGGCCTGCTCCAGCTCTCCCCGCACACACACACATACACACACATGCGCACACGCGCGCACACACTCCTCCTTCCAGACCTCTCCATACATGTTTATATTGTGCTGTCACGGCAAACCTACGTATGTGCCCTTATTGTGGGAAAGAGACCATGATAAAAACTCGTTTGCAGAAATGTAAACACGAGCGCCAGTGAATGGCCGCTCCTGCGACTGTGCGGCGGGTCTGTGATCGCCCGTGACCGGGATGAAGGGGAAACTCGCTTATGTTTTCGAAAAAAAGAAAAAAAATGGTTATCGTCTTAATGACGTACTTCGGGAAATTTCAGGTGCACCCAGAGCTTTAGAAGGGCACGTTATATATAATTCACACCTGTGCGCGTGTGTGTGCCTATAATGACTAATGCTGGCCGGATTAAAGAAGCTACTCTGAAACATGAACTTTCTTACTGAATTCCTATTCTTGACTAAAGGCCCAGACTGACGCTTCTGAGGTACAGAAACAAAGAAAATAAATTACTTTCTAAAATTAGAACAGCGCCCTGAGGAACACAAGGGCAGTAGTTAGCCATTGTAAGATATTAGAGCAAGTCACACATTTTGCTACTTCAGGAAGAAACGTGTGAACAAACTCACTAAGCCTGTAAACTGGGTTGCCAAGATTTCTTATTTCCCCCACCTGAAAAACTTAATTACTTCATGAAGGTGAATGAAAGTGTACTAGTGTTACAAACATTGTAGTGCAGTACACATACTTAGAAATTGTCCTTATGCTGTAAGAGATAATAACAAAAATAATTCTAATGAATCTTTACAGTACTGATTATACTCTGAGCAGGTTAGTCTGATTGTAATTCTACATTCTATAAGTAAGTGCCATATTTTTTCTTAAAGGGTCTGTGATTAGAGTATAATAAATAAATACTGTAATAATAATAATATAATAATAATAATAATAATAATAATAATAACAATAATACAATTTTCAAGTACTGAATATACTTTAAGCAGGTTAGTCTGACTGTAATCCTATACCCTATAATACCCTCTTTAAGCATCTGCGATTTTAATAATCTCCCTTTTTTCCTTTTGCAGTTACTTTTTCCTACCCAGTTAAAACACTTATCACATACACCATATTTCTTATCTGAAAACATTAAGGCTGAGATATAGCACTTACTATCAGCATTTATAGAGGTTTTTATTTCAGGGTCATATAATAGAAGGAAGTGACCATGTGCTAGGTATAGTCAACGGGATATATCGCGTGCTAAACTTCGTACAAGGTCAGAAGGCCAGGTGGGGGTGAGGTGATGTGAAGGGAGTTCTGCTTCCCCTTTCATTGTGAGAATGAGGCGTGTTGATATTATGTTGTGTAGGGAAGGCCACGCAGCAGGCAGGCTCAGGAGCTCCAGGACATGCCTAAATATGTCTGCCAGACCTTTAGAACTTTCCACTGGAGCTGCTGCTGATTGATGAGGGGAGAGCCTCCAAATATTCAGATAAGCAGAAAAGGCCAGTGAATGCAGAACTGCTGCCTCCCTAAAGAAGGTCTTTAAATAATAAACACATTACTTCCCATAGTTGCTTTAGGTCATTTTAGCCATATTACTGCTTTAAGTACAGCACCATCATGAAACATTGTGGACGACACATTATTGTTGGATGAAGGCTGATATTTGGATGTGCAAACTGAATGTGAGGTAGTAAGTGTTCTCACAAGTGATGTTTTCTTTGCATGGTTTTGTTTCAGGCGATGGTAGCATGCTATCCAGGCAGTGGGGCAGGTTACGTCAAACACGTTGATAACCCGAACGCAGACGGCCGCTGTGTCACCTGCATCTACTACCTGAACAAAAACTGGAATGCCAAGGTAAGCTGGATTTTACTAGCTTCAAGATTTTTCATGTAGATGTGCAGTAGGTATGCTGTAAATAATGCCTCTCTCTCGCTCTGTCTCTCTCTCTCTGTCTCTCTCCATAGGAGCATGGGGGAATTCTGCGAATATTTCCAGAAGGAAAATCCTATGTAGCAGACATTGAACCTTTGTTTGATCGACTGCTGCTTTTCTGGTCAGACCGCAGGAACCCTCATGAAGTACAGCCATCATTTGCTACCAGGTGTGTGGATGTGTGTGCCTGTATGTTTGTTTGGTGTATGGCTGTATTTGTGTGTGTTTGTGTGTGTGTGTGTTATTTGTCCTAAATGAATGACTGACATTTGGCTTTGTATTGTAGGTATGCAATTACAGTGTGGTACTTTGATTCAGAGGAAAGAGCTGAGGCAAAAAGAAGATTCAGAGGTTTGTTTAGCTATTGCAAATACACAATTTCCCTTCAGGTAATAAAGAAATAAGTAATTTAACTCAATCTTTTTTTTTGTTTCAGCCTCTTCACAAGGCAACACTACGTCTTAGCAGAAGAATTTGATACAACCTTGTTGAACTAGAGGATTTGTATGTGTTTTTGTTTATAACTCTTGGGGGTTTGTAGCCCTTTGTGATAGTGCACTTAAGGTACCTCCTCTTCTTCCCCTGAACCAGGCCACTATTGCATTGCCGTCTTTGAAACCTACAGCTGTGTATACTCTGTTTTGCTGCTATGCGTCCCGTAGGAGGATACCAACTCTTATAAACAAAAAAGTTGTCACCGTGAATTCAGATTGTGTTTGTGTGATAATCATAATGAATGAATGGTCTCAAATACGCTTGTGTGGATGAAATGAAAGAATCCATGACAAGGTGGTATGATAACACTGGTTATTATTCTTTTGAGAAATGTTTGCGTGCGTTTTTAAAATATTGGCTTCCAGTGCTTCTGTTTGGTCATGTAGCTACTATTCATATTTGTATTTTGAAGGTGTATTGTTTTAAGAAAATGGTTAGTCGTTTTCAGTTTGACAGGCTAAAGCAATATGTATTTTATATAGAACGTTCATACATTTTGCTGATACCTTGAAATGTATTGATTATAATGTAGGTGGGTTATAATAGTTTTGTTCCTCTTACAGTTGTTTGCAAAAGTATCCCTGGTCAAATGGCATAAATTACATTTGTTTTGATTTCTGAAGTGAAAATTTTCACATCCTCTACAGAAAACACACTTATATATTGTATTGTTTGCAAATTTCTATTTTACTGATTTAATATAGTGGATATATATATATATATATATATATATATATATATAATGCTATCATTTCTGCACAGATGACTTTTGTGTTTTATTTATTCCCAATATGTAAATTCAGCACAAACAATAATTGTGCATTACATGTGCTGATGTGTATTCTCTGTAGAGGACAGAACTGACCAGGGGTGTCCAAATAATTGCATACATTCACATGACCGTGAACACTACAAAGGCAGAAGACTGTTATAGCCAGCTCTCCGTTTACCGTTTATAGGTATCAGCCTGTCTGCATTGATTTCAAAGATAAATGCTTTTCACCTCTTGTAAGGCCATTTTGTTTTAGCAGAGTTCATGCAATTGGAAGGATGATTAGTTGAAATGGCATTTAAAAAAGAAACATTCTGTGATCTTGCAACAACAAAATAGTAGCTGTGCTACTAGCATGTGTCATAAGTCTTCTAATGGAACAAACAAGAGATTCAGCGTTGCACCGAGTTATTAGAACAGGACCAGTAGTAATGAGCCTGGAAATGGTTTCAAAGGTCCAGTCGCATTGTTTACTCTGTCTTTGTTTGTGTTCATTGAAATCTGTATACTTGCACATCAACACATGACAAAATAAGGAAGTCGTTTTTAACTTTTGATGCCTCTGAGAATGTATAATGATTTACACACAGTGACCTAAAGGTCACAGAGTGTAGCTTTTAAATATTCCACTCATTAGGATTTGTCAAAGTATTTAGGCTGGTTACATCTCTATTTCCCTACAGGTCTGCTGTCTTTAAGTAAAGTGTAGGTTGGGTTAAGCTACTAAGGGGCTTATTTCTCACTGGTTAATGTGTAGTTGCAAATTGATTGCACAGGTAACCCAGATTTATCATCATATAATACATGTTTAATGTGGGAGACTGTTTGATGTCTATCCCCATGTTTTACTTGTTTTAAAGAACAGAATGCTTATGTTCATGTGTTTTAAATGGTCTGTCAGCTTGCATGCTGGTCAGCAATGCTGGTTATGAATTAGCAATATTGTTGTAAAAATGCCTTTGTTCATTGCTTTATAACATCTGATGCATATATTGGAAGACATTCAGGTTTTTTTTTTTGTAAACCGTGCTTTAGTTTTCTTGTAAATGTGATATGTTTGAGTTAAAATTATATTTGAAAAGAAATTCTAGAAAGTGTTACCCGATGGGTACACAGTACTGTACAGACATAGGAAACATTGTTGAAATGGTATCATGACTGGATTAAACAATGTCACTAATTAGACAGACTCAGTGAGTAATAATTTTAATGCCCTCTTGTAAATGGCAAATAAAAATCCTAAATCTTGAAAGAATTGTCAGTTGTTTTCTTTCTCGCCATACAACTTTATATCACTATCAAGTCATACCTACTTTAAAATTGCTTTCAGAGGAGCTAAAGTTCTGTTTTTTCTTTTTTTTATCAGATTCTGCTTTTTACATTGTCTTAATGTAATTAATTAGTTGAAAAAAGCTTTAAACTAACCTAAAGTAAAATAAAATGATGCTTTCCTCCTCTTGTAAAGTTACCATTTTGTAGATAAGAGATCTGTTCCAATAGCAACGCTGCTTGGATTAAATACTCATGTTTTTAAAAAATCAACACCTGTAGTCAGCAGCACAGGGATGCTCTTGTACAAGTTTGTGTTTTCCCTGCTACCAAGCTCATCAGCTCATGAAGGGGAATTTCACAGGTTTTTCCAAATTAAAGGTTTCAGCTGTAAGCAAAGTCATTCAGAGTGGGGAAACTAAAAAGTCAGAACTGAAACTGTACCAGACAGTGAATTTATCACCTTTAAACTTCTCATAGAATAATGGAACTTTACTTGATGATATTGCTGTCTGATGCCTGATCTAGTCTGATGCCCAAAACATGGTTTGTGATGAGATTTTGGCCTAAAACATAAAAAAAATGAAAGATTAAAAAAAACCCACTATTATATTATCATTCATTTAAACATTATTTAGAACATAATAAATACATCACTATTTGTTTTAAATAAAAAATTTAAATAGTTACAGAAATTGCAACCCCTTGGTTCCTACCACTACTGTAAAAAAATCACAGGGAATTAGTGTCCTAGTGTGCATGTCAGTTGATGTCATTGAACACTTTGTGTACCCGCAAAAGTACTATTGCACTGAGTATTTAGTGAGTATTTATCTTCTGGCCTTGATTTGATACAAACATTACACAGATTTAAAATACGTTTCACATATTTAACCTCTGCTATACAGTTAAAATATATAGCCCACATCACCCCCACTCTTGCTCAGTTACACTGGCTGCCATTTCATCTTGTATTAAGTTTAAAATCCTTCTCCTCACCTATAAAGCTCTTCATGGTCTTACTCCTCCATCCCACTCTGAACTGATTTCTCCATATTCTCCTTCTGGGTTTCTCAGATCTTCCATCCTCAATTTACTCTCTGTTCCTCATACCAGACTCTCAAGCTTGGGAGGCTGGTCCTTCAGTTGTGTTGATTCTGAACTGTAGAACACTTTACCTCAGTCTCTCTGTGATTGCTCTTATTTCTGTTCATTCAAAACTGACAAAAGTTTTCACTTTAATGAATTTAAAACTGCAAAAAAAAAGAGAGATTTTTTGTAGATTTTTTGTAAAGTATACCTAAATATATAAATGGTTGGTTTCCCTGCTTTTAGCTGTGCTACTTGCTTTGGAACTATACAGCCTGTCCTTTACATTTAAGTAAGTGAAAAGGGGGAAAATGTTTTAAAGGTAATGCTTGATTGTTGCCTCTGTCCTGGAAGTCGCTTTGGATAAAAGCGTCAGCCAAATGATTAAATGTAAATGTAAATGTAAATGTAATGATCTGTAAGATAACAGTTTCTGCTTATGAACAACACAAACTATAAACTTGATAATGGCCTATGATGCAAAAGTTCCATACTACTATACAATACACAGAACGTTTATGACCTAATGTCCTAGAATATCTGCATATGCCCTACAATCAGTAAAAGGCCAAATTTTTCGCTAGATCATAGGTGCTTCCTCCAACTTATACTAGTCACTGGAAAACTTTATTTTGAAGCAAAGCTCATACATTAACCTTTGTTTTCTGTAATAAGTCATGTTTCTTGTTACAATTTGTCAAACTAAATTATTAACAAACATATGCATACAAAGAATGCAACTGTACAGATCAAAATTAAACCTGTGTATACATAACATTTTTATACTTATAGTTGATAGCTTTTTAGATGTTTGACATTTTTACTCTTCCATACCTGGCAACATTTCATACCATGCCTCCAGAACTATAAATGCCTGCACAATGAAAGTAATACAGTCAAGTGAAAATGTAAGTACACCACATGGCTTTTTTCAAAATATCTGAACAAGCAAACATTTCACCCTTTCTGATGGTGTCACAGGTAAAGGTGATATACTTGAACAAAATCACAAGAAAATGTTGCTTTTAAAAATTTACCAAAAATCATAGATACAAAAATAATAATAATATTCTTCTGTGGAGAAAATGAGCACATACTAGAAGCTAGAACTGCCTCCTTTAGCAGGCTGCCTTTGTGCTGAGCAGAGAAAAACAGCCACAGTATTTTAAAACCAATGATTTGTTTTATTTACAAAGTGAGCAAAATATTTGATCTTGTTGGGAATAAAATTAAAGAATTTTAAAAGATATCTATTCCTTGAATGCTCACATGAATTTAACTCTGAACTATCCAGTGCTCTGGATTAATGTTAAATACATATTTGTTCTGTACTATTTGTTCAGAAATTCATTTATGATGTTTATACTTAAAGGGATTAAAGGATTTGAAGGATTGTGTGTCATCAAGTTCATCACTGAATCATTATTTTGCAGCCTAAGCTCTTAAAATCATTTTCTGACATGTTTGTGACTGCTAGTTGCTGATGAACTATTGTTGAAAAATGGATAAAGAAAAACAATACATGGATAATATTCCATTTTTGAGTAACCAACTTTGAGTAAAATGTAAACATGCTACATGCAACATAATTCCCTGATATTCTTTAAAATAAAAAATTTCAGTCCCCTGACAATCCTAGTTTGGCATAGATTTCTTAAAATGTCATGATATTTTAGAAATTCCATGATCAGTGAGAACCATGTCCTTCAGGAAAACTGTCTTTGATGTACTGTGGCTAAACAAGTCTGTCTACATCCAGAGTTTCCAAACCTTTATAGCTCAACTATAGCTTAGGGTGTTTCCCTAAGACCCAAATGTACAAAAGCACATCATAAATTACCACAACATGTACATCCACAGGTCAAATGTTTTAGAACATCCAGTTTTTACAGACAGTAAAAAAATGTAAATAGTAAGTGTTTTTATTTGTAATGAATAGATCATCAAAAACTGAAATACTATGCAGATTTCCTAGAAAACAACTTTCAAGCTGTAGGAAACTGGTTAACCTACAGTATTCCTGCAGCAATAGAACTAAGTGAAGCTTCAAAAGTTAATTGGAAACAATTCCCACAGGTGCCCCAACTTCTGCTGATGACTTACAAACCCCTCTGTCAAAGGAAGAGCTGAAACACATTATTCCTATACCCTCTGATGCATTAACCACAGTATTGTATTGTATACTGCCAGCAGAATGGCAAGGAAAGGGCAAGTAAAAAAGATCTGAGACAGAGTGGTAGGTCAGGGCTTCATCCTACAGCAGGATGAGCCAAAACAACAGGCAAAAAGCTTTAATTCATGAAAAAGCAGCAATGTTTCCATAATAAAACATGCAGTTGGTTTGGAATGAACTGGAAAGAAGACGGTGAAAGCAAAGTAAGCAATTAAAGTTGGGGCACCTATGGTTGCTTTCTGCGCAACTTTTAAAGCTTAATTTCTGGACATTCTGTCAGTGTTTTGAAATTGACACCTCTTGCAGTTAATTAAGCTTACAGTGGAATTATTTATTTCAAATAATGTAGATATCTTTTTTAATTACTTACCTGACTTATAAGCACATAGAACCTTTTTTCTGAAAACTTTAATAGCAAAAAGAACCCCAGACCCTAGATGTCAGGTTTACATTAGAGACGTTTCATTTGCAGGAGGATTTAACTTTAAATTTAAAGGTGTACTTACTTTTTCCATGTGACTGATGTATTTAGTGTTTATTTAACTTATTAAAATGACTACAAACGTCAATTTTATGTGTCAGTTGTTGGGGCATAATCCCCTTTATCTGTTGGCACTATATCAAAGAGGGTGAATGTTTGCTTGTTCAAATATGTTGAAATGTGTTTTGTATGTCCCTACATGTTGTTTGACCCTTGACTGTTTTTCCAGTATTCATAATAACATCGTACAGAAGAGAAAAAGATATAGTTATTATTTACAATTTAAAAATGTGCTTTTATTATATGTTTATTATTTAAAAAACTGTTACATGTCTAAGCATATTTAATATGGTATTATTATATTCAGTTCAAACATTTTGGTTGCATTTATTAAACAAACAAACAAGAAAACAACCCAAATAAAAAACACTACAGTGTGCTTAGTGCTGGCAAACAAACTCATAGAGATTATATAAATGAAATGAAATAACAATAATAATGTCTAAACAATAGCAATAACAGAAAGTCGTGAATTATGAAATCAAATGCATAAATGTTCTCTCTATTATATTTGTGATTTTCCCAGTTATTATCCCCTTCTTAAATTACTTTTCAGTTTCGCAAGAAGTCTTTCTTTTACTGCCCAAAATGTGCACCTTCCCCGTTTTCTCCGTTGGTCAGCTGTGTTGGTTTAAAGTAGAATTCCATCAATTGTTCAAAATGTGAAACGTGCCATTTCAGAGAAACCTACTAAGATCACAACTGCCCACAATGACAGCAATAATAACCAGACGTCCGCGGCATTTTATGCCTTTAAAGGAAACTTCAAGGAAAGTTATTACACAAAACCCTTATGAACACGCGGCACGATCTTCGAGACTTTGTTTTATGATAAGATTTTGGTTTAAAACAGCGATGGGTAACATTAGACACTATTCAGCACAGTTTGATGATTTTCCGGCTCAAACAACACCTGATTTAACTCACCTGCTACTCACCAGGTTTAGTGTGTGTGTGTGTGTGTGTGTGTGTGTGAGGACGGGAGCAAAAAAACTGAGCAAAACACCGACTTACAGGACTGGAGCTCCTCACCCTGGTCTAAATCTTGCTTTCTCACCCGGGTGTCTTCAACATTTTTGGACATAAATGAATGGATTAAAATTGCAAAGACTATAATGACGATGTGAAAACACTTATTGTTATCTGCCTTATACGCTGTTTTAAATGCCCCCTTTCCCATGTCACAACTTTAACACCGCGGTCAGCCCAAGCAGCCTCGTTTTTCCAGCACTGCGCAATGCCTCACGGAATGACGGCGCAAAGCACACAAATAAAGTTTTTCAAGAGAAAGTCTCCAGATTCCGATTGCTCTGAAGCGGCGGCTAAGAAGCCACGCACGATTGCCGAGACGGTCATACTGCCAGCAGGCTCAGTAATTGTCAGCAGAATGCTAGGCCCAACTTCAGCACTTAGTACAGGGAGCGACTTAGAGCTGTGGACCAGGAGCTCCGTGTCTGCCTGTCATTCATCCCTGTCAGAATAGGGCGGTTGTGTGCATTGTCCCAGGCTCCGGTTTCCCATTGATAGTAAGTCAAGAACACTTTATTGTGTATATGTGCGTGTGTGTACCATCAGAAGGATACTACAGAGTGAACATTTTTTAAATTTTAAACTTATTTTAGATTGGGCTAAAATTAGATTTTGCATACTGGTAAAGGATGCTGCAAAATTGAAAAATGCATAAAACATACAGGACATTGTAAGACAAACCATTACCATTTGTTTTCTGTCAATTTTTGGATTTAATATTCACAACATGATCCATTAATCCATTAATCATTTTTGGTAGTAAATAAAATGGACTCATGTGTTGCAGTCATCCTGACTGCAATAAAACCAGTGAGTCACTTTCTCTACAGTGCACCATTTCACATTAGACCTCTCTAAATAGCTTTGCTTACAGTGATTGAACAATAGGCTACAAGCCTGTAGCAGTATTACACGTTACTGCCTGTTTTATGCATGAATCACTATCTCATTTACTTTAATCATCTAGCAGGTTGGAAGTGATAGCTATTTTTAATGCCAGGTTTGAGGAGGGAACAGACCTTTCAGATCAAACTGTCTCATTTAACTTTAGCTAACAGCAGATTTATGATCTACACCTTATTTTTGAGTGTACCTTCATAAACACAACACCTTTAACCCGACTCAGCAAGCAGAGAGCACAGGGGCCTTGGTGCTGCTAGCTAACTTTAGACAGTTTCACTGGTTTTTGGCAAGAGAACAAGCAAATGACTTTTTTGTAATATGCTATACATTGCAATCTTAACATTACCATTTTCAGTTTTGCTGACTTAAACTGAGAGCGCAAAAAAGAAAGAAAAGGAAGTAGGGTTAGATTAAAATCAGCTTTTTTCTCCTTCTTTTTTGGAAGGCCATCATGTCAAAAGTGGTCAAAGTACTACACTGGCAATGTCTACTGTTTTTCACAGGCTTTGTTTGCCTGCCCACTGTGAAGTGCAGCTGCTGCTGGGCCTGTTTTATGCCCAGTTTTTCTGTTAAGATGCTGTGCTACATAAATGTTGTAGCAGAAACTCAACAAAAGTGTCCCTTATGCCAGTGCTGTGTGTCCATATATTACTGTGTTGAGCAGCAGACTAGATTTTGAATTAGACATTTGATTAGATAGGACTGAATTGGATTATTAGCCAGATCAGCGTTCTTGGAAAGTGTTGCTCCCCTTTGGCCCATATGGTCTATAAAGGCTCAGCACACTTCACCCAAGTCAAAAACATCACCATGGTGTTCACCACTGCAGGTGCTGTCAGCTGATCACTACACATGAATGGGAAAATGAAGAGAAGCTATTGTTTACATGGCAGATGTGTAGTAAGATCTACACCTTACTGTATCATGCCATCTAGTGGTCATATGAAGTGTTGTGAACTACAAAACTGTAACTAGGATTTGAGTAGGAATGTGGTCAGGATATAATTTTCAACATCTGCAATCGTCCTGCTGTAAAAAAAAAAAAAAAAAACAGTAAAGAAAGAGGAAGGAATAGACGAATATAGCTATGGAGAGATAGGTATTGGCATGCCAAGCTAAAGCAGATTTATTCACAGTCACAGACCAAACTCAGCAGAGGAGATCATTGGGGATACTCACAGAACTAAAACTCTGCATTCTCAGTGCAGCCAGTATTGTTGTAGACCAAGGTTTTGGACCATCAAAACCACCACTGCCACTGTTTTACATTCTGATATGTTTATTATGCACTACCATTTTAAACTGGCACAAAGTCACTTTACACTCTGTGATGCATTCTGATTTTGGAAATTGTGGAAGCAGATCCCAATGATACAGATGTTTTATGGCACAGATGAGGAGCACTTACATACTAGATTTGTAGAAGTTAGACGAAATTACGATTTTACTACAAAACAGAAAAGGGGCGCTGAATTTCTCTGTCCCTGTTTCTTCAGTCTGGTGATTTTCAGGCTCATGTACTTTGTACTTCTGGTATAACAGAGCAGGATAATCAGTCACTTAGGGGACGCGGGAAGGCTGTGGGGCGCGGAAATTTCAAGCAGCGTAGACATGTTGTCATGCAAAATCATTGGCTTTTTTCCACGTTAATGTTACAATTTCCGTCACGGCACCTTCAGCTCCCAGCGTTTAAGCAACAGGCAACAAAACAGTTTTAAAATTGTTATATTATTTTAAAATTCACCTATTTTATTACTATTTTTTAATTACTATTATTTTCAGAAGCTGTAGTTTATCAATTCTGAAATCTGGGAGGGCATTGCAACACCCTCAGCAAACCCCATTCACCGCTTCCCTACTCGACAGTGCAGGCAGTTCCTGATTTTAACACTAGAGGTCACTCTTAACACACCGGGGATTTGTGAATTGACTGTGGCGAAAGCGTCCCCTCAGATGAACGAGCATCTATTCACACAATTCATATTTACTCACCATAACGATAATAAAAAAGTATTCCTCTTTGCTTCAGGGATTTCCTGCTCTTTTGACACCTTTAATATTCGTGATTGCTGTATGGGTTCAGGAGTGCATAATCCACTGTTTATCTAACATGCAGTTCTAAGATGATGTACTGTTTATCTAAAAGGATAAGAAATCATAGAAAAATAATGTTATACCACAGGCTTTAAATGACAACACAGTTATTTTTCTCCTTTTTATAATGTTATTTAGAGAGTAGAAAACACACATGGAGGCATAATGCTATAAGAATCTATCAGTAAAGCAGATAATGCTTTAAAAAACATTAATTTAATTGGAGCTCCTAAACAGAATCAGCAACAGATATATGTTTAGATTTGACTGATATTTTTTTAACTGGAACTGGAATCCAGAACAACAGAAGCAGGTGATGATAGGGTATTGTTTTCTGTGTGTGTATTTCTCATTATACTAAACTATATCTATACTAATTCATATAATTTTATGAAGTATTGGTACTGGAACTGCTACTGTATGTACATGAATATAGACATCAGCTCACAGTTCTCATATCAGTGCACCCTTTATGTTCAGCAGTGATGGTGCAAATTATAGGAAACCTTTACATGCAGAACAGGCTGCTTATTTAAAAGTTTTTCCCATATGTCCCTTATTGTTTTCCATATCTGGTCCTAGATGCTGCCTACTCTGCACATTTTCATGTTTTCTCTGTTACCAACACACTTAATCAACTTATCTGCTCATTAACAAGCCCTTTCCAATTGAAATGGGTGCATTAAACAGGAAAAGCTCTAAAATGTGCAGGGCACGGGCCTTCAGGACCAAGGTTGAGCAAACGTACTTTAATTAAACGTAGTTTTTTTAATGACTTTTCTTAAGCATCATAGGTCTCAGAATATTAAAAAGCAATGTCATGTTTACTGTTTGCCATATTTCATATTTTCAGAAGTAAACTGTAATGTTAATAAAGGCATGTTGTGGTTCATAAGGCAAATACATTAAGATATAGTAATAAGATAAGAGCACACACTCTTCTCTCATGTATTCCGCAGGTGTTATTTACCTGTAGATGAGCACAGATGTAATGAGCTGCTATATAAATGCACATGATTCTCAATCAGGACAGTATGGGGAGATGGACAGCTCATGGTCATTAGGGAGGTTTCAGGTCTAGGCTTTTTTCCTTGCCTCCCTCTCCTGTGATCTATCATTCATGGCCTTCATTTAAAATTGCGTGAAATATTTAAAGTTGGCTGGAGTTTTTCACTGGGCTTTGGCTGTGACCTCCCCTCAGTGCCTGCGGTCAGGGGGGAGTGAGGGATGGAGCTGAGGAGACCTCAGTGAATGAGAAAGAGGAGGCGAGTGAGAGAGAAACAGAGGTGAGACAGAGAGAGCGAAAGGGAGAAACAATAACAGAGTTCCACAGGCTTGAAAAGCAACAACATCAGTGTTGTCCAGGCATCCAGCTGTTGCTGAAATCAATCATTTGAACAATAGTAGCACTGCAAATGATTTGCAAAGTTTAGTTTCTCAGAGTACCCAGAGTTAGTAGATCAGTAGATCACTGAACAGATTTTAAAATAAAACACTGTTAAAACGAGTGATTATTCCCCGTTTATTCAGCTTTGCCGTTGGAGTTACAGTGAGATCAGTATGGCAGATGACACGGATAGCACAGTCCAGATTACCTGCTAATTGAAAAACCCTATGAGGATATTGCGAGGTATGATAGAGCATCAAATATACCCGTGAGCTCCTGTTCAAGGAAAAAAATAAAAAATGCACTCAACCACCACTAAACATCATGTCTGACAGAGAGAGCCAGGCATATGAGTGCACTGGATTGCCATAGACCCAAAAAAGGAGAGGAAGCAGTCAGGTGTGTGGAAGCACTTGGACTGCATGCTCTGTGCATGTGTGTGTGTGTGTGTGCAGTGTGAATGCATCAGGAAAAGAGAGAAAGAGAGACTCTGGTCTCATCAGCTCCCTCCTGAGTCATAAAACCAGCTATGACACCAACGAAAGACACATTGCCTGCCTATCTGAAAATAAGACCAGAAAAAAACACAACAAACGGGAAATAAAGAAGGATAGAAAAAGAAAGTCGCTGATGTGTGGCATTCGCTTGGAATGAACTGAATGGAAAAGAAATGATGCCAGATAGTAACAAATCCAAGAGAAGTTTATTATGAATATGGCACCTGTAAGATGGTAAAAAACTGTTACATAAAGACAACCATGTATGACATGTTTGCTTAAACTGATGAAAACCTACAAAAGTATAAAATAACCCTGTTGTAAAATGAAGTATGTACATTTCAGAATTGCAGCATTATTCATGGTAAATGAAAAAAGGGATGTTTTTCAAAAAATAAGCCAGGCACTCAGTTAGCTTCAGTTAGTTGTTTTTTTTTTTTGAAAAAAAAAAAACCAAAAAAAAAAAAAAACAAACAAACAAAAAAAAACAAAAAAAACAAAAATGTACCATAGTTTTCTCTTTTTAATATTTTAATTTGTTTGTATTTAGAATTTATAACACTGTTAACATTGATACTAAGAGAATCCCTTTCTCCCGTATTTCATCTACTTGGCACCAAGTTCCTCATAAAAGAATCTGTATAATTGTACAAGAAATAGTTAAAAACACAGACACAGTTTTCACAGGTAATGAAGTGATCTTTCATATTGTAATTTTTAAACACTATTTATCTGACAGCAGCTGAGATTAGTTTTAGATTAAATCACCAGCAATTATTTTGACACAACACAGAAACATTGAGACAGCTCGCCCGGCTGTTCAGTTTGTAACATATGGGTGTATTTCCTGGTCCACAGTGTCTGTTTTTAAGCTGCCCTCACCCCAGCACGACTTTCACTGCAATGTAGAAAATGCTAAACTCTAGTTTCCCGCTGACCTCCAGTGGTGACACCAAGCTCTCCTGCAACTGTTCCAACAGCAAGCCCCGCTTTCATTTTTAAAAACACTGATATATCATGACCTGGGTTTAGTAACAACACATCTGCACAGAAACCACAGATACGAGTTTCCTGATGTACGGGAGTAGCTTGATTCCGTAAAAAGACGAAAGGCTCCCCCTTTCCTTTGCTGGACAGACTAAAAAACACTAAACGCTGACAAAGCTGCTGGACCGAAGAAAATCAAGTAAACCAAACAATCAACTTATTAAACATGCATTTCCAAAACACCTATAAAAATAGATTTTATAGTGCGAAATTTTTTTTCTTTTCATCTCTTTAGAAATCTTTAAAATTGTATATTGTCCTGAAATACTACCACAATTTTTTTAATTTTTCCTGTGAGTTGCAGGGTCCTTGAAGTCAACAGGTTTGGTGGAAACCAATGAAATACACCCAATGCACACGAGAAGCACAAGGGACTCTGGGAGTGGTTCACAACTTCGGCCTTTGAGGTTCCAGTTTAGACATTAGGTCTAAATGCTACTTCAGTTTTTATCCTCATCAGTTTGGAGCTGGAAACTGCAATCCCAGAATTCCTCAGTGACAAAAAATGGCTCCTTAAACCTTTGAGCTAGTTAAGAGTCTTTTATCTCTGAGAGGAAGAAAGAGGTCTGTAGACTACACGACAGCAAAGCAATAGCAGGAACAGAAAAGTAATACAGACAAAAGGAAGCAGCAAAAAGGTGACACTACATTGGAAGGCCACCACACAAAATCCACTAACCTCCACTGGTTCACTAAGACTGTAGGGGGGGAGGAGAGGGAGAACTAGTGTTCCCCTGTCCAAGCCCACACTAGCACAGAGAGGACAAAGGACAAAACAGCTACATCAGCTCGGCATATACTGCATATAGTAACACACACTGAAATTGCTATGGAGACTGACAGCCAATGACACTTACACATTGTACACGTTTACGGTTATCACGCTTGGTAATAGATGACTTGATGGATGGCTGCCAAAAGATGAAGTGACAGTTTCTTCCTTTTTATTACTTTCTTTTTTTCAAACGACAATTCACAGTGTTTTAACACCAAACTGTGACATTTTTTTGGCAACAGTGGAAAAAAATTAGGAATGTGATTTTTTAAAACACATTTTTTTGATTGAAAATGCATGTCCATATTACAATCTCCTTGATATGTGGTTTCCAGAGTTCATGAAGGATGTAGGGAAACTGATTTTGGGAGACTGATGGAAAAAGGTATTAGGCTTCCAATGCTAAGAAGGAGAGGGAGAAAAAAACTCTGACCCAAGAGTTAGAGTTTAACATTCATCTTCAAGTTCATGACGCAAAAAATTAGCCTCAGTTAAACTGAGAGAAGTGATTCACTTAAAAAGTACAAACAAAATCAACCTGCTCCTAATCTCTTTCCTGACTCAATTAGATTGAGCCACTGCCAGACCCTTCGCTGCTCTCTGTGGGGGGTGAACGCAAGAAAAATAAACTCGTCTGTTTGACTTTTCAGTAGAAAATCTCTCAAGCCTTCATTCATGCTGCGCTCTGGAACAGTACCTACATCAGCCAGCTGAGTGAGGGTTAGTTGATGTTAGCACCATGGAACTGCAAAAAGAAGATGGAACTGGAGGAATTTCACATTGACCTGTTCCAAAGTCCTGGGAGTTTATAGTAACATTCTGTTCACAGGTCAATACCCGGCTAAAATTGCTTTTTTTAAATGCATGATTTGTAAGTTAAATCTGAGCTATAAAAAAACGAAGAAAAGCATTATTTCTAAAATACTATTCCCTCGTTAAGAAAGAACCCTAAAACCCTTTCAACTACATCAAACAGGGTAACATCCTTTTGTCTGTGTCAACCTTGATCACATCAAGATAGTGATAAAAACAAGAACAGCTTCTTTTCATGTCAATCTCCTTTTTGAATTGCCTTGAAATATACAAGACATCCTGGTAAGGATGTTACATAAAGTCAAAAAGTACACCTTGTTTCACCACAGAGAAACCACACACCACCACAGTGAGTTCTCTGTGGCTCGAAGGAACTCTCTGAAATAGAGACCAGTCTGTTTAGTTTGTTTAGAGAAAATGTCATTGACAACTACAGGAAAGGATAGAGAAGGAGGAAGAGGATGCGGAAGGAAAAGAAAGACAGAAGGACACGAAGAAATAAAAGTTTGTTTCAATTACACAAGCGCGATTGCTTGAAATTCAAAGTGCTAGAACATTTCATTTTTTCCCCCCCATCTTGAAACACAGTCTTTTGCCTCTAAAAGAGTCTTTTTGAACACAGTTGGACACAGTAATATGGTCTTGGAGTTTTGCATTCAGTCCTCTTTGCGCTCCAGAGTCTGTGTGGTGTGGATGCCGTTGCTGTAGACAGGGAAGGGCAGCGTGGAGAAGAGTCCCTCAGCTGTGGTGAAGACATTGGCGGTGGGCATCTGCGTGAGTCCGGCCCCACTAACTGCTCCTCCAAATGGCCCGGACATGTTGAGCCGATGCACGTGGTGGTAGAGCATCTCCATGGGCGTCTTGGGGTCGATGCCGAAGCTGGGCCCATTGACGTCCACAAAGTTGACAGCTGCGGCAGCATGGGCGTTGGGCAGCAGGTTGCCCTGCATGGCCAGGGTGACGTCAGCTGGTGCGTAACGGATGGTGCCAGTGGTGTAGACACGTGGGGCGGCTGCTGTGCTGGTGGCTGTGACCCGGTGCACCAGAGGAAGCACCATGTTCCCTGCCTGTTGCAGCCGCTGCAGGGCCTCCAGGTCACTGCTATAGAGCAGGGAACCCTGTGAGGTGGGAGTGCCCTGCTGCTTGTCCCGTGGAGAGGCTGAGAGAGGGGGTGAAAGGGGGTCAGAAGTTGTCGTGTTGGAAGGGGGTGGAGCCAGACTTGCAGAAACGGAGTTGGAAACTGAAGTGGGGACATTGTTGCTGTTGTTGCTACTGCTGCTACTGCTGTTGGTAAAGTTGGGCTTTCTGCTGCCTGCTCCACTCTCAGCCCCTGGTGGGGTGAGGACTGAGTCTGGGATGGTCACCTGCAGACTGGTATGTTGGGGGGATGGGAAGGCATCGTGAGTTGCTGGGGGCTTGGTCATGCTGTACGGAGACTCGTTGCGAGAGATCTCACGGTTGGGGGGGAAGTTCCAGATGCTGCTATCGTTGTCAAAGTTGATAGGCTCGGCCATCTCTGTCTTGATCTTGAGCACAGAAGCGGTGGCGGGGGAGGGTGGGGGAAGCAGAGGGGGCTGCTCGCCCAAAGTAGGGTCCAAGCTACTGGGGCTTGGGGTAGTGGTGGCTGGGGGAGAAAGTCGTAGCCGCTGCCGACTTCCTTCCCACTTTTGCTGCTTTTTCCTTCTCTTCTTCCTCCTCTGGTGTTTGCTCACTGCTGGGCTGCTCAGTCCGCCTCTGCTGTTGCAGTCCTTCATGCCTGCCTCATCTTCATCTTCCTCTTCCTCATCTTCCTCATCGTCCTCCTCAGAGGAGGATGAGGGTGAGTCCCGTAACTCTGCAACATCTCCATCACCATAGCGCTCCACTTTGATGCGTAGACCACCTAGCTGGGCCAGTCGCCCCTCCTTGCTCTCAGGCTCACAGTCAGATGGCTCCAGGCTGTCCTCACTGTCCTGGCTCTCTGGGTTACTGGAGCTGTCGCCCTCCTCCTGCCGCCTCATCTCCTGCTCCGACGGACGACCTGCATGCTTCTTGCTGTCTGACTCTGGGTCCTCACTGTGCTCTGAAGACTGATTCCCCTTCCCATCTGACTTGGAGTTCTCATTGTCTTCTGGGAGAAAAACAGAGGGTGATCAGTAATTATAGCAATTACAAGAGGATTACCTCAGTCCTACAGCAACAGTTTATCACAAATAAAATGCACTTAGGACTTCATCCTACTTTTTTTTACCTTTTAAATTTATATTATTATTTTTATTTTGCTGTACATTAAATTCAAATTATGCTATTAATTACATTTTTATTTTCAGTTTATATACTGTATCGAAAGGTTTGACACTGTGCTCACTTTTTCTGCTTTGCTTTGATGTCAAGAATTGACAGAAATGTCACAAAAGAGTAAGCTTTCTGTATTCTTACTGTATGTGCAAAAACAAAGCCAAATTCCAATGGCAATAAAATGTATCCCTTCTCTACTTTGGAACACAAACATTGTATTAAATGAACATTTAGAAGCTGTACTTTCCATTGAATTTCTCTATTTGTTTCAATGAATTGAAGTGAAAATAAATAAATATTAGTAGCATAAGACCATGCTTTTATTATCGCTATAACTGTGACCTCTAGGGATTAAATGGTCAAACATTTGAATGCAAAAATGCTTTTATGGTACTTTTCTGGTTGAATATTTCTACATTTATAATTAATAATAGGGTGCATTCTACAGAAAGTAATGATGTGTAGCAGGAGTATGTTTATCACTGCATTTGTAAAATTAATACACATTATAAATACTTAATGTGCAATGTATTTGTTTCCTTGTTATAGTAAATACAGAAATACTCTTTTGTTCTTGAATCAGTAGATTTTTATCCACCAACAGAAGTACTGAAAGCATGTCACCTTCATCACAGTTACAAGAGGATTAATTATTCTCTAAATGAATAATTCTTATCTTCTGTCTCCATATGTTTTTATACAGATCAAGTAGAGACCCAGGTCAATGTTTTGCTCAAAGGAAGAATATGCTGCTAGAAACAGAGCAAGTGAATGAGAGTCAGAAACAGAGAAATGAGAAGGGAAGGGAAGGGAGGGAGGGAGGGAGGCATGGTCTAGTCCAGCTGCAGCTGGCACAGATTGTAACCTTTGTGATGAAGGCTGGCAAAGGGCTGACCATGCAGAGGTTTCTGGGGACAGTGCCCTGGCAGCCTCCCCAGTCTGTCAATCAGCTTCATCCTCTCACTGCCCCCAGACCTTCTCTGGAATCACACTATCTTCTGCTGCATTGCATAATTAATATTTCCAAGTGACGTCCCAGGTTTAATTGTCTGTTTTAACCAGATTTAGCAGGATTTCATGTTCTTTATCTTCCAGGGCAGCAGAGAGGATGGTGGGAAATGAGCAAGTGTATAAGGGTGTAAAGTGGTGCTGATGAGTTTCCTTCTCCAGTCTTGGCCTGATTGTACAGAAATGTTCAGCGCTATTTGTGTTTGAAATTATTATACAATGCAGTTGTTTGTGTTGTATGTTTTGGCACTTATTCATGAGTGTTTGTATAGAAACTAGTGCAAATTTGATTTCAGCACAACTGAGGAATCCGTTTCACAGACACAAGTGCCCATGCACAAGTCAATTTTTTTATGTACCATTTGCAAATCATAACCACAATTTACTCTCATATAAATTCATGTGAAACAAACCCTAATTCATGCAAGTGTGAAAAAAGAAAAGAAAAGCTTTCAGAAGGCCCATGAGCCATCAGTTATTCTTCATGAAAGAATGAGTCCAGTCACAGAAATCTCATTTATGCATAAGGACAGTATTAGTATTAGTCTTATCTTGGACTCTGCTATGACTGTTTGCCTGGTCCTCAAGCTTTTGTTCGTTTATACTCACTACTCTGTACAGGGCTATGCAAATAAATATTAACATCTGCAAATTTCAATTCAGAATGACAAATTAAATATTGATATAATCCACACTGAGTTTGACACAGTTTCAGTTCAAGTGCTTCCGTTTTCACAATTATATTATCACTGGTATTTAAAATATTATACTTTTTACTTTTTGATGATTAATCTGCAAAATGAGCAGTTAAATTATTAGGCTTAAATTATTTTCAATATTTATATAATTATATTATATCTTGACTGTTCAGATATGCCAGAGATGAAACATAAGTAAAATCTAATCTAAATAAATACTAACAGTAAAGTTTGTTCATTTCATGATGAAATGTTACCATATGCAGTCCTAATGAATACGTGCCATTGTATGCTTTGACATTTATTTGTGTTTGCAGTACTAGAAAATGGTGGTACTGTACCAGAGTTCTCCTTAGATTCGGACTCTGAGTCAGATGTTTCTGAGGACTCGGAGGCTTTCTCTGGCAGGTTTGGAAGCTGTGCGATGTCCATGGGTGTGTCTTTGTATTCTGGGTTACTGATCACAGAAAAAAGACAGAAATTGATGAGACGTATAAGTCATTCACTGGGCCAAAAGAGAGTCTTTTTCAGCAGCCTGCTGAAGAGAACATGAAATAGGCTCCACTACACTCATTGCTCCTGAACATCTCAAACATCCTGATTGATCCATTGCTCCCCAAAGCCCATACCTCTCTAATGATCTCAGGCTAAGGCTCTGCTCAGGCTCGCAGAGGGAGAGGAAATTAAACGGAGGCTTACAGAGATCTATCTATTTGGCTGTTGCAGTCTCGCAATCACAAATGAGAAATCCTCTACCTTTCTGATGGGCATTGACAAATAAGCATCAAAGTGATTTGGGATTACACTTAACTGAAAGAGCCTTGTTTACCTAAGCACATAGTTGACCCATATAATGTTCTTCTCGTTGGCATTCTTGGCATTGATGGCAATGGTGGCACTAGACTGGATCCAGATATAGCCTCCATTCTTCTGGATCCAGCGGTAATATTTGGTCACACACTGGCCCTTGTTTATCACTGCAGACAGGAGAGAAACAAGAAAGAACAGCAATTATTATATGACTGCAGATTAACTATACCTGTTTTATCCTCAGCATCCACAGCCAATGACATTTTAGGTAAAATAATTTATAATCCTATGATTTTAAAATAACACATAATATTTAATTTCAGAACTGCAAGGGTAGCTTGTTTGGTTTCGTCATTCCCATATAAAGAGGGGTGTGTGTGTGTGTGTGTGTGTGTGTGTGTGTGTGGGTGGGGGGTGTGTGTGTGTGTGTGTGTGTGTGTGTGTGTGTGTGTGTGTATGCAGTACCCAAATCATCCCACCAGAGTGTGCTGTGACTGCTCGCAGTGTCTCCTACTCTATGTCCTTGTCTGAAGCTGCTCAAGTAGGGACACTTTGGTGGTTGGCTGCAATAAATTTGGCCAAATTAAGCACTAAATGGTTATCTCAACCAATATGTACTTGCATTAATCATTTCTCTGTAAAGCCAAAATGGTCAGAATCAGAACAAAGTTGTAAATTTATATTCTTCGTTTAATTACAGCCACAAATAGTGCTTTCCATAGAAAGAGTTCCTTGAGAAGAATGATTTATTCAAAAAGAAGACCAGTAATTAAAACTATTTGGGACTAATAACATTGTTTAATAAGCCATCCCAAGGCGATAATAATTGATTTTAGCTCACTGACTGCTCTCTTTGCCAGTTAATGTAAAACTAACAAATAATTGTGGAAAATGGAGACAAAATATGTTGCTTTTCTGACTTGTTCACCACACCCGGTGGGCATATCCTTGGTCTAACCTTCATCATTTCCACACTGTCCACACAGTGGTATAGAATGCCGAATACCTATAAAGCAATCTCAAAGAGTCTTAGGTCTAAGGGTCTTAGAGGCAGCGTAAAGTATAATTCAAAATGTGGTGTGAAAAAGTGAAAATATAAACAGAGACTGTGACTGAATTTAGTCAGATATTAAAACTCTGATTGGAGCTGCTTTTTAAAGGCACCACTGTAAAGTAGCAAGGCACTAGTCATGTACTTTACAGTGTCAAACACTAGTCCGCTCCCTCACTCACCTTCTCTTTCTGTTTTTCAGTGCTCCATTTAAAACTGATTCTGTACAGATTCCAGACCTGTTCTCTGCTTGTTTTAAACCTAATGAGCTGGGCTCATCTGCATTGCCATCAATACGCTGCACCCCTGGCTCTGCACCCCACCACTGTTGTGCAGGTGAGCCTTATTTTTTAACCCCTTTCACTTACACTGCCATTAAATCAATCAGGACCTGCTTGCGCTATTGATTTAGTGGTAATGAAGCCGCCCCTTTGTGCGCTCTCTCTCTCTCTCTCTCTCTCTCTCTCTCTCTCTCTCTCTCTCTCGCTCTCTCGCTCTCGCTCCTTTTCCGTGCTGGAGTCGTCAGTAGCCTTTGGAGGCATTAAAAGGAATACGGCATCTTTAATCTGGCTGCTCTCTCCTGAAGCCTCAGGCTAGCCTGCAGGACGAGCTCTCGCTCTCTCTCTCCCTCTCTCTATGCCGGGCCTCTGTCCTTCAGTTCCGTTTAATCACTTGGATCCCTTCCATAATAGCAGCTACCTTTCAGATACCCTTTACCCAACGTGTCCCACACTTGCGGCAGGAGAAGTAGGGGGAGTCACCGTCATATAAAAGTAAGTAATTTACACCCGTGAAATTGCTTTATGGAAAAGTCCTTGCAGTCCATTGGGGTATTATCGTAAAGACAAGCCTTTTATGAATGAGAGTGAAGGTATGGGAAAAAGATTCTTGGTTGGAAACAGAGCTCATTTTACTTGACTGGGAGGAGGTGCGGACAGTGCTTTAATGTTTTGCATTGTTTAGTGTTGTTCTGTTAAAGGCCCTTGGGGTGACCTCACCTCCAGAGAAATGACTATATAAGAACATTTAAGCACAGATGGACATTATGAGTGAGAGAATAAATGACCATGTCATCATTTTCAAAACATTTCAACACCAATACTGATGTTGTGACTTCGATACCAATCCCCTAATGATACATTCTCTGACAAAACAAAAAAATATATACATATGACATTAAAGCAAACTTGATACTTGTTCTTTTTATAGGCTTAAATCCATATTTCCATAAATTCAAGTTCACAGGTTCTTTTATAATTAAATACAGACCCATGACATCTCATGGCTGTATCTATAGTCAAATATTTGTTCTGCTGTATGCAGGTCTTTAAAAACCCTATTAAAAATGGAACCCATTTCCACTACTGTTACAAGTCAAAGAATCTATTTTGGTATCATATATAAAGCTCTTTATGCTAAGAGTGTATGTTAAAAAAATATATTCCAAAAGTTCCAGTCACTGCATTGTATCTAGCAGTGTGGGTCTTTGAACACTGCGTAGTGACATTTTTCAGAGACTCTGCTGTTTGTATTTGTACTTGCAACTGACTGTTGATGTTAGTTACATGCCTGTCAGTTAACCTGCAGTCTAGATTTTGTAACAAGCATGCTCATTGGCTCGCTTGCCCTGTATACATTTAATATTAACACCCAATCACTGTGGTCCAATCATTGTGATCGGATCATTATCCAATACAGACAGGGCACATATACACTTGCCCTTTTCAAATGTAGCTTCTGCCTCCAGATACTGATTGGATCTCAATTCCATGCGCAATATTTACATTTCTACATCAGGCTGGCACGGCCTTAACAACATTTTACAATTACGGTGTCTTATTGTAAATTAGACAGAAAGGAAGCAAGAATGGTGAGTATGTTTTTCTTCGCACAGTTGAAAGAGAGATATAGGTTTAAATCCAGACAAAAGTGGTGAAAGAATTTAGACACACTCACAATGCATGTGCTCGATTTGCACAGGATTTAGGACAACCAGACAAACAAATTCAGATCTAAAATTTGTGTATATGGACATCATAGATACAGTACACATTTTAATGTGTGAACAGGGCCACTAATGCTGATAAGATATTTGACGTTACCTTTATTTGATACTTAATGCTATTAAAGAAATGTGTTGAATTTTTTTTATTCACCTACATGAACATTTTCCTAAAAACTTTAGAATCAACTGATTTACTGAGAACTGACAAGTGTGTAAATCATTAAGGGGACACATTGTATGCCAGGCTCCCAATTTTTATACACAGCAAACTGCTTTCCTTTACATCTGCTATAAATTTGATAATAAGGAAAACTGTTATAAACTCAGCTGTGTGTAGCAGGTGTGTGGCTGTGCGTGTGTGTGTGTGTAATTTTTTTCTGTGGTGCTAGAGTCTGTCTTTAAGCTCAATAAGCAGTGAAGGGAGTCTTTCATTAAAGTCAGTTTGAACTAGTCTACAGAGAGCAGCTCTATGAGTCTGCCTTCAGGCACACAGCTCCACTCTCCTGGGGTTTCTCCACACTTTTCTTAGCCATCTTTTCCCACCCCCCTCTGTCTTCTCTCTCTCTCGGCTGGTGAAAAATACACACACACACACACAGGTTTTACACAGCGTATATGACGTGTATCTGTGTAGCGGAACGTCTTTTGTTAATTTACGGCATGTTCCTCCTGTTCCATGGCTGAGGTGAGGTCAGCTCTGTCACATTACATTTCTGCAGATAGGAAACATCTGCTCACATCAAACGCCTTTGAGAGTAGCTACTGTTTGCACACCAGTCCAAGCACATCTAGCCCTGTACATTTTGTAATGGAAAGTCATGTAGAACAAGCATGACGAGTGGCAAAGTTATACAGGAGGACGTAATACATTTAAACTGAGTGATGCAGAAAAGTGTTTTATCACTAAAGCTGGACAAAAGTACGTTATTAGCAACGTATAAGCAGACAGAAAACCCACTGAAATAGATCTATAACTGAGAAAAAAAACTATATTAATAACTGCACTATTAGATGTTGCTACTAATACAAAAAATGATGTAAATAAAATTTAGTGGCTGGGGCGCCTTTGTCTTGAATATAGGTTCAGTTGTCTTGAAAGACTTGTACATTTTGAAAATGTACATACTGAATAAAATTCAGGAGAGAAAATAGACAAGAAAAGGAGAATAACATAATTTGACATGTTGTATAGTTTGCATCAAGCTGTTTGTGTTGAAGGTTTCTCAAATGTAAAATCCATTAAAATGTAGGAAGGAATAAAAGATGGATCAGTTCAGAAGCTCCTTATATAACAGCTTTGGTTACAACTGGTTTCTAATCGCCCTATATTTGTTATTCTTGTAACAGACTGGTTTGAAATCATGTCAAATTAAAGGTCAAATTATATGGTGGTTATTGTCCTATTTTTCTTCCAACATGTTTGCTTATTCCAATCAACACTTCTCAGTATTCCCATTTCCAAATGCACTATTTTCTTATATGCCTGCATTACTCAGTCCTTTAACAGGATTCACAGAAAATGCCATGACGTTACTTGGAGTGTATGAAAAGCGTGAGTCTGTCTGCAGACCAACACTAGTCAGTCTGCTGATGTATGTGCATTTGTGTGTGTGTGTGTGTGTGTGTGTATGTGTGTGTTGCCCTGTTGAAGCAGGACGGGGCAGAGAGGTTAGTGCAGAGTGACACGCTCTCTCATTTCCCTCACTCCAGCTGATCTGATGGCCTCGCGTGACCTGATGTCACTCTCTGATTGCCAATCAGCAGAGCCACGGCTGCTCTGAGAATCTGCTGCTGTTCATTCAGCGTGCACACATACAGAGTGTGATGGGCCTTTGATAGAACAGTAATGATTATGATTATTTCTATTAACACTGTCAACCTAAACTAAAATGTTTAGTGGGGTTATATATGCACAGTGTAAGCACTCCTGACAGCTTTCTTAACAACTGCAATATATACAGAACCCATTATTTTGGCCTGAACTGTTTAATTGTTTTGAGATTTAACAAATGCTAAGTAGGATTTAATTTTAAAAATCAATTTTCAGTGTTTAGGTTCTGTTTTTAGACCATTGTTATAATTTTGACTATGGTGGAAATTTTAGTCACTGCAAAAAGCAAATCAGTTTGGATTTTAGTTTTATTAATGGCTCTCAACAGAAACATTAGTCGCCTGAGCTTAAATTTGAATAGGCCTGAGATGTGCCCCATTCTCAAGCCCCCTTTGGTAACACTTTCAGTTTGATGTGTGTGTGTGTACAGAGACACTGAGTCCAGGTTAACTGCATTTTGTAAATGAACAAGTTAGTACTGATTGTACTGTTTAAGCTTTTCTTTCTCACACTAAAATGTGAAGTGACTCACAGTAGCTTTTTGACTGGCCATTGCAAGCGCTTCCACGTTTATGATGATTGCTGCTGGTTTAATGCATAAAAGACGGTTAGACAGAGGAAGCTGGAGACTTGTATTGGTCCTCACTCCCTCTCTCTCTCTCTCTCTCTCTCTCTCTCTTTCTTACACTCTCTGATCAGTGTAATCCAGGCCAGGGTTCCACTCCTCCTCCTTTCTCACTGCTGGATTTCAAATCAAGGCCTAATGGACCCAATCTGGTGGCTTTTTAAGGTAAAAGGACAGTGCAATGTAATTGCACTCTAATTCAGTTGAACTTGCAATATCTAATCAGACAGCTCCAAATTCCACCAGCAGCCCCAAGGACACTCGTCCTCCTCCGCAAACACCTAATAAAGTGAGGGATTTATCCCCCCACCCCCACCCCCCCGTGCCCGTGCCTCGGCCCTCGCTACTTAAATAATGGCAACCTGCCTGCTGCCGAGGCGAGCGTGCATTTACTGTATGAAACGCTACGCTGCTCTCAATGACGCTTTGAATTTCTGCCATTACCGTGGAGAGGAGAGGAGAGCAGTGAAAAAAGTGCCCTGCCAAAACACACTTAACAGATGATTTAGGATATTCAAAAAGCACGAATGCTCCTCCAGACGGTCAGCGGCCCTCCTGCCGAGAACGATGAAAGCGGAGCGCTCCAAAGGTTGAGGAGCCTTCAAAGAGTTTTCCTGCAGGGTATTTGCCAAGATGAATACTACATGGTGTAAAAGTGTGATCAAAATGCACTGGCAGTATATGGAGAAGTGCAGCTTAACCTAAGAGGAGTACTGAGAGGCGCACACACAGCACAGGATGGGCTCTTCAGCCCTGTTCAGTGCTGAGAGAACTGGCGTGATCCATTTCTAAGGCCAAATGATGGAAACTAGATGAGAAATGTCTTATTTTGTGACTAACCCAGAGAGGTCTGGAGTTATTACTGACATTTTGCTATTTTAAATGTAATAATTATTATTTTAATGAGATAATTATTATATTATTTTGCTGTTTTATGTGTAACAACCATGTAATGCATTTATACTTGATTTACATGTCATCTTTAAATTTAAGGATGGTTTTTATTTTTATTTTTATTTTATGCAAATTAAGACTGCAGAACAGTAAATGTTCTGAGGCGGGTCAAAACATACATGAATATAACTGTCATATATTGTAATTAAGGAGTAATGTATAAATGTACAACTGATGTACATCAGTCATAACATTATGACCACATGCATAATATTGTGTAAATTGTCCACCTCAATCTGTCAAAACAGCTCTGACTGTGGTGCACCACCCTCCATCAGAGTCAGCATTAACATTTTGGATCTGACCAGATGAGCTAGCCTTCACATGAATTCCCCATGTGCATCAATGCGCTTTGGGTGCTCATTACCCTGTTGCAGATACACCAGTTGTCCTTCCTTGAATCATTTTTGATAGGTTCTAACTACTGGATACCTGGAATGCTTCATAAGACCTGCTGTTTTGGAGATGTACTTCGTCGTCTAGCTACCCTTGTCAAAATGCCTCAAATCCTTAAGCTTGTCCATTTTTCCTGTTTCCAGGACATCAACTTCAAGGACTGACTGTTGCCTAATATATCCCACCCCCCTGACAGGTGCATGTAGTGTAATGTAATGAAATAACTAGATAGTCAGTTATATTCACTTTACCTGCCAGTGGTTTTAATGTTATGGCTGACTGGTAAATTAATATAGTTATGAATGCAGTTGGTTGAGTGTTTATTACACTCAGCCCAGGATTCAATCTGAATCAGGAAACTGGGTTCAGAATTTGACATTATAACAATATTTTGAATGAAGATAAATGAAAACTGATTAAGACAATTTACTAATGACACTAGATCTAGGAGCTGGGAGAGGGGCTTGAATTTTTGGTTGATTGCAAACTTTAGCATTAATGCATAAGGTATAAATAATACAGTGCTCATTCTCTACAATGCATGATCACATCTCTAAATGTTTTTTTTTGTTTTTTTGCAATAAAAAAAGCTCCCCGGGTGCTGTTGATAGCTATCCGCTGATAAACATGTGCACGTGTGATGGGTTAAATGCAGAGGTCACGTTTTGTTGTGGTGCTTGAATGCGTTCACAATGACAAATAGTCACTTTCACTTATAACTGCAGTTTCTATAGTTTTATTATCTGGATCTTTTTTGGGTAAAGTCAAAGGTCAAATGCTATTTACTTTCAACTGTTCAACATGAAGAGTCGTTATAGTAGAAGGTGTTTAAAACATATATAGCAGCATTCTGGAAAACAAAGAAAGAGCATTCAAGCAGAGCAACAACTTGCTTAAAACCTTTCTGTGTATACTCGATACATGTCTGTAGTACTGGCTTGTCTGTGGAGAGCTTGTTATGCTGTGTTATAGTAGCCACACTCTAATAACCTTGCCATAGAAAATGTTGCTCCTGTTCTTTCAGTTCTTTCAGGCAAAGGGGACTTTGACCTGTGACTGTTGTGCTCCACTAGTGAATATAATAACATGCATACTAACCTTGTTCAGATACGCTGTGTGCACAACACTTATGAACAACAGTTACATCACAATTGCCACGGCCTATAGGTACTCACAGTCTAAATGGCTATGCCGAATGCCCTCCACATCTTCTGCATGAATGAAGTGATAACATCTCTTTCCTATTATGTCCACAGGTGTCAGGTCCATGTAGTCACTAATTCTGGAGGAGAATAAAAATACAACTGTTTTTACAACTTTTATGCGTTAATGAGTTAAAATCTAATTTAGTAACATAAATACAGATTTGCATGACATATGGCTCTGTGCATTACCTGTAGGTGCAGGGACACCTAAATAAACTTGGATTGGCTATGAAAAAGCTTGACTGTAAGAGAGAGGGTAAGATTCCTATCAAGCCCTATGTTCAAAGAGCCTTTGCCATGATGATAACTTTGCAATAGACTTGGCCTGATGCCATTCCCTCATAAATATGTTAAGTGCAGGGGAGTGGTAAAAAATTCAGCAGACATTGGGGTGACTTTAATCCCAGAGACATAAATAAAACTAATAAAACTAATAAGATATTTCCTTTTAAGCCAGACCAAATTAAGATGTTCTCATTTTGTAGAACAGAAATGGCTTCTCAGAGGTTTTAAAAGTACAAAGGAAGTCGTTCTGGGCTGAGTTTCAAAAGAATGATAGATGCTGCATGAGCGAATGTCAAGCACTGCATATACATGTGAAAATAATATGTATGATATATAATGTCAAAGCATTAATTAAGAGATATTAAGAAATTTAAGACAAGAAAATAGCGTATAGGATATTTTTGGCTCATTTTTCTTAGGGAATGAATATATAGATCAACAGCTTTTCAGACTTTAATCCTGCACTCTAGAATGAAGAAGGCAGATACCTATTTTCACAGTAGACAATATTGAGGTCCATGTTGACCCGTGTGACGAACATCTGGCAGTCGATGCGAACCTCGTTAATGGTGGGGGGAGGGAGAGCATGGGCGACCACCACCATTCCCATGATCTGATTGGGCACGTTACGATTGTGTGTTAGTGCCATTCTTATCCTCAGCCTGCCCGTGATGTGGATCACCTTAGACAAGACAGAGCAGAGTCACAACAGAGCACTTTCACTTTCACTTCACTTTCACTTCACTTCACTTCACTGTGGAAACTAAAAATGATAAAGATTCAAATCTGTCAACGTGGCTAATGTAAAAAACACATTTCCAGGGGTGCTTTAAACTTTGTGAACCCTTTGAAATTTCTATATTTCTGCATATATATGGCCTAAAGCAATATCAGATTTTCATACAAGGCCTAAAATATATAAAGAGAACCCAGTTAAACAAATGAGACAACAATATTATAAATGGTCATTTATTAATTGAAGAAAACAATCCAATATTACTTATCTGTGAGCGTCAAAAGTATGTGAATCTCTAAGATTAGCAATTAATTTGAAGGTGAAATTAGTTATTTTCAATGGGATGACAATCAGGCACTAGTGGGAACCCTGTTTTATTTAAAGAACAGAGATACATCAAAGTCTCATCTTCACAACACGTGTTCAAAAAACAGGAAAAAAAAGTGTTGATGATCATCAGGTCAGAAAAGGTTACAAAACAATATATAAATAATTTGGATCAATCCACAGTCAGACATTGTGTAAAAACAGAGAAAATTCAAGAACATTGTTAACTTCTTTAGGAATGGTTGACCAATAAAGATCACTCCAAGAGCAAAGCATTTAACACTGTCACAAAGGAACCCAGGGTAACTTCTAAGCAACTAAATCCCTCATAAGCTAATATTAATGTTCATTAGTCCACCATATGTAAGACACTGGACAACAATGGTGTGCATGGGAGGGTTGCAAAGAGAAATCCACTGATCTTTAAAAGGAACATTTCTGTCCATCTACAGTTTGCTAAAAATTATGTGCATAAGCTAGAAAGTTATTGCAAAAATGCTTTGTGGACAGAGACTAAATGTAAAGCAAAATGTTGGTACATCTGTCCATGAAATGAAGAAGAAGTGGGGCTGAAAGACAACAAGTCTAAGCACACAAATCATTCTACTGAAAACGGTTAAAGAAGAATACATTTCACAGTTTGGAATGGCCAAGTCAACGACCTGATGTTAACCCAAAAGAAATGTTGTGGAAGGACCTAAAGTGAGCAGCTTGTGTGAAGAAACCCACCAACATCCCAGAGTTGAAGCTGTTGAACAGAGGAATGGACTAAAATACTGCAAGCCATGTTGCAGGACTGATGAACAGTTACCAGAAACGATTAGCTAAAGTTATTGTGAAAGGCTAACCCCAGATACTAAACGCCAGAAGGTTCACTTACTTTTGCCACTCAGAGGTATGTAACACTGGATCATATTCCTTAATAAAAAATAGCTATGTATAACATTTTTTGTTGTATTTGTTTATATGGCTTCTTTTTATCTTTGTTTAAGACTTTGTCTTAAGACTGTTTAAGACTAAGAAAGTGAAAGTGAAAGGTCATATTTATGCAGAAATAAAGAAAATTCTCAATGTGTTGTAATCTGGACAAAAACTAATCTATGTCAACTGACCAAATGTTCTTAATATCCAGTAGAGACAACTGAATAATACACATGCATGAAAAATTAAGAAGCAAAATGAGTATTACTTAATTCTGCATGAAATAATAAAAAGTGCAAAAATGCAAAGGAACTAATTACCTTTTCTCTAGCTTTAAAGTTTAACAAAGCTTTAAAGTCTTTGTAGCCTCATTTTGCCCAGAGGAGGAATTGACTAGATCGGCAACCCGGTACTTTTTGGTTCCATCCATTTTAATCACCCAGGCAAACCCGGGGGGAATTGTTTTGTAGTTTTTGTAACTTCTGACACTGGCTTTTCACTGCTTCACCTCTGAGATGCTATTAGCATCATTCATATAGACAGATTTGGCCCCTGAAGTCACTCAATGCTAAGGCCACAAGGGTTCTTTGATGCTTTGTGCTCCTCCGCTGGGGGACAAGCAAGCCCAAACCCTGGGACTGAGTGACTGCCACTGTAACTAAAAAGAGCCCCTCTGCCAAGCCTGGATTTGGAGCTGTGAGATTGCTTTTGCACTCACAGAAATCAAAGGCCATCACAAATTAGGGGCCAATTAAAGGAGTTTCTAACTTTCCAGGATACATGTTACAATCAATTAGAATCAAAGTTGTAGAATTTTTTTAGATATCTTTAAAAAAGAAAGAGCAGTGAACAGAAACTTGTGCTAGTGTGATGTTTATGCTGCAGCTCAGGCTGTCATTGCTTTTATAAAATAGATGGACATGAACATTTCAGACTGTTAAACACTTTTAAGTGAAAGAACTAGTGTAACAGACACCAAATATTCTTCTTCTGTTTTGTCACTGTCATTAAACTGTACAGTCTGTAAGAAAAAGTTTTGTGCTGTTGATCTTCTATGGAGACCAACCTTCTGAACATTTGAATGTATCAGTACTGTTTGTTTGCTGAAATTAAAGAATTGGGGGAAAAAAACTAAAGCAAAAATGTAGCCTGAGCAAAAGTTTGGCTTAATGGTTATATATTATGTTTATTTTTTCCCCAATATGTTAAACTCAGGAAATAAATATTAATTGAGCATTTGCACTTGCAGACAAATGTTTGATCCCTGTAAAGGCTGTGTACTTATGTTACAACAAGTAACTTGACTGGTGTTTAAACTTTTCAACTGTGCATTGAGTAAATACACACACCAATCAGGCTTAACATGAACACTACTGACGGGTAAAGTGAGTAGCATTGACTAGTTAATAGTGACAAGAATGTTGCTTTGTGTCTGTTTTTGACTGCAGTGGACAGATACAGGACATTAATTGTCTTTTTATGTCACGGATGGACGTTTTAAGAGATGTTTTATTGTGAATATAAAGCACATAATGCTTGAATGAAATATAAACAATAAACTAGAAAACTCTGCTACATATATTACAATATTTGTATATTAGTTTGTTAGTATCAGTGAAATATATGATTACTCTTTCTTTTATTTTGTTAACAGACATGACTGGAATTGCCTACTGGACTTCCTGAATTTCCATTCAGAATTTAAAGTCCACTCTGAGTGTTTAAAGCTTTGTTCTGTATAACATTCAGAATGTAACATTTCATTTCCAGTTTCATTCAATAACATTTCATTCCAGGTTTCTAAAAACTAAAAGCTGAAGACTCTGGTGGGAGCTGTGAGATGGCATGTGTTTGAGAGTGGTTTGGCATAAGATAGCAGCATGTAGCTTGTGTTCAACTGGTCTGTAGTTGTGTGTAGTCAGCGTGGATCAGACAGAGGGATTGGCAGGTACCGACACACTTGACACAGCTGTTGCCAGCCTTCAATAAGACATCACAGTACAATGCCGGTGAAAGAAGATGTTTAATTACAGGCTGATATCAAACCAGCATGCAGCTCCTCATAAAGAGCACAGCACTCCAGAGAGGCAGGCAGCTTGCGCCAAATGCACACTGCCACAAAACACACAGACACACACACACATGTATACACAACCCCCTTCAATAAATAAACATTCAAATGTATTAAAAATATACAAAATGGAAATGATCCTTTCAGAAGCCCAAAGCTAGGGGCATCAAAAAGTTAGTTTGAAAATACAACTTTTGAAGTAATTGCCACAAAGCGAGTGTCGGTGGTGAATTGCTGCAGGAGTGCTCTTGGCAAGAACATCATAAGCCCTGGCAAAACATTAAATATGCTCAGGCTGCTAAATGCAAACTGACGCGGCAAGGGTTCACCACGGCTGCGGTGAGAGGCAGACGCATAGCATATCTCAATTTAATACAAGCCAACATAACAAAGGGATCAATTTTTATAATTCATGGTTCAGCACACAATGCACTCTCTCTCCCACCCTCTCTCTCTCTTTCACTCTCTGCCCCTTTCTCCCCCCCACTGGTGAATATAGAAGAGGTATACATAAGAAATAAGATTCATCTGTTCCTAGGGATTCTCTGGAGTGCTTTTGAAACGTGATACAGCACAAATAATGACGGCGAGCTTTTACATGAGTGCATTAAATGAGATGGGAGGCCGAGATGTGCTGAAAAAAAGATGGGCTTAAGCTGGAGAAGAATTCACTTTGATTTGACCTCCAGAGTGGAGAGAGGATATAAGCAGCCATGATGCGTGGCTGCGCCTCGCCTGGCCACCTATCGCCAGCACGCTGGCACGCTCTATGCAAAATTCATACCGTTGTATTATGTAACAACACAAGTGTTGACTTAATTCAAAGTAAATGTAATAAGAGGTGTCCTTGTCTGGTCAGTAACGTATGCGTGCGTGCATGTGTGAATATTTATTCAATAGGCTGGTGTAGCTCCCTTACTTCATGCTTATTTGCATCAAATCTGTGTCCAGACGGATGCTGGAGACAAAGAAGGGGGGATGAGCCCAGGAGGGAGACTGCTGCCTTTCTGTCTTTCACTCACGTACCCCATCCTGCTGAGCTAGAGTACCCAGCCTGGGTACAAAGTGCTGCCCTGGCATCAGTTGAAAATGTAGACTGACATTCCAATATGATATCTAGAACATGCTTAATTACTCTGACAAACAATATTTTAGGACAGTAATATGAGTGCTGCAATATAAAAACCTGTCAACTTTTAAAATTTGATTTTAGATTTTTGTTCTATTCATATATTTACTATTTAAAAATAACAGGTGCCCTTTTCATGATGAATGGACCAATAGAAATGATCCAAAATTACTTGGACTAAAATCTTGTTGCTAGGAGTGAAACATTTAACGTATTGTATCATTTATTACAAGACCTCTTAGTTCAGTATATACAGATATTAAACAACAATCAACGGACTGGAGTACACTGTGTGCAATATGATACAAAAGTCCACAATGTGGGCATATCCTGACAATATCGCTTCTTCTTTAAGTCAAAATAGAGAAAGATCACACACTTTGTGAGCATATTCTACCTTATGGTTATAATGCTAAATGCTCTAATAACCTGAAAATGGAATTTTCTTTTATCTTTACTGTGTTTATACACCACTATTGTAAATCAAATTATGTATTTTGGGTACTTGAGTGCCTCAGTCAATTTATTGAAAAACAAATACAGTAAATTGTTTATGTGCCATTTTTGTGCAAAAGTTAAAACATATTTGTATTTTATGTATTTAAAACTTAGAAAATTAACAGAAATGATGTGCTAGTATTAAAAAAATCGAATTAATGTGCTCTCAGTAAAGAATGTGTTTTTTCGCATAGAAAATCAACAGAAAGGACTTATTTACTGGAGGTAGTTCAAACTGTTGCTCCTGAATTGTTGTATCTGTAAATGTGTAAATGTAAAGATGATAAGTCCATGAGTGGGTGAGCAATGTGCATGTTAATATCTGGTACAGCTCAGTATGATGAGAATTTAAATTTTACTACACTACAATAAGATTATAATAAAGTTTGTCTGCTGAAAATAATTATGGAAACTTTTTTTCTTAAATATAACTTTTTTCATATTCATGTCTTTAAAAGGTCTTATATAGAACTAGTTGTAACAAAAAAAATGGCGGCTTAATTTCAATTGATATTGACTAACACAAAGGACACCCAAAAATATTCCTAGTACAGAGGCTACAAATTTCTATCCCAACTGCTATTTCCAAAGTCCTTTTAGTGTATAGGCTAAAATCTGAGACATGCCAGTGTAAAATCCATCAATGTATCCTAAAATGACTCAAATCAAATAAGGCACAGAAGCTGTCGGCACAGCGAACATAATATATTCAGCCAAATGGCAGCTACACAGTGTATTAGCACACACAGGGGAGCAGTGATTGAGTGGAGGGAGATTTAGCTGCTCGAATGAAGATCTGGGGGGCCACAGGACTCAGTGTTACCTTGTAGCCAGAGGACTTGATGTGAACGCCTCTCTTGGTCAGCGTGGACTTCATTCGGATGAAGAAGGAACGCTCCAGAGAGTTATCAGGAGAGAGGTGGCTGGGACTGCTAGACTCCACTGCAGGAGCAAACACAACAGGAAAAAAAATCCAATTACTTTACATTACTTGTCCAATACCATACTGTGCAGTTAAGCCCCAGAGAGAAGAAGATATTAAACAGCTCTGGTGGGTAAGATGGTTTGTAATAAGTTCTCATTGAGTTTCTATCATCTAGAGGTAGATGTATAATGGAAGAGCACAACTTGATGAGGTAGGGAAAAAAAACACTGTCAATAAAACTTTGACAATGTTTTAATTATGTTTTCTAATAGCAACAACCAATGCCTGCTTCAATGTGATAACTGCTTTAAACTCTTCTTGGAGAGCCAACAGCACATATTGTAGGACATTTTATAAAGCTTGGTGGACATATTTATCTTTCGCATAATGAGCAAATTTAGAAAAAAAGGACTTCAGATAATAACACATACAAAATACTAAATTGTGAAGATTTGGTAAATCCTAATATAAAAGAATATTTTATGAAACTATATTATACTATAATACTTTATTATAATTCTATTTTGCTGGGAAAAAAAGGATGGATGTTTGCTTTTTGATGTTGAGAGTATGTTCATCTGACAATGTGCAACTTTCTTAAAGGCCTGATTACATCAATTATCTGCGCATTTTAACCTGATCTGATTAGTTAAAATGTTACAATTAGGTCCCATTCATAATCTAATTAACCCCACCTCCACGACTGAATAATGCTCGCAGAAACTCCATCTCAGACAGCTAGAGTAGGGAAGCAGGGAGAACATTACTGTGTGCACAGAATGAGGAAACGTGAAAGACATGGTATTACTGGATGCACAATCCAGCTTTCCACTGCACTGTAAATGACAAGACTGTAGACTGCAGTGACATTGCTTTAGAACTAAAGACAATGACAGAGGAGAAGTACAGTCTCTCTCTCTCTTTCTCTCTCTCTCTCTTTCTGAGGGCGTGAATTAAATGTCATTTAAAATCTAACTAGTCCTTTATCACTCTGGGGAAAAGGCAGAGCCATGTTATATTTAGTCATTTCATTTCTTCTGATTAAATATGAATTACTATGAAATTTTTCTCATCATCTAACACAGCAGAATACGCCAACAGCTTTTTAATACACTATATAAGCACAAACTTCAGCTCTAAGAGTTTAATTCGCCTCTCTAATCCAATCACATCAACCTTATTTCTCTTATCACAGATTCCCATTTTGAATTAAATGAGCTCATTAGTTTTAATCAAAGGCAGAGAGATCAAAACTTACACTTAAATGCTTTAGATCAGAGCTGTCAGTCAAGCGTAGAGTTCTATTTTACTAAAACACAAGATCAGAAGCCCTTAGAACTCTGCATTTTCATTAGACATGAGGCAGGCTTAAAGACACAGCATTCTTTATTTTTTTTTTTACACTGCGTGAAACAGGGAGGTCATTTACAGCATGCCCTCTACCAACTCTCACTGCAAGTGATGCCTGGAATATGAATTACAATCACAAATTTTTTTTTGTATGAAATAGACTCCTATATCCAGATTCAAGAACACACAATATTAATGGCACAGCAGTGTGTAGGGGTTATGGTTCCTCTATAAAGTCTAAGTCCCCCCCCCCCTCTCTCTCTATATATATATATATACACATACACACATACACACATCGTTGCTAGCTTGCTAGCTCTATAGCTAGGCTGTCCCACCAGTTCAGTCATTCCTGCATCTATTTTTTGGGCCACCTATCCTAACTATGGTTGCTGGGGGTTCCCAAGCCTACCCCTGCACTCAGAGAGCAAAAGGCAGAGAAACGTCCTGGTCAGGTCTGTTCTACCAGTTAATAATTGTAAATGGATGATCATTACAGTGGTATCTCTCACAATTGAAACAATAACATCACATCATGCAATGAACTGCATTCATACTGTACTGTTTGCAAACACATTGCCATAATAGTGCTGTTACTGTGATGCTTCAATAGCTAAATGAGTGATGGGAAATTTGCCGCATCATCATTAAGGATGTGATCCCTAAGAGTAATGTACTGAGTGTGCTACAGGCAGCAAGCCAACAACACAAACCACTAAATACATGTGTTTGTATGCGTGTATTCATTAAAGGATTAATTAATTATCATATTTTGGAAAGTTATTATTATTATTATTATTATTTAAGATAACAGTTTGTTGGGACAACTGTGTAGTTTTTTGTAATGTTAAAAATATTTCAAAAAATGTTTTTGAAGTAATTTCCAATATATTGGGATGGTATCTTGGTATGTTTGCATTCATAATTGTTCATTATTTTGGTATATTTTACACTTGTTTGCTCATATTTACCTTATACAGCTTTACGGCACTTACTCAACTGAAATCAAAAATGAAAAGCCTACAATTCCACAGCATGGTATGTGCCTCTTCAGGCAGCTTTTCACACACACTACTATTTTTGCAAGCTTTAACTTTAATCTCTTGCAATGCACCAGTCTTCTGCAAGAATCTGCTCCTCATATAAAACTGACAATAACTGTGATGACATTTTAAAGGCAGGACATCATTTGTGTGAAAGCATGGCAATTTATGGTTGGGAAGGCTCTAGAATTAATTTTCTTGATGAAACCTTTGGGAACAGATGTCTCTGAGAGTAAATGATGAGATTTTAAAAGTATTACTCTCCATGCGAGGACTGACCATCAATAAAAGAATGGCAGGCCACAAGGTCCATTCTGTCCCTTGCACTCTCTCTGATAGAGTAACACACACTCACACACAAGGCTGCACCCAGCCAGCACATACACACTGCCTGCTCGGCCTTGTGACTTATAGGCCCTGAGAAAGCTGATCTACTCCAATATTGCTCAATTTAGATTTATATAAATATTAACACCAATTCAACCAGTTGGTTGTTTAATGCACAAATAAATCATGGCTTGGGCCTCATAGCGCTCATACACATGCTGCTCTTTCTGCCATCTCACACCAGAGGAAGTGTGTTCTGATGCTTTCTGATGAATGAGGAGATCGCTGTGTAATTAGTGATGATGTATAATGCACATGACTCTGTACTAATTGCGAAGCTCTGCATACTCTAGACTGATAACTGTGAAGATTTTAATAGAGCTTGTACTGACTAGGAGCAGTGTGTTGTATGTAGAGTATGACGTAGGCCAATAAATTATAGGTACTTTAGAAAAATACCAGAAATTTCCCTGCCCCAAGGTATGTGTTAAAATCAAGCAAAATTCTCTCTCTACATTAGGTGTGTGATTTGTATGCATGTACAAGGGTATTTCTGCTACAGGATTGTTATTCATGTATGTATACTGGCACTGTTTAAACAAAACTTTGTACCTTCACCTTGTTTTTTCATAAATGGGAAATCTCATCTGCCCGTTACACTGTGTCAAAATGTAATAAAAAAAAAAACATAGAACTAACTAAAATTACATTAAGGTTCACTGAAAGTTAAGAAAAAGTTGGAAATGTTTGTTTTGACAGTGATATAAATGTACATGGAAAATGTGTACAATCATATATGTTCACTTAAGTTCAACAGCATCACAGTCTTCCTAAGAACTGATACAGGGCTCTTAATTACCTGAAATACATATTTTAAAATTTGAACTAATTACTTACTAGAATTACTTCATAACAGCATTGTAAATGTAACAAATGTCTCTTACTTTAGTTCAAGGCTCTTTATCACGTTACAATGTCAGAATTTCCAGAATCCTCATGTCAGCTTGTCATGACATAAGTTGTTAAAAAAATGCTATTCAAAACGTATGCATGTGTTATGAAGACCTTATGTAGGAAGCACAAACACACACACACAAACACACACACAAACATCCCCTTAGCAGACTCCCAAGAGACCTCTCTGTAGACATTGTATTTGCAGGTGTGTGTGTAATGTTCCTGTTTCCATAGCAACTATGCTTTGACATCCAGTACAATGTGGCTGACATGTACTCACACAATGTCACAGTATAGCCCTGCTAAAGAGGCAGTGCATAAAAACTCAAGCAAAAATTCCTAAGCCCTACAGAACCGTCTGGTTGTTTTACAATGTCTGTAATCATACAGATATTTGAATAGAGACATCTGAAACGTAGAGTTCTGCCACTACTTCTTTAGCTCTTAAATGACAAAAGACATATTTGTGTGGCCTTTGATCTTCTAACATTTAAAAACAATCAATAAAGAGAAAATAAAGTATTTCTCAATAATATTATGAAATGATTCAAACATGCTAGCTAGTTGTCTAATTAAAACAGCTGCTATCAAAATGGGATTTCAGAAGCAGACTTTGCTGGATGAGAGGCTTGAAAAGAGCTCTTTCAATAGCAGGGAAGATCTCACGGAAAACAGACAGCCCCCTGAGTCAGCATGCCAAGGTGTAATTGCAGCCCCAGATGAAGCCATGCATTTGCTGCTAAATGCTAGCATGAAGCGCTGCTGATAACCATAAACACAGGATATCAATTAGCTGCTGTTAACACTGCTTTAATTAGTCCCTCATCTGGAAAAGTAAAGCAATAATCAAATTTGGGGTTGTAAATGAATTTGAAAGTGCTCTAATTGAAGCACTCTTTTCTTCTGAAATCAAGGCGCGCACATTTAGATTTATCTGCTGCTTGTTTTACATTAGTCTACAAGAGTTGATCAAAATGGTTTCGGGGTCATGTTTACTCAGGTTAATGGCGCCCATGAATTTTCACCGATTTGAACACAACACAGAGTCAGTACTTCAGCAGAAAGGGATATGTTTTTGAAACCCAGGAGGGATCGGGCTGCCACAGAGAGTTTCTACAAACACTGTAACATTAACACTGAATTACAGGCTGTCAAACACGACAGCAGATATCTATTATCCTAAAGCAGGGAGAAAGTGCACGCGCAGCAATCTTCAGAGAGATCAGTCACATTACGGTTTGATGTTATTATGACAGCCAGAGGCAAGGCAAACTTGTGCGCTGACAACGTTATTGACACAGACAAAGTGAACGCTCTCTCTGGCTTGTCACCCACCATAAAGCCTTGATGGGAGCGGAAGAGAAAAAAAAAGGTGAATATCAATCAAAAGATGAGCTCTGGCTACCACTGTCCTTTTGCCTAGATGAGTTCAGAGGACAGATCAGTGCATCTACATCTACAGGCCTACATCGATGTCTCATCAAAAATGGCTATACTAGTGTTCCTGAGTGGACCACTGGGATCAGTGGGTCATCAATGAGGGTCATGCTCTCCCTCTCGTAGAGCATTCTGGACTGTGGAGGCACGTTTTGAATATTCTGTATGGGGCCAGGACTGTCAGTGACCACTGCACTGAAGATTTGAAAGGGATGGTTTCGGGAACAGAGGCACTGGTCAGATAACCCTCTGGCCTGGTCACGTCTTCATCCTGTCTGCCTCTGAAAGAAGAGAAGGCCTGCTGGACTCATCCATTATTAATATGGTAATAAGGGTGTGCCAGTGACAAGCTGGGCAGTTTTTATCAGTGCAGGGGTCACAGCAGCCCCTGAGTGGTGAAGGCGGTTTGGCCAGCAACTCCAAAGTGTAGTCAACAGCTTTTCCATTTGGTCCTATGATCAGTATGTAGCAAAACCAGATGCTTTAAATCCCATGCAATGGCAAATAAAGATGCTTAGGGGTGTATTAATAGACTCAGCATAATTCATTTTTATTCATGATACTGGGTTCACACACAGGCTGGGCAATGTGACGATATTTACTATTGTCATGATATACTTTTCTAAAAGAAAACAGTCAGTGTTTAAAGATCACTGAGCACATGTAATGTCACTACATAGAATTTACATTTTATTAGGATTAGAATAAATCCAATCATCCTATCCAATGTCAAATAATTGTATTCATAGGTTTATATCATTTTTAACCACGTGAGTATTTCATTGTTCTGTTCCTTTGTAAACATTAGAAAAAAAACTTAGTGACATACATATCATGTAATATGAAAAAGGCTCACATTGCCCATACATAGTTTACGATCTCCTATTTTCATGATATTTTGAACACATTTTTCATGCTGCATTTTTTTCAGTGCCTACTAATGAGAGTAGAGCTGGGGTCGCTAGGCCTGGAGCTACACGTTGAACATGCTGCTGTGGGTTAATCTGATTGTGACCTTTAGTGTTCAAACAAATGCACCTACACTGGATGGCATAATTAACAATACGATACCTAACACCTTGCTGGTGAAACCTGCAGAGAGACACCTCAACACAATTAAAGGAAATGTAGAACATGTAGAAGTTTTCTGTGTGTTATCAAATAATTTATTTTTATATAAAAAAGCCTCAAGCTGGCTTTACTGAACGACTCACTTTCAGAGTTTCTGAACAAGCATGCGCCCACATTTGTTACTTGTTACATATGTACCACAGTTGAATTTGGTCAAGCAGCAAGCGTGAAAGAGAGTGTCTGAGGCAGTGAGAGGCAGGAATGGTTAAATTCAGGCTGAGCAGATAGATCGGGTGCAGTAGTAATATCACTTGTCACAGCGACTACTCTACGCTAAACTAATAAGCAGTCAACCCAGAGGACCAGCTGCCATGCAACTACACCCAGTAAACTAATGCAGGCTTGATCACTGCTACAGTTACACTGATGTCTAACATTAGCATAACACTGTAAATTGTAAATGTTACATACAGAAAGCACTTTTCCAGAAAGAAAACACATTACCTATTTAATTATAGCATTTAACATTTTTCTGCATAATCTGAATCATGCAGCCTTGCATTCATTGTTGTTAAAAGTCGAGAAAGGAATGAAAAAAACAAACAAAAAAACAAAACAAACTGCTTAGCAACAACACTGTTAAAACAGCAAGGCTGTTTCAGGGTATGTCCAGTATCAAGGTATACAAGATATATTATCTGGTGCTACTATAAGGTGTAGTTTGATCAAGTATTTCCCCCTCAAAATAGGTAAATGAAGGCATTTCATTTAGCCTGATGGTGGCGCTAAAGTTTAAAGCTTTGGCCCTGTCACACTCAAAATAATTATCTTCCCAGATTGTTTGGCTGATGGCCGCCTCCAAGGACCATGCAGTTCTGCCATATGGATTTCAACTTGCATATTATGCAAAACCTAATCTTGTAAATTAGTCCTAAACCACTCATCCGATTCACACAAATTTTGGTTTTGTGTTAACCACGCTGTCATTGGCTGAGGCTGGTAAGACAACTATAGGGGATGAATAAATGAGACATGTTTAGGAAATGCAGTGATTTTCACAAAATGTATACGCTGTACGTTGTCTTGTCTTGTATTCTTGTCTAGTTTAGTTTTAGTGTAGTTGTTAAGTTTAGTTTAAATCTAG